>CM076582.1:1341724808-1341910233 GCA_034641835.2 Pinus albicaulis | reverse complement strand
GCAAGGCTTTCCTTTTTGTTGGACAAGTTTGCAATACTTCGAGACAATACATAGCTGACGGTGCCTGCACCAAATCTTCTACAATATTGTAGTTTTGGGCGGCACATCCAGAGGTGTTATGAGTCGTGCGTCGAAGTGTCCCTTTGGGGGGATGAATCACGGGTTCAGCAGTGGGCTGTTCAATAAGAAAATCTTTGGGCGGCAGTGGATTTGAACTGCTACCAGGTTCCTGAGTATCAATGACAGGATTTCCATAAAGTTTGGCTCATGTTTGGAGTTCAACACTTCCTACGTCATAAATGGCAGACGATCTTTCACCGGAAGGATGGATACCACCATTGCCCCTTTACGGGGGTTGTGGTGGATTTGCAATCATATGTTGTGTTGATGTTGTGGATTAGGGAAGGGATTATGAAGGACAACAGGTGTCCTCTGAGAGTCCTTGTTTGTGTAAAATCTATGCATTCCTATAGGCGAGGACATTTTCATGTCAAGTGGTCCTCTGCACATATTCTGCAAGGAAATTTCATGGGTTTCTCTTTCCATTTGTCATTTTTAACAACGTTTATCTGATTGGGATTATTCTGATGATCCGAATGCTCTTTTGAAGAAGAGAAATTTTTCTTGTTCTTCTTTTTTTTTCCACTATATTTTCTGTGAAACTTGCACAGAATTTACCTTAGAGGTAGGAGGAGTAGTTGATTGGTTAGGGGTGATGGAAATTGAAGATGCCTGGGAGGTTTTCCCACTAGGATTTTTTATGGCTATACCAGATATTGCACCAACGAGGTTGTCAGCGTGTGCTTCAAGTTTCTAAGTAGCGGGAGGATTCGGATTACCAGGGGCATAGGGGAGTAAATCATATAGCATTCCAGATTGCGAATAGATCAAATATAGATGCTCTACATGACAAATGGACTGATCTTTCGGGACCGCACTAGACAGACAAATGTCTTTAGCTAGGTTTGGTAAGAGTGACTTACAAAACCAATTAGATAAGAGATGATTCAGGATTGGAGCTTTGACAAACCTCCTCCTATGTCTCCATTCATGAAGGTGATCAAAGATGTGGGTGGTGGTGTCTTGGCACAACGAGGTTAAGATTTCCATTCCCATTTCGTATCTAATAGGTAGTTGGAAGTTTTTAAGAATTTCCATAGCTAAAGTGCCAAAAGTGTTGATGGATCCGCGTGGTAACTCAATGTACCATTTGGCAGCATTTCTTGTGAGAGTGCGGGGGGAAATTAGAATCCGGATACTATCATCCACCATGGAATTAGAGACAGACCATCGATGAACGGTGGTGACGTGCGTAGCCAGATCGTACCCTTGTTTCCCGTCAAATTTAGGAATGTCAGACAGAATCTTCTGAGGTACTGGAGGCCAAAGTGGGTTGTGATTGATGGGATCATTAGTCAGTTTGTAGATGTCAGGGATGTTTAGAGCTGCCAAAAATGGAAATTGCGTGTTTTCCCCTGGGTCCAACCAAGGAAGAATAGACTGACTATTCGGACCATAGGGTCTGCCCATCAATGTGTTACCAATAGGATAAGTAGGAATTTGTTGATAAAAGTTCCCTATGGGTGGCAGTGTAGGAATGTATGGCTACTGTCTGTATGGTATATTGTACTAGGGGGCTAACGGTTGGTTGCCCCCATCGTAAAAGTTTCCCCCTTGTCCAAATGGATTTTGGGGTTGATTTTCCCATATGGACGCAATACAGCTAGCTAGAGGCATGATTCTATTTACATAGTTAAGCAACGACATAGATATTATAGTGAAATATTGACCAGTTAAGGGAGCAGTGTTAACAGTGGGTTGTCCCATTTTTCTAGATAATTGTAGGGGTACCGAAGTGCCCCCACTCATCTGTGTGTTGGTGACACTACACCCTAGCATGATAGCCAAGGGGTTTGAACTCAACAAAGGGTTCCAACTGAAAGGGTTGCTAAAAGGAAGCAAAGTAGTTGTGCTCGTTGGAGTGGGTACTATGGGTCTTGGCGTAGTCACCATAGGAGTAGGTCTTCAAGGATTCAGAGACCCACTAACAGTTGTTGTGACCACAGTGATGGGACGAGGCATAGGCTGGCTACTGGGGCTGCCAATTAGCAGAATAGAACTGAATACCGGTGGGGAAGATGGTGGCGAACCTGGGTTGGTTGCCATCTTCATCGACCCCATGGGTGTCGATTGTGAAATGGATGTTGGTGTAGCCAAAGACATATCTTGGTTTGGTGTAATTTTAACTAACACTAGCACTGACGGATCAGTGAGTGGATATTGCAAGGAGGTACGACTCCTTCCGTAAAAGGATCCTCTAGAAATTCCATGTGATATGGTGTTATGTGAAAATAAGGGGTTGTCACCGGATACTACTCCTCCGAAGAAGGCATGGGCGCATCGAGACTCGACTCCTCCTCTGGTGTCAACGCAGGGAGACCTCGCTGTCGTCGAGACAGATGACGAGGGTCGAAAGATGCCATGGTGACCTGTTTATTTTTATCAAATTTTTATTGTTTGTGATGTATTATAAAGTCTCAGTGATAGTAACCACACACCTAAAAAAGAAAAAAGAAAAAAGGACTTACTAAAATCAATCAAAAAGTAGCCAGAACAGGGTGGCCCCGTTTGAGTACTACCGTTTGCTAGAGATGAAACCCAATATCACAATAGAATATAGAGAGGGTTAGTCATAAACATAGCTATGGTTACTCTAGAGCTTCGCTCGAACCTCAAACAATAGGTGTAATCACTCTCGTGAAGATGAGTACCCTCCTAAAGACCGAAGACAGAGTAGGTTCATCTGTTTTAGGTACCAGGACAGCTTGTCCCAGTCACCTCATGTAAGTCCCTAAAAAATTTTGGCCACTAAAGATACCTCAAATCATAGACATCATCAGGGGGGTCACGGTCGTAGACAACACACTATATGGGCAGAACACCTAGATCCCTGATCTAGTTTCGACATCCCCAAAGGGAACCCCAATATATAGCATGCCCTCTGAATGCACTTGAAGGTGGGCTACCTTATCATGCACCCTTGTGTTGTCTTGCGCTTAACTGTAGTGGTAGTGGATGGTCTCGATAATATGAGTGCAGTAGGATTTCACTTATTAATGACTCTAGTTTCAAATTTTGAGATCTTGGGTGATATTCTCACTTCTCCTACCCCAAGATCCTAGCTTGAACTACTATTGGTGTTAGCTCAGAAAAAATTATATGATTAATTTTATTATCACTTGATTCTTAGTGTACTTGATTATTAGTCTTACAGAGGGGGAATGGACGTATGAAATGTGATGAGACTCTGACTCAAAAAACCATGCAGAAAATATGCTCTAAATATTCAATTTCAATGAAGAGTTTTTATACAAGGAGAGATTTTTTCAACATCCATGCACCAATGATTCAAATAACATAGTTCCTCTTTAAAGATTCAGACATCTATCTATCCTCTCTTAACAACCTTTTAACCAAAATTTTTCAGAAATAATGCAGCTAAGTTCAGAAAACTAAAAAGAAAATTTCTTCTTTCAAAAAGAAGATGCGATTGACATTTAACTTTTCAAAAATAATAACAACAAGACAAAAATGCTATCTAGTAAACAAGCACAGGGATCCAGCAAGATAAACTATTCTGCTAGCCAATAACTCCACATCCAATGGGGAAACACAACAGGGATGTAAACAATTTTTTTGGTGGGGTAACGCAGGCAAGCACAGGTTACAGAGCATTAGTAATGGGACTAACGCAATGTATCTAAGAAAATACCACATTATAACGCTCTGAAACACTTACAACAGAAGCGTTAGTCAGGGTAAAGTTGCATAGATGGATAAGAAGGGTCTAATCTGGACTCTGTGAGCTTTTGAGATGTTCATTGAGCATATAAGCTGGTCATAAGGATATGTGAACAGAAGGAGAAATGGAAAGTGATAGGAAAAATCAGGAAAATTGGGGTTAACTCCCCAGTGGAGTCACCAATTCTGCTATAGGGTAATATGCTTGGGTGGTGGTTACTAAATATCCCTCTCAGGGCTTTTCGGTGCTTGAGGCAGACAGTTAGATTAGCTGTAAATTTTACAAAGAAGTTGCATACATGTTCATTCTAATGTCTATAATCAACAAAGTAAGATGGAGAGATTACCTCTTTATTGGTAGCGGATCCTATGGAGAACAATGAGCAGCGAAGTAGAGATCCTTCTTCACTGGCTCCAAATCTAGATCTTGCAATCAATCAAAGCACCCGTGTAATATCTACGACAGTATAGTTTGTTATTGATTAAACTAGCATATAAGAAACATGAAACAATACATATCTAAGCCATTCATATCATGCTACATAGATGATTCAAAAACAATTGTGACACTGATGCATCGAATGGAAAAAACATATATAGTTCTACTGATTTATAAAAAGGAGGATTACAACTGTTGGTTGCACCAAGCCCTCCTTAGTCTCCCAATTCCTCTCCTTCTTTTTCTATTTCTGAGTGTGATGATGCTCAAGGTAGAAAGCTCTCAACGAGCTTCGTCAACCTTCAAACCTCACACTACAACAATGAAACTTTGTTCTACATATGTTCAATCCTTTGACCATAGACCAAGAGCCCACATCTCCATTTTATAGAATATGGAGAGGGATAACAATGCCAACTTATTCAACCAGTTTGTAATGGAAAAGATCAAGATGTTTCCATGTCCTTCCATGCTTTTGCCTCCTTAGGAGTCCAGTTGTATTTGGTAAGGCCTAATAAAAGGTTTGTGCCTTTTAGTTTCTATTTTGTACTGGTCCTTTATGAGAAAAAGCTGGAAGTGCCAGTCACTTTTTCGCAAGATCTTTTCCCTTTTCACACTCAAACATGGATAACGCTGAGCCTTGGGAAATACAGAGCATTACCCTAGGTACTAACGCTCCCTTTAGATGTCTCAAGTGCATTATAACGATGTCTAGCTACTTTTGCGGTGCGTTACCTTGGCAAAAATGGGTCTTCTCTAGATCATTTTCTTCGTTCCATG
Source organism: Pinus albicaulis (assembly GCA_034641835.2). Classification (NCBI taxonomy): domain Eukaryota; kingdom Viridiplantae; phylum Streptophyta; class Pinopsida; order Pinales; family Pinaceae; genus Pinus; species Pinus albicaulis. Next base: position 1,341,905,213 of record CM076582.1, on the reverse strand, counting down.
TTACCTTCTCCTTTGAGCTGATGAGGAGGTCATTCGTCCTGTAGCACTTGTTGGTAGTGCGACGGTATTGGGGAAAAACATTGGTATTGCAACGGTTTGCGGACAACCATCAGTATTGCGATGGTTTGGGGATAAACGTCGCAATAGCGATGTGTAGAGACACTTGTCGGTTGTGCGACGGAATTGGGGACAATCGTCGGTATTGCGAAATTTGCGAACAACCATAGGTGTTGCGACATGTTGACCAAACATCGGAATAGCGACGATGGTAAACATTTTTAAATTTATTTTGAATTAAAAACCACATTTATCATTTCTTTTCAAAACTTATATTCCTTTGTAGACTTGAATTTAAAATAATCTTCTATTTTAAAAACTTATGTATCTAAAATTATTCATAATAAATATAACCATATTTAAAAAATATAAAAAATCCCAAAAATAGTCACCCCTTTTAAAATTAGCAATGTATTACATATTTACACAAACAAATACTTTCCTTTTCCATTTAAAAAGCTTTTTAGGCCTTTGAAAGAAAAAATTAAATCATTAAATGGTAAAATTTCTTATTCCATTATGATTTTCCATTTTTTTTTGTATTTTCTTACTTTCTCTTTCCCATTTTCTAAGTTTTTCAAGTCTTTGAAAGGCAAAATGAAATTCGAAAATGGTAAACTTTCTTATTCCAATACCATTTTTCATTTTCTTTTCTATTTTTTTACTTTCCCTTTCCCATTTTCTAAGTTTTTTGATTATTTGGAAGCAAAAATGAAATTAGAAAGTGGTAAACTTTCTTATTCCATTATGTTTTTTCATTTTATTTTCTATTTTTTTACTTTTCCTTTCTCATTTTCTAAGTTTTTTTTAAAGAAAAACTGAAATTAAAAAATGGTAAATTTTCTTATTCCATTATAGCTTTCCATTTTCTTTTGTATTTTCTTACCTTTTATGTGTAAATATTTCCATTAATATCATCTATTATTGAATATTTCTAATCCTCTCACAAATCACTAAATTAAGTTTTGTAATTTGTTTTATACAAATTTTATATAATATATTATTTTAAAATTTAAAATTTGAAAAAAAATTGGTGCACTTTAAAATTTTAAATCTGAAGAGTTTTTGTTGATGGTGAAGACTTTTTATCATAATTGTAATGTGATGGATCTAATTCATTGTCAAAACACCCCTAATCACTTCCCCGAGGAAGCAGCCACCATGGAAACCTTGTGCAACAAGAGCATTGGCATGTAGCACAATATACATCGCAACTCCAAGTAGAGTGAAACATCTTTAAATCAAGTATAGTGTGCCCTAATAATGGTAATGTGATCTCCCTCAGTTTCAGCAATATTATGCATTCCAATACTTTCATGTGCTTTAATTACCATGACCATGCAAAGTTAGTTAAGATGAACATCCCTTTTAGCTATAAGAGCATATCATTTGGTGCAGGTTGTAATGTGTGTCGTAAACATTGTGATTCAGCTTCTCAGCGAAGGCCTCTTGACCTTAAGGACTTGGCCTTCTAGCCATTCTCTACCTTCAATATCTCTCCCTCTCTAGCCTTCTGCTCGAACTTTCTATTACCCTCTCCTATATTCATGCATTTCATACCTTTAGCCTTTTTGCAAGCTTCAAGAATAGAAGTGGAGATGGTGTTCTTCGAAGAAAACATTAGAGGTGGAAAACAAATTGAAGAGGGCGAAGGGGGTAATGGTAAATTTTATTTCCCTTGCAAAAAATGTTTTATGAGAAATAATGTTAGAGTTTTAATAGCAAAAACAACAATTCATTGTAGGAAATATGGGCACATTGATGGTGGATCGAATGACTATCGTCCCGTGGTAATTAATTATCTATCTTCATTTTTATTATATCCTAAAATTTTATATTATTTTAATATTTTTTATATACACACTAATGTTTAATGATTGTTTGTAATTTTCATAAAGGCACAGTTTCCCCTCAACTTTTTGTAAAAACAACTTCCACAGCTAAATAGTAGTAGATTAGATGATGTTTCACCAGTACAAGAGAATATTGCAACAAATATTAGTATTGGAAATGATATTGTACAAGGCGAAGAACATGAAGATTATTACAATGATCCCATGGAGGTAGATGATGATAATAATGAGACAGTTCACATTAATGAATTAATGATGGGAAAAATAAAATTCTCCAAGACTTGTATGGTGATTCAGATGATGATGGTGGAGATAGTGACGGTATTTATGATGTACCTTTGATTGAAACATCAAATGAACAACTTTTTGAACACTCAAATGCAACTCTTCTCTCTGCTACATTGTTGCTTGTGAACTTAAAGGTTACGAATAATTTGTCGAACAAATGTATGACACAGATCCTAAGGTATGAAATATGTATATATGATAACATATATGTAAATGTTGATTATTTTCCCTTTTTTTAGTTGAAATAAATGTGTAAAATAATAATTTAATACTTATATATGATTAATAATATTTACATTAACTAGTTTTTGTTTATGCTGTAGATTGTTGGGTGAATTTTTGTTACCATCACCAAATAATTTACCTCAAATATATCGAGATCTATGTGCTATTATGAAAGAATTTGGAATGGAATACAACACTATAGATTCATGTCCTAAAGATGATATTATATATTACGGAGAACATGCGTCGAAAACAGAATGTCTGAAATGTGGTTCCAGTAGATATCGAACATATCAACTAACAAAAAAGGTGCCTCAAAAGGTTCTTTGTCATATTCCCATAATTCCACATTTGCAACAAATGTTCAGGTGTAAGAGCATAACAAAGTTTATGGATTACCATGCAAAGAATAGAAGTGGATATGGTATTCTTCGCATTACTGCAAATGGTTATGCATTTAGGGAAATCAAGGAAAAATATATAGATTTTAAAAATGAACCTCGTAATGTCAGGCTTTCATTCGCAGCTGATGGTCTTAATCCATTTAGAGATCTTATATCTACTTCCTCAGTGTGGCCTATTTTCACTATCAACAATAACATTCCTCCTTGGATGTCAATAAAGAGGGAGCACATAATGTTGAATATGATTATTCCAGGTATTTGATAAATTATTTTTTCAAATGTAACATTTTCATTTCTCTCGTTGTTTGCATAATATATTTGATTTCTTTACTTATATATACATATATCATGGTAGTAATTATGTATCGTAATTTTGAACAATTAGGTAAGTACCAGGTCAAAGATATGAATTTATATATTGAGCCTCTTATCGATGAGCTAATAAAGTTATGGCATGGCATCACTATGTGTGACATCACTAAACCAATCAAGCCGAAGAAATTTCAATGTCATGGAATGCTTGTATGGAAAATTCATGATGCCCTAGGACTAACACATTTTTTTGGTATGCAATATTTCATTGCAATTTAATATAATATATAATGATCTAAATTAGATATACCATATTGCATGTTTTAAAAATGATCTCATAGTATAATTTTTATTGATACATCAATTGCAGGTCTTGAAACAAAGGGTAGATTTTCATTTCCAATTTGTGGCCCTAAGATGAAGTATTGTCATTTGCCAAACATAGGAAATATGGTGTTTGATGAGTTTAGACACTTCCTCTCCAGGAACCATAAGTATCGTACTACTGAAAAACACATTTTCAATGATAAAGAAGAAAGTGGATTAAAACCACGAAGAATGACACATTAGTTGTGGAAGTTGAAATATAACAAATTTAATAGTCTTCAAGCAATTGGTACATAATTTGTCTATATATGTATATATATATGAATTTTTTATGTAATGTTTTGATTTTTTTTTAATTAATAAATCTATTTTATTGTATTTGATAATCATTGTTTTGATTTATTTTATTCCTTGATATCTAGGTCATCGTCATGAAGGTACTAATATTGTACTTCCACCTGGAATGAAATGTTATCCTTCTCAATTCATGAGGTTGGCCTACTATGAGGACCTAAAAATAACTCATTTGTTTGATACAATGAATATCAGGAAGAATGTGATAGAAACATTATGGCGAATCTTAGATGGTACACATGATAGGGATAAAATTGACAAAATTTGTGTTGACATTGAGAAATTGAATCATTCAATGAAGAGTGTGATTGACAGATCAAATAACAATGGAGTTTGAAATTATAATAATATTCCATGATTATTAACAGAACAACAAAGCAATGATGTAAAAGAGGTCGTTGGAAGAATTAAATTTCCAATAGGTTTTGCTTAAAACATAATAATATATTAACAAAGAAAGGTGACTTCAGTGGGCTGAAAACATATGATTGGCATACCTTTGTTAAGGTAATTGTTTTCGTATACATTTTTGTAGATTACTGCTTGAATACATCTTTTAAATTTTCCTTTTTTATGTTTAATTTTGAAACGAATAACAATTCATTTTTTATTGTTATAGTATGTTCTACCTATATCTCTCCCAAATGACTTCAACAACAATGTCAAACAAGTTATATGTGGTCTTAGTAAGCACATGAGGTAAGTAGTTTTGATTTATACGCAAAATCTCGCTACAATTTCTTTTTGTACTTAATTACATGATGTGTTAATTTACTTGTAAAGTAATATATATTATGTTTCATTGAAATAACCTTGCGTAATTATTTGCAGATGGTTATCATTGAAAGAAATCCATCAAGATGAAATAAAGTATTGGAAGGGAGAAATTCCTTGGCTAATGTGTGAAATGCAAAAGTATCTACCTCCAATATTTTTCAATGCACAAGAACACTACTTGATACACCAAGTTGAGGAGATTGAAATGTGTGGACTAGTACACACAAGGTCAATGTGGATGCTGGAGAGGCACTTAAAATCCTTGAAGGCTTTGGTTAGACAAAGAGCATGACCTAAGGGTTCTATGGTGGAGGGATATGTGGTATATGAATCCATGGTGTATATTAGTCATTATCTTCCTATATTAGCTATGGAAACTATGGATGCTGTGGATTACATTTGGGATGTGAACTCCATAAAAAAATTTGAAGTGGAGCACCTATTGGGAAAAGGTAGAATGAAGAAAGTGAGAGGTAAAAGATTTATTATATATAATACATATAATTTTTCATTTTTTTACATCATTTATATGATCATATTCATTTAAGTCTTATTCTTTCATCATTTATTAATTAATATAATTTACCATAGTTATAAGTTATATTTAATATTGGTGAATTATTGTTTTTTTATTCAGGTGCTCAAGATTATGAGGCACTACTTTTATACATTGAAAGCAATCTTGAGTGGATGAGTGAATGGATTGAAACATGTAAATAACGTAACAATGATAGGTTATCATGGCAACTACTATTTGAATTGGTTAGAGAAGCTTATCGTAGTGGAGATGGAAATGTTACGGACATGGAAATTGATTTAGAATATGATTTGAAAGATAGAAAGGTAAGAAATTAATTCACCCAATTTATTCATTACTTATTTTATATAATATCTATAATGTGACAACAAGTTTTATTTTTCAGATAATTTTCAAGTTTTGTAAATTATATGATTAATTACTAATTGATAATTAATGCAACTTTTCATGTTTGGCATATTGCAGTTGAAACACCACAAGGCTATGTGGTGCAATGGTCATAAATTTCGCATTAAAAAGTTGGATGATAACATGAAAAATTCTCATACTGGGATAATTGTAGTATTCCAGGTCACTAATGTTTCCTCCAGGAGTGATAGACATCCATAAGAATCTGAAAATATATATTATGGGTTTTTAGATGATATAGTTGAGTGTGACTGTAATTCCTTCAAATTAGTTTTGTTTGAAGTCAAATGGTATAGGCTACGAATGAGTGTACATAATGATGAAAGAACTCTTATTGAACATGAAAATGGATTTCCAATGGTTAAAACATCTCAGTTTAAAGTAGGAAAATATCGCTATGTTTTTCCAATCCAATGTGAACAAGCCTTTTACTCAGAGGTTCCATGTGCGAACGGATGGTCATTCGCTATTAGATATGATCCAAGAGGAAGGCCAATAGAGTATATTGTAGAGGAAGAAGATGATATTGATCAAGAATAAGATGATGCAGTGGCAGATGAGCAGGAAGATGCATTGACAGATGAAGAAGATATAGAATATGAACCAGGCGTAGGAGATGAGGCAACAATTATTAATGATGATGTCGAATAGGATATTATTGAAAATGACATAATTGGTGATGATGATGACATGGTCAATAATTTCAACACCGTTTCTGAATTAGATGTTGGTATAGATGTCAATGATTTGGATGAAGATCAAGAAGATAGAGAATAAGAATATTGATACAGATGTTCTGTTCGAGTATGAGCTGGTATGTTATAACTTTATATTTTAATATGCAGTAATTATTGTCTTTAAATAATTTACTAATTATGTGGGTTTATTTCATGTTGTTTATTATTTCAAGCCAATAAATAATGGCCATACTAGTGTACAGGCGAAACTAAAATTATGTATTTATACAAACACATGAGAATTTTGTTTACGACCTTAATCAATTTTTGGTTTGTTCGTATTCTATTTCATAGATTGGGTATTGGGAAAATGAGATTGATGTGAGGGGGAAATTATTGATGATGATGTCGATGAGGATATTGTTGAAAATGACATAATTGATGATGATGATGATGATGATGACATGGTTGATCATTTCAACATTGTTTCTGAATCAGATGTTGGTATAGATGTCAATCAGTTGGATGAAGATCAAGAAGATATAGAAGAATAATATTGATACAGATGTTCTGTTTGAGTATGAGTTGGTATGTTATAACTTTATATTTTAATCATTATAGAAATATTCTTTATGCACAATGGCTCATTTACTAGGGACCTAGAAGGATTGGGCGATTCAATAACATTTAATAACAGATCAAGAGTATTATGAATAGAAGGAAGGGATCGAGTGACAGTACCCACCAAGTCTGGTGCAGGTTCCACTGGAGCTTGAGTGTCCTGTTCTTGGTTCAATATCTCACTGACAAGAGGGATATATAGTTGTTCAATCTGTTCCTCCATCCCTTCCATCGGGATAAGCCCCTCTTCCTACTGATGCACCACCTCTTCCATCCGTTCCTGCTAACCACCTTCTGATTGATCAACTACCTGAGCGTGATAATAATTCTTGTAGACTACCCTTAGATGACGCCTCCTCCTAATTTCTAGAGGGAAGTCTCTACAAAATGATCACCATACTTGTGAAATCTATGGCACCGAAAATCTATCCATGTTGAGGGTTGGTGTGGTCTGGGATAGCTATGAATCTCAAATGATTTTGATATCTTATATTCCCATGAGTCATGTTTTATTAGATAGCTACAAGCTAGTCTTGCAAGCCCCAAATAACTTTGATAGCTTATCCCATTGGTTGTAGTTTATTAGACAAAAATATAGTCTTGCAAGTCACTGATAGCTAGTAAACCAAAAAATATATATAAAATAATGTTTCAAGTCCCACAAGTCTCAAATAGCTAACAAACCAAAAACAAAAAAAACAAAATAATGTCCTAAGAGAAGCTTTTATTGGCAAGTATTAGGATCAAATATGTGGATTGGTGGTAACAAAAAATAAATTTAATGAAGAATTTAAGCTATATTTGTAAGCATAACAATATAAAGAAAAAATAACTTCTTCTTGAGAAAATAACCATTCATTGTCAACCACATCAATTGTAGGAGTACGTTCATCTGGTCGTCTCACAAGACCTTCACTTTTAAACTCATGGAATAGCACATGCATTCATGGGATTTTAAATAATAGCCTCAATTTCCATAGATATTGATCATAAGATCTCCCAAAATCATTTTCTTGAATCCCCCTCCTAATACATATTTCCTATTAAGGCTCCCTATTTTTATTAAATACCGAATTGTATACTTCCTAATACCTCTAAACCCTTCCCCCAGCCCCCTCCACCGATACACCCAATTATATTCCCCCAATACCTACAATATATTGAATTTATTCATCATAACTTAAAAATATCCTTTATGAATGAACATTATAAGATATTTTTCAACAGGGTGAAGTCCTCAAGGTTCATATATGGAAAGGACCCTAAACTAAATAAGATGATTAGTGGACTAGAAAATATTAAACATGTTGGAATAAGGTTGCGGAAACTTGAAACTATCTAAAATAGTGAGAGCCAAAATTGGTAAATGATTGTTAATATGGGTTGTAAAATGGGTTTAGTGTAGGTTTTGATCAGACCTCTCACAAGCATGTCTCCTTTCTTTGTACCTTCATCTAATATGAAGGGGAATTTGGTGGGACCCAACTAATCTACACCACCATGGTAGGCCAATAGAGTCACATGTAAATCAAATCATGGTGCATGGCCTAACCTTTGAACCCTAATCCTCTAACCCCTAATCCCCTAGCTTATTCCCCTAACCCCGAAGCCCCTAACAGAAAAAAAAAAATTAATCAATTAACATATAGTCTAATTAGTAATTTTTAATTAAGTTTACTAATTCAAGGTTAACCAATTGACATAAATTCTTACTGCCTTTTTTCCAGCAATATTGCCCGAATGCAATTCTTCTTGCTAAATCTTTCCAACAATGAGAATGCAATTGTTACAGGTTAATGCAGCTTCCTCGCGCTGGCCCTGCATTAATTTTTCAGTTCCATATTATCCAACATTTGGAATGAATGCATATCCTGTGCAGGCAGCAGAGTAATAGAGGCCGGATGTGGGGGCAGCAATACTGTCGAAGGGAGTTTCATTTAGACATTTTCACATCCGTTGGTTCAGGAGGGAATTTGTCAACCCACAAAATGGTAATGACCTTTTTTTGATTTTATGCAGACAGGTTATTTTTTGGACTATGTTTACACTTCCAATAGGACATATTTCTTCTTTTGATCTAGCTTTCAAAATTATATAGAAATTATTGTGTTTACATTTAAGAATATGGCCGATTACTCTTCCCTCTCTTCTTGAATTGTTTATTCTTACTCAAAATCGAGCTTTGGCTTGATACCTCTAATAAGAGATTCTGGGTGTTGATCCCTTCAGTCTCTATCCAAGACCCCCTTAATGTTATCAACCTATATGTGGTATCCTAAGTCAAACAGTTCAAATATTAGGTTGGGTTCAACAATAATTAGGTTTTGTTTGAATTCAATTTTTTTTGATGAGGTTCAGATGAAGTTTGCGATGAGGCTCATCTATATAAATTTTTCATTATCTATAGAGTTTTACTACATTGGTGACTGGTCCTAGATACAAACCCCATGGGTCATGGCACATGCTATGGCTACAACTTGAGTTGTGGGTGTGGGACAGACTATAGGCCACAGGTTGAGTTGTGAGCCATATCAAATCCCCTGGAGGTTGGGAACACGAAGGGTGGAAAAACACAAACAAAATAAGTCTTTGTGGGTAGTGAAACATCAACCTTAAAGTTATATGGTTCATCTGGAAATGGTAATGGACGGTAAAATTCCACAGAGAAGAGAATTGAGACTAGAATTGGCATTAAGAAATCAGATGGTTGAATGTTGTGAAACGAGCTCCAAAAATAGAAGAAAAGAGATATCAATGTCTTAGAAATAAGCCACTTCGAGGGGGCAACCTACAATACATTACATGAATGAACAATTCTTGGATGATGCAAAATACAAATCTCCTTTATATATAAAGGAGTCCATGGGGCCCAATGTAATCCTAGTGGGGCCACAATGTAATCCTAGCAGACCTAACAATAATAATTTAGGGGAAAAATAATAACAGTATGGGGGTTACAGGGGTACAATAATAACAATAAGGGGGTTACACTAACAACAATAAGGGACTATACTAGTAATATAGGGACCTACCATGCCCCTCTCCTTCAAAAAAGTGTTGTCCTCAACGCTTGAGTAGCTTTAGGTGCTTCTGTATAAAATTCTCATCCTCCCATGTAGAATGTTTAGTGGGTAAGTTCTTCCACTTGATGAGATACTCTGAAATTGATCAATTCCATTGCGGTCGAGTTCTTGCTTCTGTGACCGCTTCAGGTTCCAATATGATTTTTCCTTCCTCATCAATTTATGGAAATATTGTTTGAACTGGAATATTTTCACCTATAACCTTCTTTAAGCATGAAACATGGAAAACTGGATGCACTCGTGAAGAAGAAGGAAGCTCCAATTTGTATGTCATAGTACCAATACTTTGCAACTCCTTGTAACGACCATAGTACTTTGGTGATAATTTATTATCCTTATTAGCTTTCTTGAGGGACATTTGTTTGTATGGTTGTAGCCGTAAAAATACCCAGTCTCCTGCATCAAAACTTCTCTCATTGTGATGTTGATCTTCCTGTTGTTTCATTCGATTTTGTGCGAAATTCAGGTTATCCTTGAAGAGTTGGAGAACTTCTTGTTGATGCTAGATGCGATCTTCCATTGCTTGAACCTTCGAATTTTCTCTTAAATATGATGTGATGGATGGTGGATGATATCCATAAAGTGCCATAAATGGGGTCATTTTTGCTGGAGTATGGAAGGAAGTGTTATACCACCATTCAGCAAGAGGTAACCAACCACGTGACCCATTGTGTTTGTTTCTCAAATACAAAACAACGAAGATAACCTTCCAAACATTTAGTTATTATCTCAGTTTGACCATTGGATTGAGGATGATAAGATGAGATATGAGCTAATTGAGTACCCAGACAATAAAATAACTTCGTCCAAAAATTTCCAGTAAAAATGAGATCTTTGTCGCTCACAATAACCCTTGGGTTTCCATGTAGCTTTTGAATTGTGTTCATAAATGTAGTAGAAACTGTACTTTCTTTAAATGGATGAGATAATGCACAAAAGTGTGCATATTTGGTAAGTCTATCAACTACCACCATGATGACACTCTTTCCTTCGGACTTAGGTAAACTTGTGATAAAATCCATTGAAATATCCTCTCAACGTTGACTTGGAATGGATAAAGGTTGTAGAAGACCTAGGGTCTTAATTGTCTCAACTTTATTCTGCTGGAAAACCAAACATTCCACCACAAACTTTTGAATATCAGATTTAAGGCCAAAAAAAAAATCTCCACCCTGTGGTAAGTTTTTAAAAATCCTGACTGTCCTCTTAAAGGAGAAGTGTGCAATTCCAAAAGAATATTTTTTTTTAGTTGGGAATTATTACAAAGATATAAGTGATCTTTGTACCATAAGGAATCATTTTTCCAACTAAATGTATCAGATGTACTAGGATCTTGCTTCAACTTTTGAATGGGTGTCCACACTTCTTCGTCCTTCTTCCATTCATCTCTTGCTTTGGTTATCCAATCTGGTTGGATAATAGAAATGGCACAAAGCAATGCTTCCACCTCTTCATTCTTTCTTGAGAGTGCATCTGCAGCAACATTTAGCTTCCCTTTTTTGTATATTATTTCAAAGTCATAACCCAACATATTTGTGACCCATTTTTGCTGCTCTTCTGAAGATAGTGTTTGTTCCAAAAAGTGTTTAAGACTATCATGATCAGTTTTTACCTTGAAGTATCTTCCCATTAGGTAATTTCACCATTTATTTAGTGCATGAAGTATTTCTAACATTTCCTTCTCATAAATAGGTTTTTGTAAATACTTTCCTTTGATTGGATGACTTCCAAAAGCAATGGGTCTTCATTCTTGCATTAAAACAACACCAATTCCATTTCCTGAGGCATCACATTCCATAGTAAAGGTTTTCGTGAAGTCTGGCGTAGCTAAGACTGGTGCTAGACACATTGACTCTTTAAGATGTTCAAAGGCCTTAGTTGCTTCAGGAGTCCATGAAAATGCATCTTTCTTCAATAATGTTGTTAGAGGTGCTGGTATTCTCCCATAATTCTTAACAAACTTGTAGTAATACACTGTTAGCCTGAGAAATCCTTGCAACTGCTTTATGGTTGTGGGGACTTTCCATTCCTTAATGGCTTTAATTTTGTTAGGGTCTATCTTAACACCCTCGTGAGATACAATATGACCCATATATTCCACCTCTTGAACTCCAAAGAAAAATTTGGATTTTTTTGCATATAATTTTTCTCCTACAATAGTTTGAGAACCCTGTCAACATGTTGAACATGATCCTTCCAAGACCTTCTATAGATTAGTATATCATCAAAAAATACTAGCACAAATTTTATAAGGAACGGCTTGAAAATGGAATTCATCAACTCTTGAAATGTAGAAGGTGCATTGGTAAGGCCAAAAGGCATGAACAAAAATTCATAATGACCCTCATGAGTTTGAAATGTTGTTTTTGGAATATCTTTAGTCTTCATTCTAATTGGATGATATCCTAAACGAAGATCCAAATTGGTAAAATAAACTGCTCCATGTAATTCATCCAATAATTCATCAATCACAGCAATGGGAAATTTATCTTTAATGGTGAGCTTATTGAGCACCCTATATTCTAGACACCACCATGATCCATCCTTATTGTGTACCAATACTACAGGAGAAAAGAAAGAGCTTTGACTAGGTTGAATTATACCTGCCTCTAACATTTCTGCAATCATACGTTAAATTTCGCTCTTTTGGACAGAAGGATATTTATAAGGCATGATGTTTGGAACAACACTTCCTGGAATTAAATGAATAGCATGATCATGATCACAAATAGGTGGGAGTCCTTTGGGAGTTTCAAACACCTTGGAATGATTTTCCAAGGCTTTTCTAAGATCTGCAGAAATAAATGATTTTGATGTTGGAACTTCTAGTGAGCATAATTGTGTAATTACGCCTCGTTGTTCTTTATTTATAATATTTTTCATAACATTATAGCTTATTATATTTCCCTACTTCACTACAATACCCTGTAATTCAACTTATTTTCCTTCTAAAAAAAATCCAAGAAAAGTTCTTGAAAATTAAAAGCTGCCGTCCCCAAATATTGTAACCATTGTACTCCTACTACAACATCAACACCTCCCATAGGAATGGAAAGAATTGGACTATTCAATACATATTCCCCCATGGTTAGCTTGATATTATGGCATTTTCTAGAGATATTTATAGTTCCTCCATTTTCAACCATCACTTGACATTCTGGTGTTGGGTATAGGAAACAATTCAATTCCTTGGCTACCTCACGATGAATAAAATTATGGGTGCTACCTGAATCAATCAAGAATATTACCTTTTTCTTCTTGATATGTCATTCTATCTTGAGAGTTTCAGGACTGGTAATTCCTTCCAATGCATTACACGATATGGTCAGACTCATTTCTTCCTCTTCTAGGACTGGTTCCTAGCGTATATCGTCTTCTTTTGAAGATTCTTGTGCATTTTCTTCTTCCTCTTCAAAATATATGTAAAATAATTTCTTCTCAGCACACTTATGACCTTTAGTGTATTTTCTATCACAACTGTAGTAAATCCATTTTGCTCTTTTTTCCTCCAATTGTTGTGTTGTCAACCTTGTAGGTTGTGGAAATCTAGGAGTAGCAACACTTCCATCTTTATATAAGTGAGTGGTAGGCTTCCTTGTCGCGATAATTTTACATTCAATTTTTCTTGCCAACCTAAATGCCTTCTCTATTGAATCAGGTTCCAAAACGCAAACTTCATGTTGGATGTTATCCTTTAAAGTACCTATGAAGATATCAATAGTACATTTGGTGGAAATTTCGACACTTGGTTCCGACACTTTTGACCAAATGTCGGAAATTTCCCCAAATGTTTTCAACTTTTTCAAATCTCGCCCGAAACCGTCGCTATACCAACGTTTAGAGGCAAGTGTCGCAATACCGACACTTAGAGGCATGTGTCGGTCTTGCAACGTTTTCAAAATAGAGTCGTAATTTCGACGAATTTATGAAGTATGTCGTTATTACGACGTTACAGAGACAATGTGTCGCTATTGCGACGTTTAGAGGAAGGGGTTACTATTGTGATGTTTAGAAGAATGCGTTGCTATTGTGACGGTTAGTGGTAAAGTGTCGCTCTTGTGATGGTTGGTGGAAAAGTGTCGCTCTTGCGACGGTTAGGCGATGTGTCGCGGTCAGTGGAAATGTGTCTCTCTTACGACGGTTGGTGGCAGAGTGTCGCTCTTGCGATGGTTGGTGAGGTTGTTTCACCTCTGCGTAAGTCCTCAACAAGTGAGCCCTGGTGTTTTTGTCAAAAGAAAAGATGGAGAGGGGGGCCATGCCCTGATAGTTATCTTCGATTGATTAGCCTTCGACGTAGCCCTCGATGAATGAGCCTTAGATGGGTATTACCCTCCTTTAGCCAAATATATATATATATGGCACTGGGTAAATACAAATTCTTGCATTACAATAGGATTCCCGTAGTGAAATGTGAACCATAGTGATTCCAGGAGGCGGGGAACCATTGCGAAATTCTCTATCCTATCTTCATTCCACTGCTTGGAACGTTACACACGCTTGAAGTTTGAATCATTTGTTTCCAAACAAATCATTGGCATCTGAATCGGCTTTGAGCCACCAAAATAAAGTTCTAATATAGATATGGTACCTGCAACATTCGAATCTACGACATTCGAGTCGCCTATGTTTGATGAATCTGTCATAGCCGAGTGAGCCATAGCATCATCTCCAACTTCTCCAGCTGTTAATGCTACTAAAAATTACATCGATGTTGTTCCAGTCGGTGGTGGTTCCCCTATCTCCGGTTGTTCTGGTGGTGATGGCAATAGTGATTATTACAATGCTAGTTATGCTGTTAACGCTAGTGAATGTCGGTATAGTGTTGGTGTCTGGTGGGATAATCCCACATTCACTGAACGTATAAGTCATATTGGTTTTTATATACTAGTTGAGGTTTTACATGTTTCGATTACGAGCCCAAGGCTATGCACACTCAATCAATTGGGACTCAGCACATTCGCTCAGCCCCTCCCCTCATGAATTGTATTTGGTTGTGGTTTAATTTGTGGTTCTTCACCTCGGTTAGTATCGTGATTAGTGTAGGTGTTGAGCTAGGCTCTCGATGGATTAAAAATCCCACAATTTATTAAAAATATAAACAATTTGTAAAAAGCCCACAATTTTATTAAGAATATAAACCATTTGTAAAAAGCCCACAATTTTATTAAAAATATAAACAATTTTATATTAAATATAAAATTGATATACACCTTTTTATTGGGATTAAAAAGCCCACAATTTTATTAAAAATATAAACAATTTGTAAAAAGTGCACAATTTTGTAAAAAACCCACAATTTTGTAAAAAGCCCACAATTTGTAAAAAGCCCACAATTTTGTAAAAAGCCCACAATTGTAAAAAGCCCACTTTTATTTTCTTTTTGCTTATTGATCAGCTCATCTTGGGTTTTCTACACCATTGAGAGAGATAATTGCTAAATATAATTATTATTTTCTTTATAGGATAATTTGCATCAATGGAAGAAAACATTAGAACTGGAAAAAAAATTCAAAAGGGTGAAATGGGTGATGGCAGAGTTTATTGCCCTTGCAAAAAATGTTGTATGAGAAATAATGTTAGAGTTTTAATAGCAATAGCAACAATGCATTGTAGGAAATATGAGCACATTGATGGTGGATTGAATGACTATCGTCCCGTGGTAATTAATTATCTATCTTCATTTTGATTATATCGTAAAATTTTATATTATTTTAATATTTTTTATATGCGCACTAATGTTTAATGATTAATGCTTGTAATTTTCATAAAGGCACAGTTGCCCCGCAACTTTTTGCAGATGATCAACCAGCTTCCACAGTTAAATAGTAGTAGATTAGATGAGGTTGCACCAGTACAAGAGAATATTGCATCAAATATTAGTATTGGAAGTGATGTTGTACAAGGTGAAGAACATGAAGTGAATGATGAAGGTAATTTTAATGATCCCATGGAGGTAGATCATGATGAAAATAATGAGACAGTTCACATTAATGATGGGAAAAATCAAATGCTCCAAGACTTGTATGGTGAGTCAGATGATGATGGTGGAGATAGTGACGGTATTTATGATGTACCTCTGATTAAAAGGTCAAGTGAATGACTTTTTGAACACTCAAATGCAACTCTTCTCTCTACTACATTTTTGTTGGTGAACTTAAAGGTTATGAATAATTTGTCAAATAGATGTATGACACAACTCCTAAGGTATGCAATATGTATATATGATCACATATATGTAAATGTTGATTATTTTCCCTTTTTCTAGTTGTAATAAATGTCTAAAATAATAATTCAATACTTATATATATATATATATATATATATATATATACATTAACTAGTTTTGTTTATGCTATAGATTGTTGGGTGAATATTTGTTACCATCGCCAAATACTTTACCTTGAACATATCGAGATCTATGTGCTATTATGAAACACTTTGGAATGGAATATAACACTATAAATGCATGTCCTAAAGATCATATTATATATTATGGAGAACATGCATTGAAAACAGAATGTTCGAAATGTGGTACCAGTAGATATCGAATAGATCAACTAACCAAAAAGGTGCCTCAAAAGGTTCTTCATCATATTCCCATAATTCCACGTTTGCAGTGAATGTTCAGGTGTGAGAGCATAGAACAGTTTATGGATTACCATTCAAAGAATAGAAGTGGAGATGGTGTTCTTCAAATTCCTGCAGATGGTTATGCATTTAGAGAAATCGAGGAAAAATATGTAGATTTTAAAAATGAACCTCGTGATGTCAGGCTTTCATTGGCAGCTGATGGTGTTAATCCATTCATAGGGCTTATATCTACTTACTCAGTGTGGCCTATTTTCGTTATAAAAAATAACATTCCTCCTTGGATGTCAATAAAGAGGGAGCACATAATGTTGACTATGTTTATTCCAGGTATTTGATACATTATTTTTTTGAATGTAACATTTTCATTTCTCTGGTTGTTTGCATAAATATATATTTTATTTATTTACTTACTTATATATACATATATCATGGTAGTAATTATTATGTACCGTAGTTTTGAACAATTAGGTAAGTACCAGGTCAAAGATATGAATGTATATATTGAGCCTCTTATCGATGAGATAATACATTTATGGCATGGCATCACTGTGTATGACATCACTAAACCAATCAAGCATAAGAGATTTCAATGTCGTGGAATGCTTGTGTGGACAATTCATGATGCCCCAGAACTAACACATGTTTGTGGTATGTAATATTTCGTTGCACTTTAATATAATACATAATTATCTAAATTAGATATACCATATTGCATGTTTTAAAAATGATCTCATAGTATAATTGTTATTGATCCATCTATTGCAGGTCTTCAAAAAAAGGGTAGATTTGCATGTCCAGTTTGTGGCCCTAAGATGAAGTATCGTCATTCGCCAGACTTAAGAAAGATGGTGTTTGATGAGTTTAGGCACTTCCTCTCTAGGAACCATAAGTATCATACTACTGAAAAACATATTTTCAATGATAAAGAAGAAACTGGATTAAAACCACGAAGAATGACACCTCAGTTGTGGATGTTGGAATATAACAGAATTAATAATCGTCAAGCAACTGGTACGTAATTTGTGTGTGTGTATATATATATATATATATATATATATATATATATATATATATATATATATATATATATATATATATATATATATATATATATATATATATATATATTATTTATTTATGTAATGTTTCGAATTTTTGTTTTAACTAATGAATTTATTTGATTGTATTTTATAATTAATATTGTTCTGATTTATTTTATTCTTTGATATCAAGGTCATCGTCACGGTGAAGGTACTAATATTGTACTTCCACCTGGAATGAAATGTTATCCTTCTCAATTCGCGAGGTTTCCCTACTATGAGGACCTAAAAATAGCTCATTTGTTTGATACAATGCATGTCGGGAAGAATGTGATAGAAATGTTATGGCGAACCATAGATGGTGCACATGATAGAGATAAAATTGACAAAATTTGTGCTGACATTGAGAAATCAAATCATGCAATGAAAAGTGTGATCGACGGATCAAATAACAATGGAGGTAGAAATTATAATAATATTCCATGGTTATTAACAGAACAACAAAGCAATGATGTAAAAGAGGTCGTTAGAAGAATTAAATTTCCAACAGGTTTTGCTTCAAACATAAATAATATCTTAACGAAGAAAGGGAACTTTAGTGGGGTGAAAACACATGATTGGCATACCTTTGTTAAGGTAATTTTTTGGTATACGTTTTTGTATGTTATTTCTTGAATACATATTTTAAATTTTCCTTTTTTCTGTTTAATTTGGAAACCAATATTGATTTTTTTTTTATTGTTATAGTATGTTCTACATGTATCTCTCCCAAACGACTTCGACAAAAATGTCAAACAAGTTATATATGGTCTTAGTAAATACATGAGGTAATTAGTTTTGATTTATACACAAAATCTAATTGCTACAATTTCTTTTCGTAGTTAATGAAATGATGTATTAATTTACTTGTAATGAAATATATATTATTTTTCAATGAAATAACCTTGCGTAATGATTTGCAGATGGTTGTCATTGAAATAAATCCATCAATATGAAATAAAGTATTGGAAGAGAGAAATTCCTTGGCTAATGTGTGAAATGAAAAAGTATCTACCTCCAACATTTTTCAATGCACAAGAACACTACTTGATACACCAAGTTCAGGAGATTGAAATGTGTGGACCAGTACACACAAGGTCAATGTGGATGGTTGAGAGGCACCTAAAATCCTTCAAGGCTTTGGTTAGACAAAGAGCACGACCTGAGGGTTCTGGAGGGATATGTGGTATATGAATCCATGGTGTATATTAGTCATTATCTTCCTATATTAGCTACGCTAGCTATGAAGGCGGTGGATTGCATTTGGGATGTGAACTCTATCAAAAAATTTGAAGTGGAGCACTTGTTGGGAAAAGGTAGAATGAAGAAAGTGAGAGGTAAAAGATTTATTATGTATAATACATATAATATTTCATTTTTTTACATCATGTATATGATAATTATATTCATTTAGGTCTTATTCTTTCATAGTTTATTAATTAATATAATTTTCCATGGTTATAAGTAATATTTATTAATATTGGTGAGTTATTGTGTTTTTATTCAAGTGCTCAAGATTATGAGGCACTACTTTTATACATTGCAAACAATCTTGAGTGGATGAGTGAATGGATTGAAACATGTAAATCACATAACGATGGTAGGTTATCATGGCAACTACTATCTGAATTGATTAGAGAAGCATATTATAGTGGAGATGGAAACGTTACAGACAGGGAAATCGATTTAGCATATGGTTTGAAAGATAGAAAGGTAAGCAATTAATTCACCTATTTTATTCATTACTTATTTTATACTATATTTATAACGTGACAGCAAGTTTTATTTTTTAGATAATTTTCATGCTATGTAAATTATATGATTAATTATTAATTGAGAATGCATCTTTTTCATGTTTGGCATATTGCAGTTGAAACACCACAAGGCCATGTGGTACAATGGTCATAAATTTCGCGTTAAACAGTTGGATGATAACAGGAAAAATTCTGATAGTGGGATAGCTGTAGTATTCCAAGTCACTAATGTTTCCTCCAGGAGTGATAGACATCCTTGAGAATCTGAAAATAGATGTTATGGGTTTTTAGATGATATAGTTGAGTGTGAATTTAATTCCTTCAATATAGTTTTGTTCGATGTCAAATGGTATAGGCTACGAATGAATGTACATGATGATGATATAACACTTATTCGACATGACAATGGATTTCCAATGGTTAAAACATCGCAGTTTGAAGCAGGAAAATATCGTTATTTTTTTCCAAGCCAATGTGAATAGGTCTTTTACTCAGAGGTTCCAGGTGATTATGAATGGTCATTTTCTATTAGATACGATCCAAGAGGAAGGCCAGTAGAGTATACTGTAGAGGAAGAAGATGATGCAGTGGCATATGAGTAGGAAGATACATTGACAGATGAAGAAGATATATTAGAAGATGAACCAGGCATAGGAGATGAGGAAAAAATTATTGCTGATGATGTCGATGAGGATATTATTGAAAATGATCATCATGGTGAGAAATGAATGAAAACACCTCTTATTTATAGTAAAGTATTGGGTTGATCTAAAAAATGGATAATAATAAAATATTATTGACCAAAATCTATATCTAACCACTTGGAATAATTTATTATATTTTTGGAGAAGGAAAATATATTTAAAATGGTCAAATATATTTATTAGAAATAATTAACAGAGAAAATGATTTATTAATTATTTCACAAGTAATAATAAAAGTGTGAAAGAAAATATTTATTAAACAATGATATAAGAATTAACTATTCCTAGGTTATTTAGGCAAATGTGACAAGGAATAATTATGAAACAATGATTTAATAATTATTACTAGATAAAATTAAATAAATAATAGTTTATTTAATTATTTTCGTGGGTTTTAATCTAAAATCACTTATTAAATTATTTTATATAGTGAAAGTGACTTTACTATGGTAAACTTAAACCTACATGGTGTATTTTGGTCGACCTAGTTAGAAATTGTTAGGTGATCATTTTTTGGTGATAACAGGTTGTTGCCCAATGTATGAGTGTTCAGAGAAAATCATATCATTCAAATATGTTTTAAGTTACACTTCCACACAACACCAGAGGGGATTCATAAAGAGAGAGATATTTGACTCAAGAAATGCAAGGAAAGACAAAAATGGAGGAGGCAAGACCTACTAAACTGATATAAGTCTCCTTTTATTTTGGAGTACATCGTCTCAAATGAGGTGGGGGAGGAATACCCATACATCCTGATATAATTGAGTACAAATAATAATGGTGAGCCCAAAAATTTTGGACTCAGCTACAAAGTACATGATACATGATAAATTGGCATCAATGGGCTACGACATAATACATTGATCCCATATACATAATTCACTAGGAAAAATGTAGTTCGGGACTAAATACAATAACATATGAGTACATGAGTCATAATTCCCCTCAGGATGACATGGGTAGGGGTTACCACAACTAAATAAGCCCTGATGAGTAGGAAAGGACTCTGAAGACCTGAATGGATAATCTCAAGTAGACATGCATGTTGTGTATGCTACAAGAAGCTGGAACCGAACCCATCAAATATGCAGAACTACATCTGAGTTTGGATCATAAATTGGGGTCGTTTGGGAATGTGGGGGGATACCTGAAGGGCCACCCACTCATGAGGTCTGAAACATGTCACAGATGCCTGGGAATCGTTGGTAAAATATCCTGGATCATCAGACCATCAAGTGTACGATTCTCATTCATGTGATAATGATCCAGAGTTGAGCATGTGAGAAATAACCATGTCAAAGGGAAATTATTATTCCATTTTCTTGATATGAGGTATATAAAAATGATGATAGCTAGAATCAAGGTACATTTCCCTCTCGATCATTCATCTAGAATGATTGCACCGATGTCGAGAAAATAGGGCCTGTGAGAGTTGAGGCAATGAGGAATCATCAACTAATGCATGAGGGATTAGAGTAGAGTAACTGATTGAATAAAGCCATGGATAATGATGGAAGCATATAAACTGAGATTTGAATTGAAAACCTCCCTTGTTAGAGCATAATATGCATGGTTGACCTCGCAGTGACTGACTCGATTTCAGAGGGGATTGTCAATTACTCATACGAGGGATTTTTAGTGATGGGACAACCTTCTTGGAGGCCAAAAGGACTAACACGGGATGAATTCCATGAAAATATGGATGAAATATTGTAATATGACACAATGGGACTTGGAACAGACTCCAGGAATGCAACGGTGACTCATCTCAGATGCTCTAAACAAGGGTGACCTGATGATGCTCCCACATAGTATAGGCCTAGCGGGACCATAAAAAACATGAGTAAATAAGGGTTACCAATCATAAAATTTGACATGAGATGACATGTTCCAAGGAAATGTTTTACCTAAGTACATGTGGCTCATGTAAAAAAAATTAGTTTGAATTTGTAGAATAAATGGCTTCTAGATGAAGTGTCAAAAAAATAGAAAGAAATAACCATTATAGAACTCATCGAGATATTTCTGATGGTGCTGACCGTTCATCAAACTGAGTTATGGTTGGGCACAAAGGGTGATGAAAAAACTAATTTTTTTCCTATAAAAGGGCTTCTTACCTCGAAATCCAATTCATTTTCATGGTGAGGTTTGGAGAATTTGGAGAGGAGGAGTATCAGGCCCCAAATATTGGGGATATTGTAGCAAAGAAACTAAGCATTGGAATCTTGATCTGCAACTTTTAGGTACATGAACTTACTTGTTTAAAAATGGCCTTAATGATTCTTGGAAGGATGGTTCCTAGTGACGAATCATGGTAAGAAATGAATATGGGAATGAATTAGTATAGAAGGTATAGGATCATCCCTTCCCATCAAGTAAAACATGGGGACCAGTTGGTATGTTTGTCGTCACATAGAGTAGAATATTTGAAAATATGGCATCATTCATATACAATATGTGTTTTGTATATTTCTCGCCAAAGAGGTTGGTAGGGAAAAATATCTAAGGAATCAAAGGATAATTGACCATACCTAGATCATTCGGGTCTACAAAGAGGCTTATGTTAATCAATTGAGAAGGTGGCCATGGGTGCCATTGTGCCCCCAATTATGAGATAATAGCCACAAGAATATATGTCTGAGAGGATTGATCTGGTATGAAAAGGTGTGAATGATGCAGCTAGATATATAGGTTTGTTGAGCACCATTGTGTTCCAAGTGCTCAAATAATGGATTGAAGCATTCAAACCTACTTGCACAACATCCTCCAAAGTATTATGAGGAGATGAAGGGGCATGGGTGCCCCCCAACATGCTATGGACATGTTGGATGTATTTATAATAGTGTAGTCTTCGGTGGATATTCTATCTTACGTTGTGGAACCTGGTTACCCTCATTAACTTGTGATTATTGATTCATGTTACCTTTCCCCTTATTATTCTTATTGGTGTTGAGGGGATTGGTTGCGATATTTTGAGCATACATGTGTCCTTGGGGAGGAGGTGGATGTTGTGGCAGAGGTTAAGGAGGCATGGGAGGCAGGGGCGTTGGTGCCAGAGTATATGGAGCACTAGGAAATTCATAAGGAACATATGGAGGAGGGGAAACATTCGAATAAACAGGTTTAGCAATATTTGGCCCTCACATCTATTGATGTGGTTGGGTAAATAAATAATGTGTGATTTGACCTGAATAAGGTTTTCCTAGTGGAGGGGGATATGGTAGAGCGTATGGTTATGGGTGTGGGTGTGACATAGATCCAACAATACCATTGGAAGCATGAGATTCCCTTGGTGCAATTGCAGCACCAGGTTAAGGCAAGTCAGGGAGAATGGTGTAAAAATAACCTGATTGAGCATAAATCAAGTCATATTTTAAAGCTACTTGGAGAACATATTCCTTTGTCTCAGGGAAGTGTGACAAAAAATATTTACCTATGGGTCCCAAAATAAATATGAGGAACCAATCCATATATACATGGTCTTGAAATTCAAGAGCCCTACATATGCTCCTTTTGGGCTATTCTTGGACATGGTGAGATAGGCGGGTGGAAATTTTTTGGCGGAATGAAGTCAAGGGTTCAGCGCCAGTGCCATAACAGAGAGGTAACTAGAAATATGATAAGAAATATTTGGCAAGGGTCACAAAAGTGGAATTGGTGGCATAAGGTTGGTCGACCTACCAGTTAGTCACAAATCCAATAAGCATGCACTCGAATAAATGAAGACCGATACAATCATCGATAATGGAATTAGAGGAGAAAAACTTGTGAAATTAGCGAGCATTATTAGTGGGATATTCTCTAGAATTTCTATCAAAGTTGGGCATGTCTGAAGGAAGTTTAATAGGAATAGTTGTCCAATTTGGGTTATGGACAAGAGGATTTTTCATCAACTGATTAAAATAT
Source organism: Pinus albicaulis (assembly GCA_034641835.2). Classification (NCBI taxonomy): domain Eukaryota; kingdom Viridiplantae; phylum Streptophyta; class Pinopsida; order Pinales; family Pinaceae; genus Pinus; species Pinus albicaulis. The sequence goes on along the minus strand of CM076582.1, from coordinate 1,341,881,252 downwards.
GGGAGATTTAAGCCAACCATGAAGTGTAGCAATGGAGTAGGATTGACCATACAGGTTGTGTTCCACTAGTGGTATTACCCGAGTTATGACTTGAGTTACCACCTTGGTTTCCCGCACCTATGTTGGTGCCTGACATGGTGGTGATACGAGGTTGAAAAGACACAAAATCATAGGAATCATTCAAATTGGAGTCAAAATAACTATATGGGGGACTAGGAGGATTAACTCTAACCCGATGGAGAGGAGTAATATGTCGTAATGGGAACTGAGGATGAATGTCTCGAATTCTCCACGATAAACACCTAGGTGGTGCAATGATGTCAAGAAAAATATGAAGATAAAGTAATACATGATGATAGGAAAAACAAAGCAACAAAAAGCAAGAAAACACCTAGTGTAGTGGTGCCAAGTGTAAACTAACTATACAATGATGCTACTTTAATACAAGAAAAATCATCATATCAAATAAAATGACCTCTAGAACAAAGGTGATCTAATTCCCCAAACAATCCTTAACCTACTATTTTAGATGGAATTAAAAAAAACTTCTTACTTAACCTAACATCATCCCCGTAAGTAGATATTTCTAGAGAAAGGTGGGGTGGAGAACCAATTTCTTCCCACAAATAGTCCTATAATTTTTTTTCCTAATATTGGTCACTATGGTTACCTTTGTCCCATGGGGGTGGTCGAGTCTTGAGCTTCTTGGTGAAAATTAAATGCACAAAAATCCCTACCATGGGTTTGGAGGCCTCGAGGATAATAACTTACATGATGACCTATCCTAACCCCTTTGAAAGAGGTTTATGACACACTTCGGATTTGACCATGGGATGGTGAAGTACTTTAAGCTCCCTACAAACTCAACTTCTATGTCTGAATGTAAATGATTTTTGGGTGTTATTGGAAGCCCATATCATTGATCCTATAACTAACTAAATAGATTTTTTTGTCCTCATTCCTAAGTGGGCTTAATATATGTGTGCTATATTATTAAATGTGGCATGTTTCAAGTCTTGTCTTGGCGGTGTTAACCAAGCTTACGTTCGCTTAGGGTGTGTGAATGTGTGTCAAAAACGATGTTTAGTGGAATATTCAATTGAGCATTTTTTGTGATTCCATGTGTTGCTGAAAATAAAATATTGAAATACTATAAATATTTCTATAGAAATTACAGTAAAATAAACATCCAATCAAGAACATACCCCACCCGAAGAAGGCTCTCAAACAACTAGACCAAAAGAGGCAAACAATATACTCAAAACAAACTAAACGGGTCTACAAGATATAGTGTCAAAGGGACTTGGATCTAAAGGCTTTAAGCTGCTAAAAATGGTGCAGACAAAGAGCAAAATTCAGAGGTAAAATATGTTGTAAAGGATAGGCTCAATAAACCAAGTCCACTCAAGGGGATCCTAAGGGGGAAGTCAAGGGAAAGCTAAAAATGTATTTATAGTTATAAAAGAACCTATCCTAAAGGTTAGAAATAAAGTTTATGAAACCCAACAAACCAATAGCTAAAAGTGTTGAAACCCTGTACTCCTCACTCAGCCAAACTCTTCGTAAAAATGTGGAGGTTTACTACAAACATGTTGAAGGTTGTAAGGTGGTTGCCTCAACATTGGGGATTCCACTCGGTCGGGAGCTTAAAGAAAATCCTTTTCCATTTAAATGGTGGGTCCGACTGGGGATATAGGGACAAGTTTCACGTATAAAGAGTGTTTATATGAATAAAAAAAAGGAATATAATCAACACAAGTGTGGTGATTTATTTGTAATGATAACATAAATTACAACTAAATCTAACTACTTCCAAAGATAGCACTCTTTTATATAATTATAGAGAAATGTTTCACAAGCATGAAGCAATATAGATCATTGCATACTTAATGAATATGAGCACATGTAAGAAACTAAATCGATATAATCAATTTAGTTGATGAAGAAAATCAATCACATAAAAGACTTCTTAGTTTCACATCTAACAACATATTGTTCGATATATTATATCAATAGTAATAAGAACATATATCACTTAAATTCTTATCAAAATGAAACAAGTAGACATCAATAAGTTTCTATAAATATCAAAACCATAAAAGAATTGACACACAGATAATAGTACCTGTTTCATCATATATTTAGATCTGAAAAAGACAACTTCACGGTTCATATTTCTAATTAGATAATTTCTGTTTCAACAATTGTGCAAGTTCCAAAAGTAGTTTTCTCAAAATTTTGGACCCCTTTCTAAATGCATGAAAGGGGTTTAAATACTAATTAATATTACAAAAATAGAAGACTTGTGAAACAAGTCTGTAAAACTATTGCTCTAAAACTATATAACTAAAAACTAGGAAAATAAATTGCATCAGTTGGAATAGTTTCATGATTGTTTCCTAGGCTCCTTCTCTAACTGATCCTTGAGCTAGCACACTTTCACCATATGTTTGAGTTGGTGGGGATGAATTGGTTGCATTTGCATCAGCCCCGTGAATATTGCATCCTTTATTAATGTTGGAAGAAGTTGACACGCTACGCTGGAGAGACAATTTTACATTAGCCATTCGCTATGAGATTTAATAAAAAAGTACCAGTAACATTCCATATTTGATTTTTCTAGGCTTTGAATGTCAAGAGATTTTCTTCTAGATGTTTCTTGCCAAGATTGCCTTAGGAATGTGATATATGGAAAAGTGTCTTTTGGAGAATCTTGAATAAGGCTAGCTTTAAAAAGAGAATATTTTATGTATTCAGAAATGCTGAAAGATAGATTCTTAGCTCTGATAATAGCTAATTCATCAATTTTCATTTTGATGTCCTAGTCTTCAAATACTATGTCATTGATTTATTCTTCAAGACAAGGGAGATCGAGCACTCTACAATGTGTAGTGTCTTGCCAATCTATATATTTAGACACTTTATCATCAATCTCATCATAATAAGTCCTCAGATTAGATATCTGAGTGACTAATATATCACTGGTTTTAACAAGCTCTTGAATTTGGTTTAGCTTGTGGTAGAAATTTGTTCATTATTTTGACAGTAATGTCTACAACTTTGCTGCCTTTTTCTTGACTACATTGATTTCAGGATTTTCCTAGAAATTCTCAATTCTCTATTGTAACTAATGAATCAGTTGATCTGTTTATTTAAGCTTGCTCCCAAGTTGAGTTTAAGATCCTCAAACTCTTGCTGAAGAGTAGTGATATTTAATTGCAGCTCTTGCTCAATCTTTTGCTTTTCATTCAATAAAAAATTCTCCATTTGAGAAATTCTTTGGTCCTTTTCTTTGATTAATGACTGAAATTATACTACTTTATGAATGGTCGCATCTGTGCAAGCACCTGCAAATTGAGACATTTTATGAAGTTCTTCCTCGAGTTGATTGAGTCTCTTTCCAAAGGAATTGCATTGGTGTTACATTTGGAGTTAGTTCTAGAGATTTCTCCATCCTTCACATCTTCTTTGCTCTCATCATGAAAGATTTATGTTTTGGAATATAGAATATGTCCAATGGAGACACTTCCTCAATGTTGAGGATTATTTCATAAATGCAGAAGATGGGATGATTTCCATGTCTTGGGCAGATGCAGCTTCTCTATTCTCTTTTATATCACTATTTCTTTGGCTTTCACTTTTTTCAACACCCTTTTTACGAACCTCTTTAGTGAATGAGGTTTCTTTTCCTTCTTTTTAACTCTTCAAATTATCTTTATCAGTAGACATGTGATGTGAACTTGGCTCCATTGTAGAAGATAATGAGTTTGTAGTGCCAAAACTAAGCGCGATATCTAACTCAATAGTATCATGAGTGGTCGGAATATCAGCTGTAGATAGTACCTTATCAAAATCTTCTTAGTATTTGGTGAGTTTGTCATCTTGCTCAATATTTTCAATTCTTGTCTCTGAATTGGTACATGAGATGAAGACGTTGAAACTACAATCTGTTCTATTTTTTGTGTTGATCTTTGGAACATATATTCTAATAGATGAGCATTTCTTTCTTCTCAATACTCTTTCCACTTTAACAGGTCTTCAAGACAAAGTATTTTCGCTGCTATTTTTTGAACTCTGGAAAATTCAGAAATTGACTTGAACATATCATCAAACCTATCATGCTCTCTTGGAAATGCTCAACGCTTGACCTGATTTGCTATTTCTCTAGAAACGCCATAAGAATCATAATTTCTATTGGGAAAAACTGGGAATTTAAATGGTTCTAAATGATCAATTTCAAGACAGGTATGCTTGAAATTTATAGTGCATATGAGCTAGACGAAAAAGGGAATGTTGGCCAAATGGTCTTTTTGACATCTTTCAAGAATATTTTCAAACCATTTCTCACTGTTTCATAGCCTATCTCTTTAGCCAATAATTTTTTTTTTTATGTACAGAGGTAGGACATGTGGAGGGACATAGTTTCCAAAAAAAACGGATGTATGTAAAGTACTCCTCACCAAACAACCTATCTATATACTTAAGACTTTTATCAGCTTCAAGGGTAGTTCTAAGGATTTTGACTTCAAAAATGACTTGGTAGACAGGGAGCATTATTTCATTGCATCTTTTGAAAATATGAGTGTAGTATTTCGATTGCCACAAGAAATATAATTGCACAAAGATGGGGGTTTCACCTTCTTCAGTCCATTTGCATCCAAAGGAGGGAAATTCACAAGAAAAATAGACTACATCCATGATATAAGAGCTCATGTAGAAAGGAGGGCTTGTATTGGTTGTAACATTTCAATTTTCCCTATAGGTTGTGATGGGTCTTATAAAATTATCAGAAAGAATGGTTGTTTTTGGAATGGGGTTCCCTAAGATTCTTTTTTTATATAATTCTGTAATAGTTGGTCTTGCGTATGGCTTTTGGGGTGGGCCAAAGCCTCCAATGTTTCATAATATGTTAAAGGTTAAACGTAGGGTCCATAAACCATGGCTTGCGGACCATTGGATAGCAAAGGCTACGATGATATAAATAGATAGATAATTGGGTCTAGTAGAAAGGCAAGTAATATTGATGCTATGTGTGAATTGTTGAGATCTGTTTTGGGTTGTTTTGGGTAAGGACTCCTGCTGGCTGTGTGTGTGGAGGTCCTCATTCTTGTTGTGTGTGGACCACACTGGCTATGTGGGCAGGTTGTGTTTTGAGCTATAATTGGGTTTTGGGATACTACTGAGTGGAAAATATATTTCAAGTATCTTTATGATATTTGGACAGACTGTGCTTATTATTGAAGTGAATCTGTGTTATTTATTTATGTTGCGAATATATCTGTGATCTAGGAATTAGCTGCGATTATAACGTTTTGTGATGGTAACTGCTAATGCACACGTGGATGTGAATGTACAGGAAAAATTTGAGTCTTCATGTCATTTCTTACATCAGCCTACATCAAATGTTGATGACATTAATGAAGAAGTGGGTGAAATTTTTTCTTTATCCTTGTCTTCTAATCTGAAATCATTTTAGTGCAAGTCAGAAGATAAGATTTAGTTTGTGGATGAAGTTACTAAGAACATTGAAAAACACACTGAAGTTTTAGAGGGTAGAATTCAATCTTATAGGCTTCAATATCAAGATAAATCTTTTCAAAATATTTCTATGCTAGAAAACAAAGAGAGGGTATTGCTTCCTTTCTTTTTTAAGATTGAGGAAAAATACTCTGTTTTTGAAAATAAGCTTGAACAGCAGTTTCAGAGTACACAATTGAAGTCTTACGTGGTTGATCAAAGCATGGATTAGTTGCCCAAAGTTTCCAAACGTCATGAGAAGCATCAAATATATCATGTCTTCCTTGATCCTATAATTCAATACATGGAAGAGTTCTACAGTCCATATTTCCAGTTATATTTTCATTTTGAAGATCAATTACATCACATGTTTCCTTGTTCATGTCAGTATCATGTTTAATATTGGTTCAATCGAAGTCAAGAGGTTCAAGCGTCAGATTAGATCAATGACTCGCTTCATTGGAAGTTTCATGTTCCTTGAATTACAATTGGAGATTGTTGTTGCTAGGGTAGCTAGGAGTGTGTGAATAAGCACAAAAGTGAATGAGAATATTTTCAGTAGGTACAAATTTGGTTCTTCTACAGTTAGCATCAATCTTGAGCCTGAGGTGAAGGCCATTTAAGCTTTAGGAGAAGCTTAGCAATTTCAAATTTCTTTCTGATTTGGTCAAGAAAATGGATAGCAGCACTGGAGCTACTGGTTCTTAGTGTACCACAAGGGCACACTATCCCAATTGGAGCCACTGTTATCACTCAAAAATTCTCAAAAAATCATTTTTTCAAGTTTTTTTATGATCATGGGTCAAAATACGGTCCTATGAGTCATTTCCTGAATTTGACCAAAAGGGAGTATTATATTTTTAGGTTTGAACCTTCCTTAGTGTTAAACAAATCCATTTTAAAGGTTTTTTTATGTCAACTCATTCATCATTTCATCATTCATTTCATTTCCCTAAGTTTTTCATCAAAATTGGCCAATTAGCTAAGAAACCTTAGTTTCTTAGTGCCACTAGTTCAAAAAAATCGTTTTGAACTACGAAAGCGTTGTCTTTTCATAGCGCAATATGAAGAAAAAAACTTTGTTTTCTAGTTTTGAGTAGTCAACTTCCAAGAAGGTTTCTGAGAAACTGAACACGAATTTAGGAACACTAAAAGAGGTGTTTCTTCCTAACATAATTAAATACATAAACCTCTCTTCGTTTCCTCAAACTAATTAGGAGTTGGAAGAAATTGATAAATTAAAATGCGTTATGAAACTGCTATTACAAAATGTCTTGTACATGACTGTTTAGTAGTCAACTTAAAGTTCGGTTTTTGGCCAAATGAAAAAGTATTTTAGACTTATGAAAGAGGTTTGTTTTCATCACATCCCTATATACACAAACCTCTCTCACTTTTGTGACAAATGGTATAAGTTGGGAGATAGAAGGCTTTCTTTGAAGCCATATTTTCAGAAACAGAGTTTTCCTGTTCTACACATGTTTTCTAAAGGCCGTTTCTGGATAGAAGGAGATGTGTTTCAAAAACCCAAGAGATTTTTTTATTCAAGAAAACATGGCCAACAAAAACCTCCTTAATTTTCTCAAAATAAATAATGGAGTAGGAGATATAGGTTCCGTCCCAAGACCTATATTTTAGGAAAAAACAAGAAAAACCAATAGGCCAACCTATTGCAAATGAAGAAGGGACCTCAAGAAGGATAGAATGGCTCTGTTTTTCAAGTGATATAATGAAATCAGATTGATTTTTAGTTTTTAGCACATTTACAATTTTCATTTTGAATTTTTTTTGACAAAACTGCTCACTCAGCAGTTTCGTAGCGCAAACAGTGTAAAAAGGCAAAAATCGTTACGAAACTGCTATAACAGCATTTCTTGCCCTTTTTCATCACATTTTGAGGGGTAAAAATATGAATTAAGGTTTGAAATTTCTATGGAGGATATATATAAAGGTAATGAAGATGCGTTTGAAGGAAAGAAGTCAATAATTTGAAGAAAAAAGGGTTAAAGGGAAGCGCTACGAAAAATGCTACGAAACTATCTTGTTTTCGTAACGCAGTCTATTTTCAGCTCATTTGAATAGTTTGATGATGGTTATGGATATCTGGAGCCTAGGGATGAGTTTTTGAATGTATTACTTCAACTTCAAACAGAAAGGGACCACGAAATGAAGAGTACATGATGGTCAGAATGTTCAATGAATGCAAAAGACCATATGCCTAAAAAACAAGGTTTGGTTTCCTGCTTATGCGGAGGTCAGCAAATTGGTCATGAAGAGCTCAAGCCGATCATCAAAATTAGAACATGTGATGATACACTTGTCAATGATGTAATTTCAAATAGGTAAGGTTGTTAAATATATTAATGAAGAGTTTTATTCCTAGTTCAAATAGGACTGTCAAGTAGGATAGGTGTCTAGTTGTCATATATTTGATGTTTTATGGTTATGCAAGGTGTCAAGAGTTAGGAATTCAAAGTATCTAGTAGAATATGAGTTCATCTCATGTTGTAATGGTTTATTTAATTCCAAGAGGTCGAATTATCAAAGGTTTGGAGAATTTTTGGCAAAACTAGTGCATATTGTAACAAGACTGTTTCAGCTAATGCAGAGAGATTCTACTTGACCAACTTGAGATTCAGAAGGGGTTTTTAGTGTTTCCTTGTTATATCATTTTTTATTATCTTATTTGCAGTGTTTTTCATCTATATTACTTATAAATCATCTTTATATGCTCTGACATCCTTTATAAATGGACTGACTGTGTTTTTACATGTTTCAAGTGTGTGTCTCATGACTAAAAACCATGATATGCCTCAACTTCCATGTCAATTAGATTCACTGATTTTCTAAGATTTATTTGACTCCATAAGCCCAATGTATACATGCTGATGTTGGTTTCAACCTACAGGTTGGAAAATGTTATCTAAGAAGACCACTTTGTAAATCTTTGGATTGACTGATACTCTCTCTGGATGAAGTTACTAGGAACATTGAAAAATACATTGAAGTTTTAGAGGGTAGACTTCAATCCTATAGGCTTCAATATCAAGATAAATATTTTCAAAATATTTCTATGCTAGAAAACAAAGAGAAGGTATTGCTTCCTTTCTTTTTTAAGATTGAGGAAAAATACTCTGTTTTTGAAAATCAGTTTGAAAAACAGTTTCAGAGTACACAATTGAAGTCTTATGTGGTTGATCAAAGCATGGATGAGTTGCCCAAAGTTGTCGAACGTCATGAGAAGCATCAAATATATCATGTCTTCCTTGATCCTATAATTCAATACATGGAAGAGTTCTACAGTCCATATTTCCAGTTATATTTTCATTTTGAAGATCAGTTCCATCTCATGTTTCCTTTTTCATGTCTGTATCACGTTTAATATTGGTTCAATCATAGTCAAGAGGTTCAAGCGTCAGATTAGATCAATGACTGGCTTCATTGGAAGTTTCATGTTCCTTGAATTACAATTGGAGATTGCTGCTGCTAGGGTAGGTAGGAGTGTGTGAATAGTCACAAAATTGAATGAGCATATTTTTAGTAGGTACAAAGTTGGTTCTTCTACAGTTATCATCAAGCTTGAGCCCGAGGTGAAGGCCATTTAAGCTTTAGGAGAAGCTTAGCAATTTCAAATTTCTTTCTGATTTGGTCAAGAAAATGGATAGCAGCACTGGAGCTACTGGTTCTTAGTGTACCACAAGGGCACACTATCCCAATTGGAGCCACTGTTATCACTCAAAGATTCTCAAAACATCATTGTTTCAAGTTCTTTTTTTTATCATGGGTCAAAATAGGGTCCTATGAGTCATTTCTTGAATTTTACCAAAAGGGAGTATTATATTTTTAGGTTTGAACCTTCCTTAGTGTTAAACAAATCCATTTTAAAGGTTTTTTTATGTCAAGTCATTCATCATTTCATCATTCATTTCATTTCCCTAATTTTTTCATCAAAATTGGCCAATTAGCTAAGAAACCTTACTTTCGTAGCGCCACTAGTTCAAAAAAGTCGTTTTTCACTACGAAAGCGTTGTCTTTTCATAGCACAATATGAAGAAAAAAACTTTGTTTTCTAGTTTTGAGTAGTCAACCTCCAAGGAGGTTTCTGAGAAACTGAAAACGAATTTAGAAAAACTGAAAGAGGTGATTCTTTCTAACATAACTAACTAAATAAACCTCTCTCATTTTCCTCAAATTAATTAGGAGTTGGGAGAAATTGATAAATTAAAATGCGCTACAAAACTGCTATTACAAAATTTCCTGTACATGACTGTTTAGTAGTCAACTTAAAGTTCGGTTTTTGGTCAAATGAAAAATTATTTTGGACTTATGAAAGAGGTTTGTTTTCATCACATCCCTAGATACAAAAACCTCTCTCACTTTTCTGACAAGTGTTATCAGTTGGGAGATAGAAGGTTTTCTTTGAAGCCATATTTTCAGAAACAGAGTTTTCCTCTTCTACACATGTTTTTTAAAGGCCGTTTCTGGACAGAAGGAGTGATCCAGATCTTAGGGGGAGACCCCCAAGATATAAAAATTTGAAATAAATCTAACAAGATCTGCAAAATTACAATGCCAGAAAAAAAAGAGAGAACACAAACCAAATAAAACTAGAAAGAAACTTGTTTTATTAAAACAGGGAATAACTGTAGAAGCTACATTGTGGCGGACAATCTGTCCTTTTACAAACTAAGGCTTGTTATTTATAGAATTTTTTGAATTACAATACTATGTGTAGATACCATAGGCCAATACCATGAGTAGATACCACTTACAATACCATGGGTAAATCCCATGTGTGGATGAATACCATGGGTGGATACATACCATGGGTCACTTATAATACCATGGGTGAATAAATATAATGGGTGGATGAATACCATGAGTTGATGTCATTTACAATACCATGGGTAAATTCCATGGGTGGATGGATAACATGGGTAGATGAATACCATGGGTTGATGTCATTTCCCATTCGGATCATTCCTCCCTCCTTAAGAAGCAATGGTCTCCATTGCGTGAAGTTCCCTCCTGAGAAGTCTTTTTTGAATATGAAGAGCCACTGAAGAGAAGGGTTTTGTGTAGTTAACCCATAACCGTGATGAACGAAGATCCAAAGATAGAGATACTGTGTAATGCTTGTGACCAACTGTGATATTGACAATGTGGGGCCTAGCAAATGGACTTCGATGAAGTGTGGGTTTGTGGATGAACCGAAACCATGAAAAACAAAAATCCGAGGATAGAGATACCCTGTAATGCTTGTGACCAACTGTGTGACTAACAGTGTGCGGCCTAGCAAATGGACTTCGATGAAAATGATTTTGTGTGGTTGACCCATAACCGTGATGCTGATTGTTGATGAAGTAACAGGTGCCTACATAGCTTTGGGTGGGAGGGCACATCTCCAAATAACCCAAGCCAAACACTTCTATGATAAAACTAATGAATGTGAAGCAGGTGCCTACTAAAGCGGGGTGGGAGGGCACGTCTCCAAAGCGAACCCGCTCCGAATGCTGCTTCAGATTTAAAATGAGCATAACTTGGTCAATATAACTCAGAATATTTATTATAACCTATTTTTGGAAATGGAATGATCATTCTGAATCTTCTCATGTATTAGAAACCACTATCCGGAAACTCTAGACTCCCAGATTCGCGTTGGAACTGTCTCGCTGTCACAAAATTTCTGAAAAAATAGTTGATTTTAAATCAACGATAACTCCCACATCCAGACTCCGATTCAACCGATTATTTTTTTGAACTTGGGTGATTTTTCAAGAGGAGCTCAGATATATATCCATTCTTCTAAAATTTTTCACTAAAAATTGCAAATAATGACAGGAGAGCCGCCGTCCATGAATTGTCGTTAGAAAAATTTCTTCAACATTGCTGATTTTGAATCAACGATATCTCCCTCATACGAACTCCAATTTGACTGATTTTTTTTTTGAATTTGAGTATTGTTTCGCAAGGAATCCAGGTATGGTCTTTTTTTTGTAAATTTTTCACCAAAATTTTCGGATCTGATCTGAAAAATCGCCGCCCAAGAAATTCATGGAGTTTGCTGAAGATTGCTACCAAAAATTGAAACTAAAATATGCTTCAAACCCTCATTCCCATGAATTCGTAACCTGAATCTGATACCATTGATCCAGATATTAGGGGGAGACCCCCAAGATTTAAAAATTTGAAATAAATCTGACAAGATCTGCAAAATTACAATGCCAGAAAAAAAAAGACAGAACACAAACCAAATAAAACTAGAAGGAAACTTGTTTTATTAAAACAGAGAATAACTGTAGAAGCTACATTGTGGCGGACAATCTGTCCTTTTACAAACTGATGCTTGTTATTTATAGCATTTTTTGAGTTACAATACTATGTGTAGATACCGTAGGCCAATACCATGAGTAGATACCACTTACAATACCATGGGTAAATCCCATGTGTGGATGAATACCATGGGTGGATACATACCATGGGTCACTTACAATACCATGGGCGAATAAATATAATGGGTGGATGAATACCATGAGTCAATTTCATTTACAATACCATGGGTAAATTCCATGGGTGGATGGATAACATGGGTAGATGAATACCATGGGTTGATGCCATTTCCCATTCGGATCAAGGAGATGTGTTTCAAAAACCCAAGAGAGTTTTTTCTTCAGGAAAACACGGCCTACAAAAAAGTCCTTAATTTTCTCAAAATAAATAATGGAGTAGGAGATATAGGTTCTGTCCCAAGACCTATATTTCAGGAAAAAACAGGAAAAATCAATAGGCCAACCTATTGCAAATGAAGAAGGGACCTCAAGAAGGTTGGAATGGCTCTGTTTTTCAAGTGATATAATGAAATCATATTGATTTTGAGTTTTTAGCACATTTACAATTTTCATTTTGAAATTTTTTTGACAAAACTACTCACTCAGCAGTTTCGTAGCGCAAACAGTGTAAAAAGGCAAAAATCGCTACAAAACTACTATAATAGCATTTCTTGCCCTTTTTCATCACATTTTGAGGGGTAAAAATATGAATTAAGGTTTGAAATTTCTATGGAGGATATATATAAAGGTAATGAAGATGATTTTGAAGGAAAGAAGTCAAGAATTTGAAGAAAAAAGGGTTAAAGGGCAGCGCTACGAAAAACGCTATGAAACTATCTTGTTTTCGTAACGCAGTCTATTTTTAGCTCATTTGAATAGTTTGATGATGGTTATGGATATCTGGAGTCTAGGGATGAGTTTTGGAATGTGTTACTTCAACTTCAAATAGAAAGGGACCACGAAATGAAGAGTACATGATGGTCAGAATGTTCAATGAATGCAAAAGATCATATGCCTAAAAAACAGGGTTTGGTTTACTGCTTATGCGGAGGTCAGCAAAGTGGTCATGAAGAGCTCAAGCCCATCATAAAAATTAGACCATGTGATGATACAATTGTCAATGATGTAATTTCAAATACATAAGGTTGTTAAATATATTAATGAAGAGTTTTATTCCTAGTTCAAATAGGACTGTCAAGTAGGATAGGTGTCTAGTTGTCATATATTTGATGTTTTATGGTTATGCAAGGTGTCAAGAGTTAGGAATTCAAAGTATCTAGTAGAATATGAGTTCATCTCATCTTTTAATGGTCTATTTAATGCCAAGAGGTTGAATTATCAAAGTTTCGGAGACTTTTTGGCAAAACTAGTGCATATTGTAACAAGACTGTTTCAGCTAATGTAGAGAGATTCTACTTGACTAACATGAGATTCAGAAGGGGTTTTTAGTGTTTTCCTATTCTATCAGATTTTATTATCTTATTTCTAGTGTTTTTCATCTATATTACTCAGAAATCATATTTAGATGCTCTGACATCCTTTATAAATGGACTGACTGTGTTTTTACATGTTTCAAGTGTGTGTCTCATGACTAAAAAGCATGATATGCCTCAACTTCTATGTCAATTAGATTCACTGATTTTTTGAGATTTATTTGACTCCATAAGCCCAATGTATACATGCTGATGTTGGTTTCAACCTACAGGTTGGAAAATTTTATCTAAGAAGACCACTTTGCAAAGCTTTGGATTGACTGATATATACAGTAACATAAAAATTTTCTTCACCTGATATTCTTAGTGTATTTTCAATGAGTTTTATGCCCTATCTTTGAAATGTTTCTCTTCCATAACTTATATGTCTCTTTACTCAGAACTCATGTATTACATGCTCTGAATTCCTTTGAACTTCAAGTTATTGGGATTTTCCTGAATGTGTTACTCTTTCATTGAAGTATATACAAGCCTCAGCTTCCACAAGTAAAGCCTTTGTTATTGAGAGCCCTATCACTGAATCCATAGCCCAATGGTAGCAAGCATTCATCTTCTCAACCTGAACCAAAAAACAAATAATAGAGTTAGCCATCTATCTATATTCCATATCATTAACCCTTGAGAGAGCCCTCTTAGGCTGAGGAGGCTAAGCCTTAGTCAAAATATTGGTTTGAAATAGTTACACCAAAGTTGTCTGATCAACAGGAAATCAGGTACGATTTTGGTGATAACACGATGCATGAGAGCTGTGAAACACTGAAGAAGTGAAAAATACAGTTTTTTTCCGTAATTGTTTTTTAATTTAGCCCTATCCTGGTGCACAGGTTTTTGAGGAACACTGGGAAATTTCTTCGAACCGCATCGGGCTGTTACAGTTTTGGCGCTTATTTTTAGGATGCACCGGGGCTGAATCTGTGTAGAGCGTTGGTGTGCTATAGTAATTAGATGCAATGTGTGGGTTTGTATGAATATCACGGTGTCTTGGTGTGCCAATTTATAGTATGCACTGGTGCTTTGCTAGTGGAACGGACCAGTGCGATGTAGGATGAGAAATGCACCGGACAAAAAACATCTGCAAAAACCTCCACCTGCCAACCTCCTCTAGAAACCTCTGCTACAAACAGATATGTAGGCTATTTTTATAAGCATTTCTTCAAAAAAAATCCGCTAGAGGGTCTTTTCCTTGTAGTGTTAATAGAAATATCTAGTGAAAGAAACTTCACGTTCTTCCATTTCAGGTTAGACTCGTGATTAAATTATTTTTCCATTTCATGTTAGACTCGAGATTAAATTCTTTTGAAAGGGAGAACTACAATGACTGATTTTCTTCCATTTGGAAACTCAGCTAATGGGTTGTTTAAGCTTTATCTGAATATTTATACCATCCCCACTCATCATGTGCAAAAGTACAGGACCATATTTCACAGGTTTTCCTTGGACAGTCTAGTATTTAAAGAAGCTAATGAGAACAGAAACAACACTACTTATCTGCATGTATGCGAACTCCTTTCCATGACATGTGAGAGGGCCAACCATATATTTACACCTTATAAATTTCAATACTTTTGAATTGGAAATCACTATATTATGAAGAACCATAAATCCAAAATTAAACCAAACCCCAAAAAATACAGACTATAAGCTTAAAATATTCACTACCACCCATAATATACTTAGTTGAACCACAGTAAACTTGAATAGTGACTGAGACCAGAATAATCCATTTTGATCTAGCCATCTCTCGGGCATAAAAGGTGCAGAGGAATTTCATTCTATCCATATAATAAGGAAAATATATCACTATATCACATTTCTTGATTTTCTATTCATCTCGTAGGGTATCATCCAGATCCATCCTGCAAATTTCTTTGATTTGATGATTAAAAATCAATACAAAATGGAGAGTTTAATATATATATATATATATATATATATAATTAAAAGGTTTGTCTTTAAACAAAAATATTTTAACACAAAATATAGGAGGAGGTCTGAGGTGGAGAATCCCATCCCCCTTTGGCGAAAATTGTTTTGGCAGTTAGAATAATTCACGGGATTCTAAGTTGAGTTCTCCCAATAATATGTACTACATGCAACAAAGTTTCTAGTGTGGAGAGAGTTTGTAGATTTGACAGGAAGTGTTGTATGTAATTTTTTCCTAACTGTTAAGGAAGGCTAACTCCTTTTTCCTCTAACTACTAATCTGAAGTCACAAAAATATTCTATCATCTCACATTTAATTCAACATTGCAGAGTTTTACAGAGTGGTAGCTCGGGGATTTTTTTCAAAGAGGAACGCCTTACAGCGTGATAAAAAGAAAAAAAAAGAAATGCCATAATGTTATTGGATGAAATAATATGATATTAAATTTGATAATTGGTAGAAAATAGTTAAAATGAATTAATATAATTAATTTCCTAAAAAAAAAATGATGTTAGTAAGGAGAGAGTACTCATTAGCTTAAATATTCAAGATAAAAGCGTATACTTGGGTGCATAAAAGAAAGGTAAAGTAATATACGTCAAGATCGATGAAAAAAAAAAACCATGTATAATTTGGTACCAAGTGGGCTATTATGCAAAGTAAGATGGTTTAATATGAGGTTCGATAGAAAAAAAAAAGAATAATGGGAAGTAGAATTTAAACAAACAAACAAATGCATTGTGTTAGTTAGGGGATCACCTGTGGTTATGTAATAACAATATCCAAATTAACTTTATAGGTATATATGTAAAGTAAATATGAGTACATTGTTGGAGTTATTGAGCAAACCTCGGTGGGATAAACTATGTAAGGTTAGGATGCTATTACATTACTATTACTCATTAATAATTATAACAAAAAAAAATTGTTGTGTGAAAATGGGGAATGTTACATATGGTATCAGAGTTGCAGGTTCAATATTAAGTACTATGAGCCTGTTAGCTATCCATAATTTTGATTTTATCCAAAGATGACTAAGTTGAAAATCTCATATTTCTAGAAACAATACTTGAAGAAACATTGTGAGTTCTAGAAATATCACTACCTTCATTATAATGAGTATATCAATTCACTGAACATCATCACTCAAAAACCTCCAAATTTATCTTGCTATCTCAAAAAGGGAAACTGATTTGAAGCTATTTACCCCATTTTTACCTCTATTTTCATTCCCCCCCATTCTACCATTTCTATCCCTATTTTTATCAGTCCATTTCCCTCTGAAAATAGCTCATTTTCCCTTCATTAAATTTTCATTTCCTATTAAAACCCCCCCTTAAACCATTATAAACACCCTCATTTGGTTTAAAATACCCTTTTCTAACCTATCGGAAACCTCCAAAAAGGCTAAAAAACCCTCTTTTGGCCTATTTTTCCACCCATTGAAGAAATTAGGCTTTAAGCCCTTTTTCGGCTTAAGAACCCAGCATATTTCTTCATAAAACTCAAGGCTCACGACTACTCATTGTCCCTAAGGCCTCGTTTTCCTAACCCCGGTTCTATCTACCCCCTATAGGACCCTTCCTCATCTTTCCCTTAGCCCCCTTCATCTATTGTTCACCCTACGCCCTTTGTGTTTTCTCCAAAGCAATCCCAGCCATTGATCAAGCTCGATCAAACGGCTATCATGCTCTGGCCCCACCTTCCCTCCACAAAATATCGCCCCAATATCCTTCTGCCATCTGTCTTCTACTACCACACCCGACCAATTGGTTCCTCCTGTCGGGTTTAGTCCACACCGTCGATTTAAACCCCTAAGATCTGACAGACAGCATGCCATATCATGTTCATTTTGCGGTGGGGGTTTAACAACCCATTTCCATGAAAAAAGATCAGTTTTTCTCAGGACGCGTGGCGGCTGCTGAGTGGAATCGCGTGCTCCCGCCTCAAAACCGCTTACTGCCCATATGCAGCGCGAAAACCACCAGTTTTCTGCAAAAACCGTCATCCTCCATTTTTCTGCCAAATTCAAAATTTTCATTCATTTTTCTTGGTTCTGCCTATGAAATCCCTCCTCCATGCTTTTTACCTTCCTCTTCAAATTTCTCCCAAACCCACATAGCCTCTTAACACAATTCAAAACATAAAACATTGTTTTTTATAATATATTTTTTCATTTGGTTGCAGGTTTAATGGTGGCCAAATGTGCAGGCCCTCCCATAGAAAATTCAAGTTGCACAAGCCTTGGATGACGATCCAAAAAGGCTTGTAAAGTAAAGCAAAAAGGGAGATCCAGGGTTTTATATCAACAATTGATCGATGCCTCATGAGCATTAATCCTTTTTAAAACCCTCCAGTGCATCAAAGAACCCTCCTGCACACATAAACATAGAAAAAAATGAATTTTGAGGAACAGAATACCAAAGGACGAAGATCGAGATTAAAGCCTAAGCGAGGATTAAGGGAGGTAATCGCAGTTAAATAAAAATAAGCAAAGTTTTAAAGAAATCCGAGAAAGGTTAAAGGGAGCATGATGAGTCATGAAGGCTAAAGCAGAATCAGACTATAAGCACAACTTAAATAAATTAAGGAAACTTGGGTTAAAAAAGGCCTTGAATGAATCAAAGCAACAGTTATTCACTCAGAATATCTGAACTGACACCTTGGCCTACTTTTACCTATGAAGACAAACAAGCAGTTATTACACTAAAGAAGATATTTTTATCTGTCAAAATAGTTATTGTAAAAGATAAAGATAGGCTGAAAAGTCAAACTTTTCACCTATCTTTCCTTAGAAGTTAAGATAAAGTTATTAAAACAGAGAGGTAGCCACATATGCTCCTACCTCATGCCTTGCATGGTTTTCGAGGTCACAAATGCATTTTCTCTGTAGTTAATAACACTTGAGCCCTAGAATAGTTCCACCTCCTCATTTGCAGCATAAATACTCCATATTAACACATTGTATTGTTGGCATTTGATGACTCTTTGAAGTAATACATAGTCTCTTGGAAGTTAAATGAAAATGATGTTTTGGAACTTGTAGATGTATTAGCCTGTTTGTTGATGAGGAAGTCTCTGTCATTGGATCCCTGAGTATTTCATTGGAGAAGTTTGTCTTGAAATTATTATTTTATAAAGTGTGGTTTATAGAATTTATGGTTAGCCCTGTCCGTTGAATGCCTCTTCATGTTCAGATAATATTTTAAGTCCCTTTGTTGAGAAGTACATATAATTAAGGATTCTTAATTTCCCTTAGTTATAATTTTCATTCTAAATCCTTGATGTCCATTTCATTCCACCTGAAAGACCTTGAAGATCCATTGGCCAAGTTAGATTTTCCCTTTGATACCTTTGATCTATTGATTGACTTGTCATGACTTCCACTTGACTCCATTGCCCAATGACTTAGATATTTCCTCTTTTTCTATCTATGATGCCTAGATCATCATGTCCAACCAAAAAATCAAACAAATCCATGCTTCATAACTAGCCCAAAATCAAATCGTTAAAAACAAACAAGTCATATCTTTGCAAACAAATTGAGAGATCCCTATGTGAGACTAGGAAGGCTAGGTCCTAAAGCTCTAAAGATTGTTTTTTATGTTGGCTTGTCACTTGGTATGCCAATCTTCCAAATCATAGAACTCAGTGGTGATCACGGTGGGACCGATGAGTATATAGTTGCCTAGCAAGCCCTTATTGTTAAGTCCCTATATTAATAGTGTAGCCCCTTAGTATGTTAGTGTAGCCCCCCTTATTGTTATTATTGTACCCTTGTAACCCCCATTTTGTTATTATTGTGCCCTTAAATTATTATTGTTAGGTCGGCTAGGATTACATTGTGGCCCACTTGGATTACATTATGGCCCCATGGACTCCTATATATAGAAAGGAGGTTTTGTGAATTGTATCATCCAAGAATTGTTCATTTATGTAATGTATTGGAGGTTTCCCCCTCGAAGTGGCTTATTTCTAAGACGTTGATATCTCTTTTCTTCTATTTTTGGAGCTGGTTACACAACATTTGGTATCAGAGCTTTGGATTCTAGGGTTTCGCTACTCCAAACAGGTCATCGTGGAATTTTCGCTATAACTTTTTTTCTACGAAGTTTCGGAAGCTGAAATTTTTAGGGTGCAGAGGCAAATCTGAGAAGCTTTTCTAAAAATTTGGAAGCAGTTGTAATATTTTTTGAAAGATATCATACGGCGGAAGTTAGGTCTTTGTTGAGGCTCCTAAAACGAGGTCATCGTGGAATTTTCGCTATAAATTTTTTTCTACAAAGGTTTAGAATCTGAGAAATTCATAATTTGAAAGCTGAAATCGGTGGAAATTCTTCAAAAAATTTCAGAGCTTGGTTCGCAATATGTTTTGGAGATATGATCTGTGGAAGGTAGTGCTTTTTCAGGCTCCTGAATTGCATCTCAAAGAGGTGATCGTGGGAAAAGTTCAATAACTCTCTCTCTGGGCATCGGATTGGAGTGCCGTAAAAAGTGGTCACAATTACACAGACTGTAGTTTATTGGATATCAATGTTAGAGACAAAGGATGAAACAGTGACACGTGGCAAGTCGTACAAGTTCGCTCTACTGAACCAGTCCATAATTAGGTCATTGTGGGAGATTGGACACAACTTTGTCTTGGCGAATCCAAATTAGATCAGACCTGTGGCATTTGAAAGAGAATTAATAGGGCTACTTCAGTGCTGAATTTCAGATATTGAATATCCACAATCACAGATATAATACAATTTCAATATCAAGCTTATCAAAGCAAGTAAAAGGTGTGTATTTTTTTCCGAATTGCATAAGTCTTGTTTGAAGAATCAAGTTGAATTGATTGCAAGGGCCTATTGTAGAATAGATATCAATATTGGAGTCTAAAATGGCCCCTAAAAAGAATTCAACACCCATTAAGCCTTCAGAAAGCTATATTATGACGCCTGAGGAGGAAGAATTGCAATATGAGATATCAAAATTACGGTATCAAGTGCAACAAATTTCGATCTTACGAAGAGCAACCGAAGATGAAATAGATGGTTTAAAAGCAGAAATGGAGGCTAAGTTGGATGGTTTGAAGGATCGAATAATAGCTAATATGGATGATAAATTAGTGGAAGATCACAGCGAGCATCAACAACAAGTTCTCGAACTCTCAAAGGATAACCCAACTTTGGTGCAGAATCTAATGAAACAACAGGAAGATCAACATCATATCGAAAGAAGTTATGAAGCAGTCATAGAAACAAGAAATCAACAAGTACGATCAATTTCAGAGTATCTTAGCAAGTGGAAGAACTTTCCTGTAGAATATTTCACATGGGAGGATGATAATTTTATACAGAAGCATCAAGAAATAATCAAGCGTTGAGGACAACACTTGTTGAAGGAGAGGGGCATGTTAAGTCCCTATATTAATAGTGTAGCCCCTTAGTATGTTAGTGTAGCCCCCCTTATTGTTATTATTGTACCCTTGTAGCCCCCATTTTGTTATTATTGTGCGCTTAAATTATTATTTTTAGGTCGGCTAGGATTACATTGTGGCCCACTAGGATTACATTATGGCCCCATGGACTCCTATATATAGAAAGGAGGTTTTGTAAATTGTATCATCCAAGAATTGTTCATTCATGTAATGTATTGGAGGTTGCCCCCTCAAAGTGGCTTATTTCTAAGGCGTTGATATCTCATTTCTTCTATTTTTGGAGCTGGTTACACAACACTTATACACTCTTTTGTCCTTCAAAATTTCCTCAGAAAATCAGTAGATAAGCCATAGAGTAGACTTTGTTTGGTTCACCATCTTAGCTAAATGTTGAATCAAGTATAAGACGCTCGTACAAACCATATAACTATATAAAAAATTAGAAAAAACCCAAAAACATCTCAGATTGTTCCTTGAAATACTTATTGGTGGTGGACCATAAAAAATTTTACCTTAAAAAAAAAAAGCTAAAAATTTCCACCTGGTGACTCCATTAGCCCCAGCAGGCCTATTACCTCACTAGTACTCTAGATTTCCTTAGGAATGTGTTAACCAACCCTGAAGAAGTTTAGACACCTAGTCCCCTACTATAGAAATTACTGTGAGAGGAAAACTTCGAAAAGTAGTCCTTAAACTTTTTTAGCCTCTCCAAAATTTTGAAATTGAAATATGGCTTCACGTAGGATCTATACTAGATCTCATCCAGACCCTAATCCTCCTATAATAGTTTATGACCCAGAAAATATTTTGTGGTAAACTTCTAGATCTGGAAATTTAACTGCTGTTAGGACTATCCAAAGAGCAAGATTTGTCCCCGAAAACATTACAGTCTTGAAAGATCCTCACTTTGACTTCCCTCGTTCAAAGAATTTATTTAGAGATAAGTCTCGGAGTGATTTAAATCAAACTGACTTTGAACAGACATATTTGCAACATAGCTTTAGCAGGGAAGCATCACCTTCCACTCCACCTGATTCCCAATTTCTCCATCATTTCAGCTTCTTTCGTAACAAATCTACTCATCATCAGTTTGCTAGCCCAAGTGTTTCTTCCACTCCTGTCCACACATTCACTGTTCAAAGCACTCCAGCTCAACCCATTTTCTCTCTTGTAAATCCACCTCTTATAAATCCCCCTTTATTTCCTACCATGGTTGCATGGTATGCTCCATTAGTGTTACCACAACCTCTGGTTCCTCTACCCAATGAATATCAGTCCAAAATTCCCCATTTCACTAGAAATGAACCTATTACTACTCAACAACATGTAGATAAGATGAATGATGCTTTTGATTGTATGGAAATAGAAGAAGAGACCATTAAGATGAGAATTTTTACTCAAAGTTTAGGAGGAGAAGCCAAGAAATGGTTTAAAGGCTTAGCTCCTCACAGCATAAATGATCTCCCTTATTTATATAAAACATTTACAAACAAATGGGAAATTAAAAATAACCCTCTCCAAATACTTTCAGACTATAACAACCTTAAGAGAAACACTGGGGAAAGTGTCCAAGACTATTGCACTAGATTCAATAATGTTTATAACGCACTTCCCCCAGACATGAAACCTCCACTAGGCTTAGCTTTGGCTAAATTCCCAGAGGGATTTGATCCTGACATGGCCTATCAGCTAAGAGAAAGAGACCCCTTGACTTAGAAGATATGCAAACGAGAGCCATAAGTGTAGAGGCAAATTTGATTGAGAAAAGAGCTAGATTGAAATTAGAAAAAAAGAGTTACATAAAAAGATGAAAAAATGGCATCAACCTCATCATCTGATGCCAAAATTGATAAATTAGTGAGGGTAATGGAAATAATGCTTGAAAAGATAAATCTAAATGATAGAGTACCTCCTAGAGAAAACCAAACCAATCCCCAAAAAAGAAATAAAAATCCAAATTTCAGAAGAGATCTCAATCAAGATAGGAAAAGAGATAATGACCAACAAATTAGGCCTCCCTTCCAACAAAATTATGTAGATCAAGAGGAGGAAAGAGAAACTGAAAGGTTGGAAGAAAATCATGTAAATTTGATAGGATCTGATAGTGAGACAGATGCTTTTCTCATTGAAGAAGAACAAGGATTATTCTCAGAACAAATTGAAAACAACAATGAAGATTCTGAATATTACAGATTGGGATTTGAAATTGAAAAAATGGAGGTACACAAAAAATATAATATTAGAAGCAAAGGGAACCCAAAAATTCCAAATAACAAAAAAACCAGTACTACTGTTAGGAAAACTACAGAAAATCAGCCTAAAAAGACAACAAGTAATACCAACATTGTGATCAAGAAAACTGATCTAAATAAAGACAAAAACAACCAACAAAGTGTTGAACAAAGATTCCCTAGTACCTCTACTAGTGGCCCTAACAAATCTGTCCTAAATAACAGTCCAAATAAAATTCGGCAAATCGGAATTGCTGAAAGAAATGTAAATGAAAAAACAGATGTATATATTTCAAAAACAATAGTTCCTTTCAGCCTTGAGGGAGAAATTTCCAAAATCAAAATCACCATACCCTTGGCTGAATTAGTGATCCAATATGTATATAAGAATAAAGCTTTGAAAGCTTTTAATATAGGCAGTGACACTGATACTCTAAACTTGACAGATGATAAACCAGAATTGTTGTTTGGTCCTGAAGTTGAAGGAAAATACCAAGAAGGGGTTGTCCCTCCCTTCTATGTTAGCTTGAACATACATAACAAAATATTTCACAATGCCATGCTAGACTCGGGTGCTTCTCATAATCTTATGCCCAAAGTAGTAATGGAAAGCCTAGGCCTAGAAATTACTAAACCATATAAGGACTTGTATTCCTTTGATTCAAGCAAAGTTAAATGCTTGGGCCTAATCAAAGATTTATGTGTCAACTTGGCACAAATTCTTGCTAAAGGTCTAGTTATGGACATAGTATTAGCTGACATTCCCTCAAAGTATGGCATGCTTCTATCTAGATCATGGGGAGCCAAACTTCAAGGGAGCCTTCAAATGGGCATGTCCTATGCCACCATCCCAGTGTTTAACCAAACCAGAAGATTATACAGGGAATCCCATATGAAATACATGATGAGTAACATAGATAGGCCAAACAATACTCCTGTTTATTCTATTCATTCAGATTTAAATTCCTTTATCTTGTATAACAAAGATGAAATCAGCCAACAAGAAAAGGAAAACCAGAAAGAATTCAATCCACCAAAATAGTCAAATTTTCCCTCAATTCAAGCACATCATAGCCCAAACTTTAGCAGCCGTAAAAAGTAACAAGGAAATGAAAATGAGACAGAAAAATTATGGGAAATGATCTTTGATGGCTCTTATAGAAAAATAGGCTCAGGAGCTGGTGTATGGATACATAATACAAACCAAGGACACTCTTATAAACTTGATTTCTAATGCACCAATAATGTTGCAGAATATGAAGCTCTCCTACTTGGCCTACATTTGCTCGAAGATTTAGGAGCTAAGAAAATATCAGTTCAAGGAGATTTTGAGTTAATCATTAGACAAATTAAAGGGGAGTATTTAGTCAAAAATCCAAAACAAAGAGAATATAGAAATGCTGCCCTTGATCTCCTAAACATTTTTGAAAAATATGAACTCATTTTCATCCCAAGAGCTCAGAATCATCTAGCAAATGAACTTGACTTTGCTGCTAGTAATTGCCAAATACCACAAATAAATGAACAATTCAATGTAAAGATAAAAAGCAGGCCTGCAGTGCCTGACAATGAAGACTATTGGCAAGTGTTTGAAGGAGACAAACACATAGATTATTTTCTGCAATCAAAAAATGACTTTTCCATACCAACATCAAACACTAGCCATGAAGAAAAATATTTAAATATTGAAAAAATCCTTGAAACAAAGCTGTCCTTTTCTGCCAATATAAATTAATTTGAAAATCTTTTTGACGCAGAATTATTTGACAATCTGGACCAAAGGGACCTTGAAGTTTTACAATGTAAAGGTGGTACTATACCAAGGGGCCTTAAACCATTAGAACAACTCTTTGATTTCGATGATGTAGCCAAAGAACAAAAAATGGAGCCTATAGAAACAAATATAGAAGAACATAACATAGGCAGCCTAGCAGAACCCAAAATGATCAAGCTATCCAGCACTCTTCCAGCTCATATCAAGCAACAATACGTAGAAATTTTCAAATAATTTAGTGTTGTGTTTGCATGGGGATACAAGGATCTGAAATCATATGATACCATCATCATTCAACACAAAATTCCTCTAAAGTAAAATAGGAAACCTTTCAAACAAAACTCAGAAGGATAAACCCTATTTTATTGTATTTAGTTGAGAAAAACATCAAGAAAATGTATGATGCTAGGATTATAGTTCCCCTTAGATATTCAAAATGGGTTTCCAACTTAGTATCTGCTAGGAAAAATATTGGGGAGATTAGGCTCTGCATTGACTTCAGGAATCTAAATAGAGCCTCCCTAAAATACAACTACCCCTTGCCAAAACTGGATTAGATACTCCAGAGGGTGGTTGGGTCTAAAATAATATCACTATTGGATGGGTTCTCAAGTTACAATCAGGTGTTAGTACTCCCAAGTGACCAACATAAAACTACTTTTACTACACCTTGGGGTACATTCATGTATGTTAAAATGCCATTTGGTTTGATGAATGCAGGGGCCACCTTCCAAAGGGACATGGACATAGCCTTCTTAGAAGAGATAAGCTATTTTATAATCATATACCTTGATGACATTACTATTTTCTCTAAAACTGATGAAGAACATTTGATTCATTTGAAAAAGGTTTTTGAGAAATGTAGGAAATATGACTTATCTTTGAATCCCAAGAAGACACTATTTGGTCTCCAAGAAGGAAAGCTTCTTGGTCACATAATTTCTGAAGAAGGAATCAAAGTAGACCCTAAAAGGATTGATGGCATATTGAAAATCAGCCATCTTAGAAACCTCAAAGAATTGCAATCTTTCATTGGGAAGATAAATTTTTTAAGGAGGTTCATCCCCAACCTTGCTGAGCTATTAAGAAATATCACAAACATGCTAAAGAAAGAGATAGGTGTTAAATGGACAATACAAGCTAAACAATCATTTGAACTAGTGAAACAAGCTCTCACTCAAACAATGGTTCTGACCAGTCCTGATTTCACCAAAGATTTCTATAACTTTTCCTTTGCATCTGAACACACAATAGCTGCAGTATTACTACAAAAGAATATCATGGGGCAAGAACAACCAATATCCTTTTTTAGTAGGGCCTTAAGAGATGCTCTTCTCAAGTATAACATCATGGAGAAACAAGCCTTAGCCTTGGTAAAAGCACTGAAAGACTTCTGGTCTATATTTTACATTCTCATATCATTGCTTTTGTCCCACACACAATTGTAAAGGATATTCTAAGTCAAGACCCTGATGGTAAAAGGTGAAAATGAATTTCTACTATTTTAGAATATGACTTATAAATCAAGCCTACAAAACTAATCAAAGGGCACGGATTAGCAAAACTCATGGCTAAGTCAAACTTCCAAGCACTAGTTATGAATATGGTTGATATTTTAGAAGAAACAAAAGAATTCACAGCTCCATACATTGAAGAAAATTTTGTGAATTCAACTTGGTATGTTGATATCATATATGTGATGCTTTATCTAAATACCCCTCCTTCTCTGTCTAAAACTAAAGCTAGATTTTTAAAACAGAAGGCTTTAAATTATTGCATATTAGATGGGGTTTTATATTGGAAGAATGTTGTTGGAATATTTTTGAAATGTTTGCTTGAGATTGATGTAGGAAAAATCATGCATGAGCTGCATGAGGGAGAATGTGGAGGACATCTTTACTGGAAGAATACAACAAATAAAATCCTTAGATCTGGATACTATTGGCACACCCTTTTCCCAGATACTCAGAATCTTGTCGTGTCTTACCACAAGTGTCAATATTTTGATGCCAAGAGAAAAATCCTACCTTTACCCTCACATCCCATCAGTGTTGAGGCTCCCTTTCAACAATGGGGCTTGGACTTCATTGGGGAAATCCACCCATATTCTTCAACCCAACATAAGTGGATCCTCACTTCCACTGATTATTTTACCAAGTGGATAGAAGCCATACCTTATAGGAATGCTATTGACTCTGTCATTATCAAGTTCCTTGAAACCAACATACTATCGAGATTTGGTTGTCCTAGGAAAATTATCACAGATAATGTTGTTGCCTTCAAATCTAAAATAATGGTTGTCTTCTGCTATGAATATCATAACACCTTGGGTCATTCCACAACCTACTATCCTTAAGGAAATGGAATAGTTGAATCCTCCAAAAAAATCCTTATCAATAATATCAAAAAATTGTTGGAGAAAAATCAGACATCATGGCATAGTAAGCTAATTCATGCTTTATGGGATAATAGATTAACTACCAAGAAGTCAATAAATATGTCCCCCTATCAGCTGGTTTATGGCATGGATGTAGTCTTCCCAGCCTCTTTAGGAGTTGCAGTCACGAAACTCCTTCAAGAAGTACAAACTAAAGAGAATGATATGTAGAGAAGGATAGATCAGACCATTCATTTATAACAGTCCAG
Source organism: Pinus albicaulis (assembly GCA_034641835.2). Taxonomy (NCBI): domain Eukaryota; kingdom Viridiplantae; phylum Streptophyta; class Pinopsida; order Pinales; family Pinaceae; genus Pinus; species Pinus albicaulis. Next base: position 1,341,853,913 of record CM076582.1, on the reverse strand, counting down.
AGAGGAAGTGTATAAGAGAACGAAAACAGTCCAAGAGAGCATCAATAAATTATTTGACAACAAGACTAAAGAAAATGATTTCCAAGTTGGGAATATTGTTCTAAATTGGGATTCCAGAAGGGAAGAGAAAGGTAAACATGGTAAGTTTGAGAATCTATGGAAAGTTCCCTATATAATTCATTCCATTAGGGGTAATAATGCATTCTTTTTGCAAGAGTTGAATGGAGAAAATATGTTTGGAGGTTCTGTTAATGGCAGGATGCTCAAGCACTAATTATGTCAATAGTCTTAGCTTCAAATTTTTTATTCATTGTACATAACCCATTTGAAAATAAATCATGAAAAATACAAAAACAATAAAAGAAAAGAAAAGGAAAAGAGGGTAGATTCAAAACAGGTTCAGCCCCATACCCAAAAACACAGAATTTTCTGGAAGTGAGCAAGTCTAAATGCCACTACTTATTCAAAAAGATATCTTGTTCAGTCATCTATCCTAATCACGACTGAACATGCTTTAAATTTATGTTTATAAGTTAGTAGAAACACTGATTGATAAGATTATTTTAGACTTGGCTTATCATAAGAATATATTAGGAGACTGAAAAGATACTAGTTCCACATGCTCAAAATAGAACCAAAGAGATAGATCAGGATGCCTTAAAAAAGAAAAACCATGGCCTTGTCTTTCTAGTTTACTTTTTATGCAAAATATTGTTTGTGTTCAGCTTGTTCAAAATGCCACAACCATGGTTGATTACACTGTCTAATCCTAGTTTGAGCCATGATTTAAATTTTTCTATCAATAGCAAGAGAATCAATATTGCCAAACAGTTTAATCTTGGAAGTCAAGTAGTATAGGTAGAAAATAAAAAGAGTTCAACATTTTAATCTGGACTCTCGGAAGAAATAAGGGTAGGACTAGATAGTTTATATTTTGTTTTCAAAAATAAAATGTGAAAGAGTTTGCTAGTTCAAACTCACTCAAGAAGAAGAAAAAATGCTAGGACAAAGTAGGATTGGGTAGGTAGATATGTTGTTTTAAAGAGATTACATGTTGTAGATTGATTGAAGTTGTCAAAAATAAAGAAATATCAGGAAGAAAGAAAAGAAGGAATTTTCCCAATGGATGAGGCACCGATCTGTTGAAAATTAGAATATTTCATGAGCTGAGGTTCTAGACACCTTGAAAAGATATCTGCGCTCCCCAAGTGGAGCCACTGTTAGTCATCCATAATTTTGATTTTATCCAAATATGACTAAGTTGAAAATCTCATATTTCTAGAAACAATACTTGAAGAAACATTGTGAGTTCTAGAAATCTCACTACCTTCATTATACTGAGTCTATCAATTCACTGAACATCTTCACTCAAGAACCTCCAAATTTAGCCTACCATATCAAAAAGGGAAACTAATTTCAGGCTATTTACCCCATTTTTACCTCTATTTTTATTCCCCCCATTCTACCATTCCTATCCCTATTTTTATCAGTCCATTTCCCTCTGAAAATAGCTCATTTTCCCTTCATTAACTCTTCATTTCCTATTAAAAACCCCCCTTAAACCATTATAAACACCCTTATTTGGTTTAAAATACCCTTTTCTAACCTATCGGGAACCTCCAAAAAGGCTAAAAAAACCCTCTTTTGGCCTATTTTTCTGCCCATTGAAGAAATTAGGCTTTAAGCCATTTTTCGACTTAAGCCCCCAGCCACTTTCTTCATAAAACCTGAGGCCCGTGACTACTCGCTGTCCCTGAGCCCTTTTTTTCCAAACCCCGGTCCTATCTACCCCCTACAGGACCATTCCTCCTCTTTCCATTAGTCCCCTTCATATATTGTTCACCCTGTGCCCTTTATGTTTTCTCCAAAGCAATCCCAGCCATTGATCAAGCTCGATCAAACAGCTATCACACTCCTGGCCCCACCTTTCGTCCACAAAATATCGCCCCAATATCCTTTTTCCATCTGTCTTCCACTACCTCACCCAACCAATTGGTTCCTCCTGTCGGGTTTAATCCACAACGTCGATCTAAACCCCTCAGATCTGACAGACAGCATGCCATATCGCGTTCATTTCACCGTGGGGGTTTGACAACCCATTTCCAAGTGAAAAAAGTGGTTTTTCTCAAGACACGGGGCGGCTACTGAGTGGAATTGGTGCTCCTGCCTCAAAACTGCTTACTTCCCATGTGCAGCGCGAAAACCGCTAGTTTTCAGCAAAAACCGTCGTCCTCCATTTCCGCGCCAAATTCAATTTTTTCATTGATTTTTCCTGGTTCCGCCTATAAAATCCCTCCTCCATGCATTCTCCTTTCCTTTGCAAATTGCTCCCAAACCTACATAGCCTCTAAACGCAGTTCAAACCGTAAAACAAAGGTTTTTATAATATGTTTTTCGTTTGGTTGCAGGTTTAATGACGGCCAAATATGCAGGCCCTCCCACAGCAAATTCAAGTTGCACAAGCCTTGGATGACGATCCAAAAAGGCTTGTAAAGTAAAGAAAAAAGGGAGATCCAGGGTTCTATGTCAACGATTGATTGATGACTCATGAGCATTAATCCTTTTTAAAACCCTCCAGTGCATCAAAGAAGCCTCCTGCACACATAAACAGAGAAAATAATGAAGTTTGAAGAAAATAAGACCAAAGGAGGAAGACTGAGATTAAAACTCAAGTGTGGATTAAGGGAGGAAAGCACAGTTAAATACAAATAAGCAAGGTTTTAAAGAAATCCGAGAAAGGTTAAAGTCAGCATGATGAGTCATGAAGGCTAAAGCAGAATCAGACTATAAGCACAGTTTAAATAAATTACGGAAACTTGGGTTAAAAAAGGCCTCGAATGAATCAAAGCAGCAGTTATTTAGTCAGAATATATGAACTAACACCTTGGCCTACTTCTACCTACGAAGACAAACAATTTGTTATTACACTAAAGAAGATGTTTTGATCTGTCAAAAAAGTTATTTTAAAAGATAAAGATAGGCTGCAAAGTCAAACTTTTCACCTATCTTTCCTTAGAAGTTAGGACAAAGTAATTAAAACAGACAAGTAGCCATAGATGCACCTACCTCATGCCTTGCATGGTTTTCGAGGTCAAGAACGCATTTAGTCTGCAATTAATAACACTTAAGCCTTAGAATAGTTCCACCTCCTCCTTTGCAACATAAATATTGCATCTGAACTCATTTTATTATTGGCATTTGATAACTCTTTGAAGGAATACATAGTCTCTTGGAAGTTAAAGGAAATTGATTTTTTGGAACTTGTAGATGTCTTCACCTGTTTGTTGATGAGGAAGGCTCTGTCATTGGATCCCTGAGCTTGGCTGTTGGTGAATTACTCTAAATCTTTTATTGTTATTTCTTGTTCCATTATGTTTCACCATTCTCTGTTGTAGTAGAGTAAAAAGTTTAGGCTAAGAAATGCCTTCTGAAAGCACCTTAGTTTTGTTTACTCTTCACTATATTAATGTTTTCTTATGCTAAGATATTCTAGAGAATTATTAATTGCTCTCTAGAACTCTTATGTTTGTTTATTTCCTAAATAGTTCAATACAGTTGGTCTCCAGAATGATTTATGGTTTTCCCTACTTACTTACTGTCACTTAAAAATTGTTTATGAAGTCTCCCTTCAAAGTTCCATTGCTTAAAGTCTGCCAAAGAGGTTTTGTTCTGATCATACCCTTTTTACTTGCTTAAATAATTGTTTTGAAGGTCTTTATAACTGTAATCATAGATGTTTAGGCATTCCCTCTTCTATGAATGAAGTTATTTCTGAATCTTGATGTTCTCTAATCCTTGAAGGTGAAATTACTAGAAGTTAAATGAGTTTCTTTCCTTCTATATTTCATTGGAGAAGTTTGTCTTGAAATTATTATTTGTTGAAGTGTAGTTTATAGAATTTATGGTTAGCCCTGCTTATTGAATGCCTCTTCATGTTCAGATAATGTTTTAAGTCCTTTGTTGAGAAGTACATATAATTAAGGATTCTTAATTTCCCTTAGTTCTACTTTTCATTCTAAATCCTTGATGTCCATTTCATTCCACCTGCAAGACCTTGAATATCCATTGACCAAGTTAGATTTTCCCTTTCATAGCTCTGATCTATTAATTGACTTGTCATGACTTCCACTTGACTCCATTGCCCAATGACTTAGAGATTTCCCCTTTTTCTATCTATGATGCCTAGATCATCATGTCCAACCAAAAAATCAAACAAATCCATGCTTCATAACTAGCCTAAAATCAAACCCTTAAAAACAAACAAGTCATATCTTTGCAAAAAAAATTAGCGATCCCTCTCTGAGACTAGGAAGGCTAGGTCCTAGAGCTCTAAAGATTCGTTTTGATGTTGCCTTGTCACTTGGTATGCCAATATTCCAAATCATAGGACCCCAACAGCGCCAACCCACAAGTAGAAAATAAGAATGAGCATAATCTAGATCATACTTTGGTGTCAATAGAAGATGAAGTGTAGCCTTCAACCACATAATTTTTGGAAGGAGTGAACAACTCATAAACTTGAACTAAGCAGTAGTAAACAAATTCATGAAAATTTTGAGGTAGAGTGATATGAGTAATATGATATTTTATAGCACTATAGCTAGGATGTGAGAGTTTCATTAATGTTTACCTATTTAAAAATAAAATTATATTAAGAGTTCAACTGTATATCAAAAAATACCCTTAGTAGGGTTAGATGTGGCAAGGAAAGAAAATTGAAAAAAGATGCAGTGATAAACTAAGGCTGTGCGTGATGGATATGAATAAAAAATAAGTTTTTAATAGGAAGTTCAAGGAAGGTAATATAAGTTTATTCTTTAAGGCCTAGTATTAAATACAATTTGTTATGATAGTAGCTTTTTCTATCTCATGAACATGGATGAGAATTTTTCTTCTCACTACTTTATTATACAAAATAGTTTATTGGTTTTGATAAATTATTATCATATATAAGGAACTCATGGGATAAAACAATATCTTTTATTCCAAATCCAAACCTATACAAAGAAATTATTTAATGATAGATTTTGTGAGATATGGAGATATATGGGAACAAACAGAAGAATAGTTTGTTGTAAATATTACATAAATAATGATGGTGGGTATAAATTTCTCTGAATATATATATATATATATATATATATATCATCAAATTGTTAACTAATAATTTTGTATCAGAGTCAATACCTATGCAGAACGTGTACTTACTACATAAAATAAGGAAAGTGTAATGATCAAATTTTTCATTATTTACTTGGTGGTGAACCTCAAATTGTACAGTAGAGATACGAAAATTCAATATTGGAAGAGTAAGAATAGAAAAAAATATTGAATAATTAGTTGTTACAAAGCACATGAAGTAATTAATATTCAAGCATAATGAGGGAGGAATATAGTTCTCTAATAGTAAAAGAAATAAGTTTTAAATTGTGTTTAATTATTTAATTATCGAATTAAGCATTTAAGAGGGAATGAATGAGATAAAGAAGTAAATAAGATATTTGACTAAAAGGTTTTGTCATAAATTTGTTGACATAGAAAAAGAAGGAGATAAGGAAAACCCCTTAAGGAGAAACTACAGTGGAAACTACAATTAAAAGTTTATTTTCTTTGCACAAAATGATGAGTAATGAAAAACCAAATTTTTGGGTTATAAGGATGTATGGAACATCAGGCATATCAAAGCTATAGGTGAAATATTGAGATATGATTTTAGGGAGCATAGATAAATAAATATGAATGGTGTTATATTTAACTAATGTAAATTATGACAACTGAATGTACCAAAAGTAATGGACATATTTCGTTTAGTGGACTAAGATGTAAAATATTAAAGTTTATATTATTTATTGGCAATGAAATTCAAAAAAACCACTTGTGAGTACCCAAGTGCTTACTTTACAGTTAAAAAAAAAATCAATTAAACAAAAAATCCTTTTATGGTAAAGTTCTGGCCCTATTGGGATTTGGTATTAGTTAGTAGATATCTCCTTGCTCAAATGGAAAAAGCTCTCTCAAGGCTAAAAGGTAATTTTTGTAGATTGTTCCCTTTGTTGTTTCTCTGCATTATGCAACTAATAATAAAAACATTAGATTGTAGGAAAATTTTGTGATAACCAAAGAGTTGGAAACTCATGGATTCTAAATCATAAGGTCATATGATTGTTCTATTGAACCATCATAGTGCATTATAACATATTCTGATAAGTGTAATGATTATTATTATGGTTATAACTAAGGTCCTTTTTTTTTTTTGTAAGCTTTGTAGGACCTTTCATTTATGAAAAATATAAAGGGCAGAGAGTTATACAAGAAAAAACCAAAGCAGTGACCTCAACCTACCCGAAGGTAACCAGGTCTGTTAGCCACCGCAACGAGTTGTAAGAAGACCAAAAATGAAATTGTCTAAGCCTATGTCTAACAGCTTTAAGGGCTGTAGTATGTCCAAAGTAGTTACATCCAAGACCAAAAAGATAGCTAACAAATCCCAAAATTATGTAAAAAAGAAAGGATTTAACCAACTAAATTAGAAGTCGAAGCATTAGCAACAGGACGAGACATCTATGGCCTGCTATGAAGGAGCTACACCTGCTATTCCAACTTGCCCACCTTATCATTCAACTAAATCTGTACCTTGGAAATGGCATGCATATCCATCTCCAGCTATTGCAACTCAAACAGAATAGAGGAGGTAAGACTCTGCTTCTCTGTTGCTGCCAGAGCCTTGGCAAGGAGACACTTCATCTTCCAATAAATCTTGAATGATTGCTGGAAGAGAGAGACACGTCCCCGAGTGCTACCTGGGTTAGTTAAGAAGTCAAAATGGGAGAGCTGATCATCCATACTCACCTCTTCATTGTCAGTTTCGACTTCCCAACCTTGAATTTGAGACTTAATCTTATCCTGATTACCAGATTCGTAAACCTGAGCCAATGCTTGCAATACCTCGATATTTGTTTTCCGACCTCGCCTACTGGAACCTGCGCCAGGAGTGGTATGCCGATCTCATTTGAGCTTCCTAGGCTACGGCTTCACCATATTGTCAACTGAAGAACTTAAAAAGAGGCCTATGGCCAAAAGGACAGTGAAGAGAAGGTAAGTTGAGAGTAAAGAAAACAACAGCAAAACAATGTGAACACGCAGAACTGGGAAACGAAAGGCAACAGCGAAAGTAGCAGGGGGCACCCATAATAAAGTGCACAGAGAAGAGAATGACGAAAGAACAACACCACAAAAATCTTGCTATACACGCTGAGCCAATAGCATACACCATACTGTCGCTGAGACTGAATAGAGAAATGTAAAGAGGAAACATTCACAGGTCCTGAGCGAACACAAGAGAACTGATATACTGAAAAATAAAATGGATTCAGGACCCATGTAAGTGCTGGCAAAACCATATGAAGTGAAGTATACTGCTGCATAAAATGCCAAGAATGGCAACGCACCAAAAACAGTGACGCAGAATGCATGCAAGTGCGAACAAGAACTGTTGAAACCTCTGTGAAAAAAAACCAGCTCTAGAGATTCTATGTAGTAGCAGCCAATAGAAGGACACACCCCGTGCATGCAAGGCCGAATAAAAGCAGCATGAGCTGAAGACAAAGAAACCACCTCCATTAAAACTATACAAAGACATCCCGCAGCAGAGAAAACCCCATGTATGGTAGGAAAATGGGGTCAGGTAAATAAAAAAGGCCAATGGAATTGATTACAATCGCGTCCCGAAAGAGCCGAAAACCAAGCTGGGGGGCTATGAAAATGAGGCTCGACCACGCTATCCCCTAGATGCCCATCACTAAATGCAACCCAGTGGAAACAGAAACACGAAGACACCATAACAGGATGCATGAAATAAGACTGAAACAAAGCCAACAGAGATTCGAAATGTACATAAGAACTATACAGAAATAAGATTTCCATTACATACCCCAAACACCATCGATGAAAGCACGCTCGAGGAAAAGAGGCCCGGACCTGCAAAGATACTCCAAGACAGAGCCAAGGCAGAAACTAGAGAACAATGTGAAAAACAACTTGAAGATGATCTAACCACCACATAAATCAATGAATGAAGGCATCTGACAAAGCATTAATCATCACAGCTGGCCTATGCATGCAAGGTGATGGCGAGGTGATAGCATCGAGCCAATTCAACCACCAAAGGACCAGGCTCATAATGGAGCATCAAGACTGCCAACACGTGGAGGAAAATAATCAATTTCAACCGATATGCACCCCGATCGGGGGTGGATGAGAACGATCCCGAGCCACAATATCCTGCAAAGGAGATAACTCCACAATCCAAGCCTGGTGTGAACCATTAATATCCAGATGTCTATTGATATGCTTACAAGCCCAGTTTGCTAATTAATCTGTTGTTTGATTTCCATCACGACGGACATAAGAACAAATCACTGAACCAAGTCGGCTAAGAGGATCGCTCTTCCACTAGCTTCACTGTTCGCTGACTCTTGCTAATTTTCTTCCGAGGATTACCTTGTAGTAGCTTTTTCAGGATACCCAGGGCCATTGCAGAATCCCCTTCTACCTGCAACCTTTGGTAACCTTCTCGTAGCGCAATAAGGAGACCCTACTTGAAGGCCATCAGTTCAGCCTCATTATTAGTAATATATCCCATAGGATAAGAATAAACTAAGGTCTATTTTTAATTGAAAATGAGGGGCCTTTGTGGGTATTTAGTAGTTGAAGATGGTATGATTATTCGCCAATCTGAGGTTCTCGAGTTAACTTATTTCACATGATATTTGGAGCTCTATTTTGTCACCATAAGTAGTTGTTAGAATTTGATACTATATAAAAGATATAGAATGTGAATTGGATAAGTTTTCCTATGATATTTACATAATAATTTTCATTATTTTAATCATGGAAAGACAACCCATGGTATGACAATAAGGTTTTGAGAGCCTCTGGGTTATTTGAAAAAAAAAGACATTTTGTTGGAAATTTCTTGAGGATGTTAACCATATAAATAATTCCATATTGGAGAAAAGGACAAAAATAATATTGAACTTAGCAAATTTTGAAAAAAAAAAAGAGGTAAAAAATATATGATGATCTATTTAGGAGCCTCATGATGAAGCATGTTTCAACAAACAATTTCTAAAGTTGAAACATTGGAGGTGCCAATTTAGTAGTTGACTTCAATAGACTCCTAAAAAAATATATAAGAATAATTTCAAGTACTTAATGACGCAGAATTGGAAGCCTCATCCCATAAGTCATACTCTTGGAAATCATTATTAGAGAATTAAGTTAGGATACTCGATAAGTATTCTAATGAAACTTCTTTTGAAAGGGATAATCCTAGAAGTTTATATGAAATGAACACTTTAGAAGAGTATGAGAGAAAAAAGGAAAAAAAAGGTTTTGGTGGTGCCTTCTGGACTAGTAAGAAATTATAATGATCAATCATTGAGGAAATTTAGCGATAGAAAAAAAAAATGTTCCATAAAGGGTATGGTTAGAGAAAAAAATGTTGTGAAGTTGCTACTAACACTTGAGATACTCTGCAAAGAATATATCAATGAGAAAACCCAAAATACATATAAGACAAAATGAATGAAATAGAGGATAAAAATTAAAATAGGTACCCATTTCCTCCAAAATGAGTGCACGCACATATTTTAGAGATCAAGTGGAAAATATTTAAGTCCATTCAACCAGTAACAAAAATATACAAACAAACAAACAAACATGAATATTCAAACATGGAAATCATGATCATGGATATCCTATTACTTCTGATAGAAGAAGGAGTCACTACATAACTGAGTAACTCGATTGTGTTTAAATGAAAAAAAAAATTAAATAGAAATTTGGGATTCAAAAGTGTGTGATAAACAATTATTGTGAGTCTTCTTCAAAATTTATATATGGAATATAGTATAAAAAATTTATAACCATGAAAATTGGTTTACAATAAGTGATGTTAGGGAAATTGGGATGAGCACATCTTTGAATGATCTAATAAATATGGGGTATATACTCTAGACAAGATAGAATATCACGAAAAATTGTGGTTCACGGAAAGATAAATCATAAAAATAAGAAATTATATAGAATAATTAGAGACTATAAAGCTGAAAATAATCATAAAATTGTTATTTTAAGTGCCTTAAGAAACTAGAAAAACATGAAGGAACTGAAGGATATTATAGAAACAATGCAGAATACATCAGCCTTACATAGAAATCAATAAAACTAAAATGGACCAAAGGTAAAATCAAGAGAGAGAACATGAAAGGGCATTAATATTAAAGATAAAATAGACTCAAAAAAATTGCAGGATTAGAGACAAGTATTGTGGTTTCATTAGAAACTTCACAAATTAAATTTTTATTGAACAGAAAAATGACTATCAAGTGGATTGTAATCATGTCAGTGGATAAACTATTAATCTTTATAGGAAATCACTGAGTACCCTAAGAAAGTGGAAAAACCTTAAGATGGAAATTTTTAAATGATGCGGTGAAACAATCAAGTGAACTCCCTAAACTTAACTTTTCCTAGTATTGCATTATTTTAAAATAAATATATACACATACGAGTGAAAATGTGTTGAACCAATGAAAATAGTTTTACTAGCATACTATGTGTTGTTGCACATATAGTAGAAAAGGAAAAGGCTCCATGGTTATACATAGGATTAAGATGCACATAATTTTCATAATTAACCTATAATGCATGTGAAAGTGGAAAACTCAACAGAGCGAGTTAAAAGAAAATAGTGGATAAGGTGTAAAAAGGAAAAGAAGTGTTGTATATTCATGGAATTACACTTGTAGTTTAAAATACGACCCTTAAGTGTATCAAAATATTTATTAATTATATATGTTTCTATTGTGAAGTTCTTAATTCTATTCTCATACTTTCGTAGGTTTATGGAAGTATATGGAAATTAGTAGCAAAATGATCACAATGGACATGACTAGGTCCGATTTGAAAATAAACTAGAAAAATTTAACAATCATGGAAGTGGTTGTGATAATAGTTTGTATTACGCTTAAGTATGGACAATAGATGTGTATTTGATACAATGGTATCAAAGTAATAGCATAAAAGAAGAGGATGCAAGTAGTCCAATAATTATTGTTTCCTCTTTGTGAGCAATATGTAAGGAAAAGGAACAATGGAAATTTTTTATTGTGAATTTTGGATTAAATAACGCCCAGATATAGTTGTGAATAAATGTACAAAAATGATCTAAGCTATTGTTGTGATAATATATCAATTTTACTAATCTTGTTTTGATTCATGTGGATAATTTTGTTGGGTGCAGGTGGATTAAAAAATCGGAAAACATGTTAGAGAAGTAGCACAAAATGAATATAAGGCTTCAGAGTTGAGCCATCACCCAGAATAAAGTGAAGTGGAAACACTTGGTACAAAAGAGACAGTTATACAAATGAAATACAAGAGGCATTTCCTTTCTGTCTTAATACAAGATAGAATTGAGGGAACACTAAAGATGGTGTTTTATAGAAGCAGGGGAAGATGTAACACCACTATGACTTTTCTTTTTAAACAATTAATTTTTTTTGATTTTGAACTATTATGGGATTTAATGACAACGAAGGCCATGATGAGACTTATGTCGTGATGAAATTGTATTATTATTATTGATTTAATAAATAAATTTCTTGGGAATATTATGGAAGAGCACTAGAGTGTATAATACTTCTTTTGTGCTTAGAAAAGATGCGGTGGTCAATTCCACATGATGGACCTTCCCTAAAAAGTCTCCTGAAATCCATGGGAGAAAAATAAAATAAAACTAACATAATGTGAGAGAAAAATTATGTTGATCACTTAGCTGGAGATAAATACTAAGTGGGGTGGAATAAATCACCGTGGGAGATAAAAGCAGACTATAGAGGAAAAGAAAAGTATATATTTTTAGGAAAAAATAAACAAAAAGGCCAAGGAAAAATCTTTCGAGAACTTAAAGTAGGATGCTGCTAAAATATGTTGGGAATAAAAATCTATAAAATAACCACCTAGGAATCAAAGGGGTTGTTGATTTGACAAGGAAAAAGATCTTAGCTCTGGAAGAACTATCAAAAGTAGTTTATGGTTGGGATTAACGTGCCCGATTCCTCGATATTATTCAAGCACCATTTATGATTAGATGAAATGTTATTTATATTCTGATTTTAATTTCATAATTGTTAAAAGTTGTATAGTGACATAACATATTGATGATTTCATGTATATAATGAGATGTATGTGTTATGGTTTACATGAATGATTTCATTATTGATATAAGCCATATGTTGATGAAATAAGTCATGATTGTAAAGCCTGTATGAAAAAATGAATTAGTATTATAACAGACTATCCATATAACATTAATTTTATAGTTGGGGAATCATATGCATCATAGTAGCTAATCATCCCTTGGTTGTAATATCAAAGGTGAATTGAATCATAGTCAGCAAATGAGAATCGAATGTGCATGCACACTTAAATCATTTTCTATTTAACTAAGTTAAGCTAATGGAGAACAAGTTCTACATTGAGAAAAAAGAGTAATAAATAAATGACCCATATTAGAGTTAATACTAATATAAATGAAAGGAACATGATGTTATGTATGATAATATAAGCTCCTTCTTATCATAAAATGGTTAGGAGAATCCTTGATCTTTTCAGGGCTAGAAGTGAAGCTGAAAATATAAATATTGAAAATCTTTCTCTTGCAATACTCCATGAACAAATTGTATTTACTCTATAAAAAGAATGCCTCCGAAAAAAGACATCCAAATTAGTAAAGAAAAAACTTGTTTTCAATGTAGGTGTATGTGATATCTATGATGAAACTTTTCATTTTGGCTACAAAAACAAAAGGAAGAATGATAGAAAAGGACAATGTGGAAGTGATTGCCAATGTAAAAAATGAACAAAGAAAAGCTAGCCTAGAAGTTTTTATGTTAGAAGACAAAGGTTTCAAAGACCAAGAAAATGCTACTTCAAGAGAAGAAAAGAAGGCACCCAAAGACAAAATCAGGAACCTATTTAATTTTCAAGAAGCTAGGTCATTGGGCTAGAAATTTTCCTTTTAAGGGTAAAACTCGTTTCCAAAATAAAATTTTTGACATTTTTTATAATATTTATGATCCGACTAAATAGGAGCAAGTAGATCAGCCACCACAAAATGAGGAATATTTTTTAGTCACAGATTCAAATGATTCAAACCCACCATATCCACATCATGAAGACTCATATTTCTCAGAATCCACCTTAGATCTTGACTTCATTTTAGATGTCAAGATGTTTCATTTATAAAATACTATAGACCTACGCTCTAAAATTCCATATTTACGATCTCATATTTCTTCCCTCACACTAGGAGATTTCACCATCCGACAGCATCTCACAGAATACCTCTCAACCCTCCAGCGTCAACTTGCCAAAATCATGCAGCCAAGCATGGTAAATATTGTCGCCTATTATCCAAGTGAAACTCCTACCACATCTACACATATTTCCAATACACCGTCATCTATCATTCCACCCAGGATGCAGTTTTCCTGCACACCTACCATAAGCAGAGAAGAAGTAATATCTATTCATCATAGAAAATCCTATGGGTTTAAGAAAGATACTCCCATCATTGAGAATATCTCAGATGATGAAGAAGAAACAGATGAGGCCATCAAACTAAAAGAAAAAATATTGCACTTGAAAACCACCATTGAAGAAAAAGAGGCTTGGTTATGAAGACTCATATTTCTCAGAATCCACCTTAGATCTTGACTTCATTTTAGATGTCAAGATGTTTCATTTAGAAAATACTATAGACCTACGCTCTAAAATTCCATATTTACGATCTCGTATTTCTTCCCTCACACTAGGAGATTTCGCCATCCGACAACATCTCACAGAATACCTCTCAACCCTCCAGCGTCAACTTGCCAAAATCATGCAGCCAAGCATGGTAAATATTGTCGCCTATGATCCAAGTGAAACTCCTACCACATCTACACATATTTCCAATACACTGTCATCTATCATTCCACCCAGGATGTAGTTTTCCTGCACACCTACCATAAGCAGAGAAGAAGTAAGATCTATTCATCATAGAAAATCTATGGGTTTAAGAAAGATACTCCCATCATTGAGAATATCTCAGATGAAGAAGAAGAAACAGACGAGGCCATCAAACTAAAAGAAGAAATATTGCACTTGAAAACCACCATTGAAGAAAAAGAGGCTTGGTTAAAAAAATTGTAACCAGTATGAGAGTTGGCCAGAAGGAATTAGCTGAAGAAAAAAAAAACAACAACTTGCAGAACTAAAAGAGTCAATGATGATAGAAGAATTTGAGGATGTGCTCATAGGAGAATAATATCATGACCAAGATCAGCAAGCATTACAATGCATACTAGAAGATCACCAGCCAGAACCAGGTATATTTATTCTCCAGATGAAGGGATTTGAAAATAGGATTAATATTAAAATAGATTTCAACGTTAGCGGTTATAAACAATATTTTCTAGATGCACAACTAGACACGGGAGCTATGAATTCCTGTGCAAAGCATAGTGCCATTCCTAAATATTATTGGTAACCCACAAGCTTGAAGTTCAGAGCCGTAAATAAGACGTTAATGACTATGAGAGCTATGGCTCCCGATTTCCCAATTATTCATAATGGAATTTCCTACTTCTGTAAGTTTTTACAGTTTTGATACATGTAGTGATATTTTGTTGGGTCAATATTTTGTAAGAAGACATATTCCTCTTGTTGTAGAAGTAAACCACATTTTCCTCAACATCCAAGGAAGAACTATACAAATTCCATGAAAGCCCGCCGATGTAAATAGAATTGTAGACCCTGTCCTAGATATAGTTCAATGTTCTCTTGAAAAACAAGCAAATATCAACAAAGCAATCAGAAATGCTGAAATCCAGGGGCCAAAATGCATCAAATAAATCAAAGATAAAATTGAAGCAGAATGTACATCAGATGCACCTAATGCATTTTGGAAAAGGGAGCAATACTTTTTGTATCTTCCATGCAAATAAAAATACTCTGGAACACCTAAAAATTCATCATCAAACCAAATGTCCACACCAGAGCTCGAACCCTGTAAAAGAGATATTTTTTTACTATTAGAACGAAAGTTGACCGAACCAAGCATAAGCCCTTTGGCTTTCCCATCATTTTAAGTAAAAATGAATTGAGAAAAAAAGAGAGGTAAACCTCAGATGGTGACCAAATATAGATCATTAAAGGATTCCTTCCTACCTATGAGGTATCCACTGCAATCTAAAGGATATTTATTTCATAAAATCAGCAATAATGATGTGTTCAACAAATTTGACCTTAAGAGCGGATTCTGGGAGGTAGGGATCAGACCATCTGACATATACAAGATTGTTTTTTGGTGCCACGCGGACAGTTCCAATAGTGAGTAATGTCGTTTGGATTGAAGAATGTTCCCTCTGAATTTCAGAAAAAGATGGAAGAATTTTTTGGAGATTTCAAATTTGTTATTGTTTATATTGATGATTTACTAATTTGTTCTTTTGATTTAAAAGAACATAGAAAGCACTTAGAGATAGTTCACCACATAATATTTAAACATGGGCTAGTCCTTAGTAAGCCTAAGCTTGAGTTTGCAAAAAATAGAATTGAATATTTAGGAATAATCCTATTCCAACCCAAATTTGAATTACAAGAACATGTTTTGAAAGCCTTAATAGAATTTCCAGATTCCATTTATGATCGCAGGAAATTGTACAGGTTCTTGGGAAGCTTCAATTACATTCAACAATATTATGAAAATCAAGCGAAAGATGTCAAGGTATTACAAATGAGCCTCAAAGGAATAGAATGGTCCCCATCTATGACTACTGCAGTTGAAATTATCAAGAAAAAGGTCCAAAATTTTCCAATTCTAGTTCTTCCAAGACATGAATTTCCTTACATTTTAGAAACAGATGCATCCAATGAAGTATGGTAGGGATTTTTGATGCAAAAACATGCAAGAAGGGAAGAAGTTTTCTCATATGCGTTAGGATGTTTCAATGACACTGAACTCAAGTATCCATCTTCTCATAAATAAATTCTTTTTGTAAAAAATGAATCAAAAGATTCAGGTTATTCCTAAAGCTAGTAAGATTCATTATAAGAACATACCTAAAGCATATGGCTAGGATTCTCATAAACAGAAGATTGTTAGAACAAGGAAACAATAAGATACTGAGATGGAGCTTATGGTTGGATGGATTTGACTTTGAAATTGGATATAAAAGAGGAAAAGATAATTTCTTAATGGATTTTCATACAAGAGAAGTAGCTCCAAAAGAAATCAAGATGTTTAGTTGTCCATCATCTTCAACTTCATCATCACCTCCCCCTGCACCAGAGGGTTTTCAGTGAGTTTTAATATGTAAATATTGTCATATGTCATTTTGTTTTCAGCGTCTCATAGATAGGGTCAAGGAGAGTCCTGTATATGAATTGATTCTTGAAAAATGGATTAATAGTAGCCATAATAATGCAAGTAATCTTATGCATTTTATAGAGTCACCCAAAATTTTTGAAGGGGCCATTAGATTTGGACCCTTTGCAGTACAAAGATATATTTGTGTTTGTGACCCATGATTGAGCTATGCAGACTATTGTAATATCCTGATGTATACCATATATGCCGAAAGAGTTTGGATAATGTTCGAGTGTAGCTCTATGAGTAATCCCTACAACCAATGGTCACCTTGGTTCAAAATGCTGCTACATGACTCGTGCCCAAGGGAAAGAATACTTTGGACCATTAGAAAAAATGAATTTATTGACTACCTCCAAGAAGACATGAGGACAGTAGGTCAATTTGAGGCATCACTTTTCTTCGAGATAGAACACTTGTTGAGCACTCTTAATGTACATAGTATTCAACCACAAGAGAAACCCATCTATAAGGAAATATCTCAATTCTTTGAGTCACTTTGTAATCTTGAACATGAAAGAGTACCTAGCATGTATGGATCTCCTTTCTTTCTATTCTATAATATCATGCCACCTCACGCAGAAGCACATTTGTCACCAAGTGTGTAAACATATGTATTACTCAATTGATAGTGATAATTATTGATATCCAAGACATGATATTTGTAAAGTCATGTCTAGTCACCTGAGAGTGGGTGTGACCGATATCGTGGGATTAAGATAAAATCTCCATGAGAGTTTAAAATGACTAAGTGGAGGGGTCTATCCTCCAAATTAAAATCTTAGGTTAACTTTCCGAATGAATATCTCAAACTCGTAGCACTTCTCCCACTTTGGTGGGATTTGACCCACATTTCAAAGAATATACCAAAAAGTTAGATTCAAGATCTAGAGTTTGTACATTTTATGCAAGCAGATGCTTGAAGCTTTCTCTCTTGAAATTCTATAAATAAGGAAGATATATTGCCATTATGGGCATTCGAGTCTGTATGTTTATTCTGAGTTTTATCTCTCTCTCTCTAAAGCTCTCTGTCATTCTGTCTTTAAGTTTAATTTTGACACACTTATGCATATGTAAACCTAAAGTGGGAGTATTGAGTCTATTAGTAATATAAATTTTCTTACCAAAATTATTCTAAGAAAATAATATGAGATAATACCCTCTAATCCTATTCATAAATCCTTGCAGTAGTAATTATATAATTAAATTTATACTATAAGAAATTCCCTAAGCCTAGTACAACCCCAAAAGACTCCACTAGATAATTAGATAAGTTTTCTTACTTAACTTTGAGGACCCTCTTAACGAGGCTTAGTAAATATATTATGCTTCATCAATTCTACTCTTAATTATATATATAAATTTTGAAATAATAATTGCTAGAGATAACAACAACATGGAGTTAAAATATAAAGCATACATGTTTTATGGTAATTATATATAGAGAGAATCGAAGTGGTGAACCAATATACACCTTGGTAAAAAAGGGAAAGTAAAAGATCTTTTTCCAGAAATATTTTAATGGTAACGCCATTTAGTGATTATTTTATGTGAATTTTCAAGTTCTTAAAAAAAGTGGGAACTTAAGATAGAAACCTCAAGAATCAAAATGGTGCATACAAGTATCCAATTTTATTAAGAAGAAAACGAGTATGGCATTATAACGGCCCCAAGGCAAAATCTCACAAGCGGTAACCCTATAAGGGTTTGGTCGTGACTATAGGAAAAACAATGAATGACACTACTCCGAGTAACGATACATGTAATTCATGTAGGGTTGTATGCCTTAAAATTCCTAAAATTGTGAAGAAAACGAAGAGGCCAACCTGTAGGGACAAGAATTCGAATAGTTATATTCCGCAAAAAGAATAATCATATTTAAATGAACCAGTCCTTTGTTCGTATTCATTTGAGATAGCATTGTTCGTATCCATTTTAGATAGCATACATGTCATCAAGGTAAATCAAGAAGAGCCATAACAAAACCAAGTTGGTTATATCAAATATTGAAAACAATAAATAATAAAAAGCCAAATGGAGCACAAATCTCCCTGACAATGAAAAAGAAAAACCGCGTGAATTTGGTTGTTAGCGGTTAGTTATACAGGAAACCTCTGTGTACAAATAAGGAGAATTGAACGAAATACATAATTAACCAATAAAATAATTAAGGAATATGGATACTATGATGAGGGAAAAGAAGTCTTATCATGTATATGGAAGGAACAATCTTTCACCCAATGCTTCAAGAGTTGGTTTTGAAAATGAATTAAAAAGTGGAAAAAGGAATAATTATCACCATCCTGGGATAAATGGCATCTAAACCCTTGCAAGCATGACAAGTGAGGATTATAATTTTGTTATTTGCATCAAGTAGCAACGGAAAAAAAAAGGAAAAAGTTCTAGAGTTCAAAGAACACTAGAATACATTCTAATGAAATAAAGTGGAATCACCCACAATAATTATAGTAGCGGTGATTTCAATTCATACAACCATGTCCTAGTAACTTGTAGTAGAACCTACAAAACCAAGAAAAAAGATAGTCGACAGCTGAATCACATACAAGAAATTCCAAGGAAAAAAAAATAATAAAGAAACTTTATTACCAAAAAAATTGTTATGTGTTTCCTGGAATTATTTCGAAGGCACCCCTGTAAGAGAGAAGGATGCACCTCTGTCACAAAAATTTGTGGTGTCGCCAGAAATAGCAGTACTGTGGCCATTGTAACCCTCAAAAATACAATGCACAAAAGAGGTAGAAGGATAGGGTTTACTTTGTGTAAGATTCCAAACAATAAAAATTTTGATAGATCTAAAACATCTTAGTGTTCTCATTTAATACAATCTTTCATCAAGAACCAGAAACACAAGAAATGCAGCCATTTATTTATATTATTATTCACTGAAAGTAAAATACATGCCCAGACCATAAAATCCCGCAAATGGCATGCACAGTTGCTTGACAATGACAAATATAAGAAATTGAAGCCCACTTGTAAATCCTGGATGGATTCACCACATAAACATCATCGCGGGGTTTTCGTCCCAGGATCAATGATAGAACTAGCCATGCCAGGTTCTCAACCCAAACATAATAAGATAGATAATCCAGAATGCTCTAAATGCCTAGCTTCTCTCCCCTTTTATAGGCTTGATGGGTCAATACCAACAAGAAATACCATGGGTCAATACCAACAAGAAATGCCATGGGTCAATACGATGGGAAAATACCATGGTAAGTACCATGGATCGATTCTATCCACTTTGATTGGATCAAGAAAGGGAATATTACAAATCCTCCTGCCCAAAGATTGCTTGTCCTGAAGCGATCCACTTCTATCCACAATAGAAGCATTTGTACATTGATACCAGGATCCCATACAATCTGATGTACCCTCCATGTTGAATGGTCTTGAATGGATCCTCCAATACCTGGATCCCAAACAATCCTCCAACCAATCCTCCCCTCAATAGATTTACCTGGATCCCAAACAATCCTTTCCCCAATGGATTCTCCCGGATCCCAATGCCACCTAAATCCTGGGACCTGTAGGTTATGGTACCATTTCAGCCCTCCATCACTGCCCGAACCAAAGGGCCCAAGCTGCAATATGCCCTCGGCTGTGAGTATCCTCCAAAGAATCAACCTATCGATAGAATACCAACTCATAATATCTCGCCAATCCATACTTGGGGAGGGATGAATATCTACAAATCTACTTTGTTCGATGCTCAATTCATGCTTCTCTACTTGGTTACCCAACATGATGCAGTTGGAGAAATCTTCCCTTCTCTTCCCAATGTATAAAGGTGGGTTGTTGGTAGTGTTGCAAGACTTATCTATGAACTCTTGTAGAGGGCTGCTCTGGAACTCCCAATCGTACTCCTCTTGCTGCCTTGTGAGGGATTTGAGTCGTTCTTCAACACTAGACAACTTGGTCTTTGATTCAGCACATACCCCTATGAGTTCCTCAATTTTTCTGTTCTCCTGTAAGGCAATGTCTTGGACTGTCCAGACTTTTTTCTTCAACAACATAAGATCTATCTTGAAATGCTTAATCCTTTCTCGAAATTCATCTACTGGAAATTCTAGTGTCGTGCTGACTGTCTCTGTATCTGTTTGCACCCGATACCCAACGACCACATATTCAACTTGAGTCTTTGACCAATTCTCTAGGAATGGTCCATTTTGCACATTATGTTTGTCTTGCTACTCCTCATGATCATACTCATCATTCTAGTTCATTATGGTTGGATCCTCACTCAAATCACCCAGGTCTTCTTCATCTGTGGAGACAATTTGTTGATCCCTTTCAACTATTGAACATAGATGCATTGGTGGAATTTTATGTATACTTGATTGTTCATATTATTTATGGATATTCACCTGTGAATCTACGAACTCCATTGTATAGGAGTCTACCTAATCGATATCATTAGGTAGAATTCCCTCATGAACTTCCAAATGCTTTTCATCCTGCAAGCCTCCCTGAATAATGTCATGATGTCGCTCACCATCCTGAAGATCAATAAACCCATCTACAAAATATTCCCCATGATTTGAAGTAATCTCCTCTTGTTCTGTCTTTGTTTCCTTATTCTTATCACTTGGACAGAAATGGTTAAGGGCCCAAGGTCCCTTGCAGATAAAGCATAGTCCTCTCCTCCTTAGTTCATTCTTGTTACAAATTGTGTTCTTTCTTTGATTATCATTTTGGTCTATGGAGATATGGCTACGTAAAGGACCATATAGCCTCACTAGTACATCAAAGATTTTTTGGTTATTTTTCAAAATTTCTTCAAGACGATCCATCTTCACATAGCAAGACAAAGAAATATACAAAAATGTATTCTACCTTTTCACATTTTGATTTTGGCCCTCATGAAACTAGGTTAAGTTGGCACCAAAAAAAGTATATAAATAACACAACCTCTTGAAATAATATTTCATCACTTGATTTGGAGATAGGCTACCCAAATACACGGTCCCTTTTACACAAGACAATATTTGATTTCAATGTATGTGTAAACTCATCTCATGATGGCAGACTTATAAATTATTTTCCCTTCACTTATATCTCCCAATAAAATAATTTACTAAAAAATAAAAATCCAACTAGGGTGATAAATATCAGCGAAGTGAGAAATGCTGGCTAGGGTGAAAATAAATTTCACCAAAGTTCCTTGCATAAAACTCTCAGGCTGGCAGGATGCATAGCTCTGATACCACTGTAGGATTGCAAACAATAAAAATTTTGATAGATCTAAAACATCTTAGTGTTCTCATTTAATACAATCTTTCATCAAGAACCAGAACACAAGAAATGCATCCATTTATTTATATTATTATTCACTGAAAGTAAAATACATGCCCAGACCATAAAATCCTACAAATGGCATGCACAACTGCTTGACAGTGACAAATATAAGAATTTGAAGCCCACTTGTGAATCCTGGATGGATTCACCACATAAACATCATCGCGGGGTTTTCGTCCCTGGATCAATGATAGAACTGGCCATGCCAGGTTCTCAACCCAAACATAATAAGATAGATAATCCAGAATGCTCTAAATGCCTAGCTTCTCTCCCATTTTATAGGCTTGATGGGTCAATACCAACAAGAAATACCATGGGTCAATACCATGGGAAAATACCACGGTAAGTAACATGGATCGATTCTATCCACTTTGACTAGATCAAGAAAGGGAATATTACACTTTGTTGGTTGAAATCCAAATTCGTTCCCACCGTTCGATGTCACCATTAGACCTAGACCGATGAAAAATATCAAGGTTAGGAATCCATGTGAAGGTCACATGGGAAATATAATGGGGCACTATAATGGGTGTCCATATGTGTCCTCAATGCTATAAAGTTATTGTATGAAATAACATGATATTAAATTTGATAATTGGTAGCCCGGAGATAAAAGGAATGAAAAGAATTAATTTCCTAAAAAAAATTGATGTTAGTAAGGGGAGCTGAAGTACTCATTAGCCTAACGATTCAAGACAAAAGCTTACCCTTCGGTGCATAAAACAAAGGGTAACTGATAAAAGTCAAGATCGATGAACAACAAAAAGAAAAAAAAAACATGTATAGTAAGGTAGTATCAAGAGTTAATAATTTGTTACCAAGTGGGTTATTATGCAAAGTAAGATGTTATAATATGAGGTGAAATAGAAAATAAGAGAATAATAGGATGTACACTTTAAACAAATAAACAAATACAAGGGGATTACTTGTGGTTATGTACTAACAATATTCAAATTAACTTTATAATTTTATATGTAAAATAAATATGAGTAAATTAATAGTCATGGAAGGAACCTTAGTGGGATAAATTATCTAAGGGTATGATGTAACTACATTATTATTAATGATTAATTATTGCAGCAAAAAAAATATGGTGTGTGGAAATGGGGTATTTTACATCTGAAAAAATGGTCTTGTGAGTTGATTCCTCCACTATTTTCACTTTGAAATTTTCTAGATGAATAAAGAATAATATAATGATTGAGTATGGATCACACCTTGCATTTTTAGATGCAGTTTGCTCCAAAAAAAAAATACTAAATGAGGTGTGAAAAATTTTCCCCCACCTTCTCTTTGGTGTACCATTTAGCCTTGCATAGAACCTTTTCTTTCATGCCAATCTACCATAGCTTATATTAGCCATATCTTATAATTTTTTACATCTTTTGCAAAAATATATCCTTTTTCAACTCTTCCTGAACATATGGTGCGAAATCCTCTATAGAAGGTAGGAGTTATTCCTCTTCTTGATCTAGCATGAAAGGCTCATAGAGTTTTAGATTCTCTACATTCACCATTGAGAAAATGCGCATGTATGGGGATAAATTAAGTTTATAGGTGTTATCTCCCACCTATTTTAGTATATGAATAACACAATATGAAAATGCCTATATTTTAATATGAGGACCCTCAAACATATCCTTATTCAATTATAACCATACTCTATCTCCCACCATAAATCAATTCTATGTTCTTGACTAATCATGTGTTGGAAACTAGATCAGTTCTTGGGGGGTGAATAAGTAGTGAAGGAACTTATAAATTTGTATCCAAATTTTTCTTCTTTAATCATGCATCAATTGAAACACAAAATCATGTTGGCATTATGGCTAATGTGTTTTCCTTGATGGAAACCTACTTGATAAATATATCAGCATTATAGTAACACGATGATTATGCAAGTTGATACGGATGTGAGAGCCATGATGGAGAAAGGAATGCCAAGTTTAGAGACAAAGGAATGATAAAGGTGAAGTTTGGGAAAGTATGTGACGGTCCTGTGAATCAAGGCCGCGTACATATGTTGGTCTAATGAAGAAAAGTAGTGCACATAATATGCACTATCGTATTTTGAGTATGATATGTCTTTACCATGGTATTAGCCCATAGTAATGAGTGTGACAATGGTTATTTGATCTCGTGAAAGAATACCAATGACATTACTATGGGATTGGCCTAAGGTATTGGAAAAAGCTAATGTTATATAAGGAGATGGAGATCAAAGTGTAATGTGTGCAAGTTATAGGTTGTTAATTTTTCATTTGATCTATAACATGTTTGCACCAAGGAGCATGGAGGAGGTTTAGATCTGATAGATTTTAAAGTATAGTGAAGACTACTAAATATGGTTTCTTGATCTATTTATGATTGTAGCAAAAATTGTAGATTTTTGATGATAATTATACTCTAAAATTAATGTGTGATAATGTGTTTTGGTTGCAGCAAAAGTATGATTCATTGATTTCACATATGTACACATGTTTGTATCTGAGAGGTCGTGTGCATATGCAGATCTGCTTCTAGCTAGTCGTGTATATATTCCGCGAAAATATTTATGTATGTTCATAATATGTACGTGGGTGTTAAGAATGGTAAGCGCATACATACGCAGATGTGCTTTGTAAAGGTCACATATACATGTTTGGGTTTTGTTGTATGGGTTGCTGATGATATTTGATCAGTTCTGTTATGTTCGTTATTGTCTCCAAATGATGTCTCTATCATAATAATTTTTGTTTGATAGTACTTATTACGTTAAATTTGTTATGGAATGGAATGTTCATTAGTGATGACGCTATTGTCTGGTGATGTGTATTTATTTTAGTGATCTGTAATGGATTCAGTATATGATTCAGTCATTGATTCAGTGTTATTGTGATTCAAATTTAGGTGTGAGTGATTTGAAATCTGTACGCAAGCCTTTTTCAGTGAAAGTACGTACATACGTAGGTATGATTGAGAACATTAGCGTATACATTCTAACCTATGTTAGATTAGGGTTTCAATTGACAACATTTCACTTATGTAATGAATAGTATATGGTATGATATACTTATGAGTGGTTGTGCACTGACTTGAACTGATATGGATTGGTTTGATCTAGTTTCATTGGTTGATTAAGCTTCAATGATTAATTTTATGATTCAGTTGGTTGAGTTATTGGGTGATTTGATTGAGTGATTGATTTTAGAATTGTTACTTGGTTTCGTCTTAATGATGGAAGTGGGTCCAGTTTGAAAATATGATGAAAGGTGTCCTATAGGTTTGATGTTTTGAGTTAGGTGGATCTACTATGAAATATTATGAAACGGGGTCCACAAAGGTGTTGATGGTTGGAGCCTTCAGTGAGGGATTTGAAGAATCCTCCCAATCCTAGCTGGTAAATATATGTAGGGGTTAGGAGCTCCCTGCCAGTGGGTGATGGAGAACGAGAAAATTTTGTAGCCTTTTATAGGTGGTTGTCTACGTATTGGTATGAGTTTTGTTCAGTAAAATATTGTAATATGTTTTCCTCTATAGTAAAATAAGAATACAAAGATGAGAACATTGATTGTTTTCTCCCACATTGGGTATCCACCTAAAATTATCGTTTTCATGTTTTTTGATATGTTTCTTGTGTATTTATGTGTTGTTCATTGCTCATCGTTTCTGCATAATGAATGAGTAATTAAGTAATGATGCAGTGGTTAAATATTAACAGATCATGAAAAATATGAAAAGTTAGTTAATTGGATATACACGGTTTTCATTCATCATAGTCACGTACATATGTTGACTTCCTAAATGACATTAGCGTACATAAATGAAAATAAGACATGAAAATTTGAACTGAGTTTAAAATACTGATTCACCCCCATCCCCCCAAGTATTTTTCCCAATAAAGCATAGATAAGAGGATAAAATATAAACATGAAAACATGAAACCAATCAACATAATGAACACAATTATTTCTTGTGGAAAACCCTCTCAAGGTAAAAAATCACCTATTGTTGTTGCGCTACTCAAACATTCATTTTGTTAAGCAAATTATTTACCTAGATATACATTTGGATACTATCAAATAAAGATATATTTCTCATGAGGATCTACAGAATACAATGCATTGGAAGTCACCAAGACTAATGTTCCTCACGTGATTACTCCAGAACTATCAATCGACTCTATAGACTCCTATCTACTAAAAGCCCATGCCCAACGAGACTTTTCGAGTTTCCTTCGAACTATCCAACTATCATTGGATTGAGAAAACGATTCACTTATATTGATTTCACATGATTCCTCCAACTTCACTCCTCTATGTGGTTATCATTCCATATATTTTCATACTGGAACCAAGAACTACTCAACATGAGAACTACAACAATGTATCATCAAATCACACAATAAAAAACCAAATCCACACCACAAAATAAAACATTATCTCATCACACACTGAATAAAATAATATGATCAATGCATAAACTAAAACCCTCTCTACATCAAGTAAAACTTTTCTGAATCAACTATTACACAGAAACAATAAACTGAAGAATATTCTATGAGAGAAAAAATATCCAAATACTCCTGCAATCAATCTCTATTTCACCTCCTTGGTTGCTACAAAAATATTGGCTAAAAAATATTCCACCCAATTGTTGTAACACCTTCAAATTGCTTCAAAAAATCTACATTGCACAACTCTCACATCTTGCACATAACCCTCCAATCCCACTCTCACTAAACACATAAAAATAATCAACCATATTCTCATTGAGCATCCTTAAATATGTGGATGAACTGAGGTGCTTAACTTAATAAGTAACAAGAACTATTGAGCTCCACAAACTCTCTTCATACACTTGATTTTATTTGGATTCAACTCATTGACTTGATCAAGCCACTAACTCCACTTCATGAAGGATATTTTCAATGTTAATCATATTCTAAAATCTCATTAACCTTTTCCTCACATTTACATGATGAATCCAGAACAAGACAAACAAGAAAAACAAATAAACACCCAATGTGCATGAGGAATGCGGAGAAAATCACGCTTTAGGAGACAGAAGAAGGAACAACACTAGTAAATCTCAACTGGTTGAATGCATAACCATGCTTATTAGTGACTGCAGCCTCTCAGCCACATCTAGAGTCTTGTCTCCATGCAGTTGTGATATAGGATAAGATAACTCAGACCAATTCATGCAAGGTCTCTGGAAAAATTCTTGGACACGTTCATCAACTAGAAAAAACACCTCCAAGCCTATGTGACAAGTCTACAACTGATGAAATATGCCAATAAATTCTCCAACAAGTTCGTAACAAGGAAAATCTAGTATGTTAAACTCATCATCATGACCAATACCTCTACCTCCTCAAGTAGTAATAAAAATTTGTCCAAACACCTCTGGAACTTGTAGAAACATCTATAACACTTTTTTCAACATCTACAACATATGCAGTAGCAACATCAAGTCATGCATCAGACTCCAACACTTTTAGAGGCATGTCCAACACAAGTGGAAACATCTCGACACACATAACAACAACTTCAATGCTTCCAACACAAGTAGAGGAGTATCCAACACATGCAGCAGCAACATCAAGTAATCCAACATATGTAGAAAAATCAACCTATGGCAAGCCAACATAGCATGCCCTACAACCATCTCTTATTATCCTCCAAATCCTACACTAAATCATGCCATAACCAAGTTGACATCAATGCCAACCAACAAAAACAACTAGTTGAACACTGAAACAAACCAAACACTCATCATACATCATCATCCGATTGAAATAAGCATATGACAAGTATTACCATAACCATTTTGACATCATTTGCAACACAATAATTCCAACAATCTCCCCATTTGGCATTTATGTCAACCTCAATCCGATATCCAATATTTGATGTTGATTTCCATCTCCAAATCTAAATCTTGAACACTCCAAATTCTCTCCCCCTTTGAGATCAATGGAAAAGAGACATACCAACACTAAACACAATTTCAATCTTGTTCCAGATGAGATTAGTACTCACCCTATCATACACAACATCATGTTAATTCAATACTCATGTAGACAAATAATATGCATAAAAAATAAGAAGCTTAGCTGCCAACACATCTCTACCCATTTCCATACAATCTTTGATATTGATCATGCTCCCCTAAGCATCTCATGAAGTTGCAATCACACTCTCTCTATTGTTGTATCAACACATATTATGCACCACTATGATATGCAATGATGTGCAATAATGTATTTTGAAATACAATGCTTCATGGAGAAAATACATGGTTGTGACAAGTACATAAGACAAACTTGTGACCCCTCTATAGCTATTATCAACCAGACCGAATTTTACATCATGCACCCAATTTAATGGGGCTAAATCAATGATATACAAGATAATTAATTACACCCATTATCCCATACATATCTAGCTGACACATGTTACAGTACATAGTAGAAGCAATGGGTCTCTCTATGAGAAATACACCAACACGATAAACAATAAAGGTATTATGGCTTTTACATATACACATAAGTATGTTCTCATCTATGCATAACCCAATACAATGATATACCATGATAAAATGTCATCAATGTGCAATGATATATGTTGCATACAACAACAACAACAACAACAATAATACAATCCATGGCATGTACATGAAATACAATGCCTCCATGAGTAATTACATAAGCTTTCAATATGCAGAAACAACAATATAATTACTATGCAAACCATATGCTACTTCATGGCCACTCAACACCATGGCCATCATTATCCCAACAATGAAGACCCACAACAAAATCATGATAACCACTAGCAACCACCATGCTCCACATAGGTATCAACAACAAAATAAACTAATAGCAACAACATAAAAATATGTCATAGAATAGCAACATTTGCATATCCTCAACATCATGAAGCAATAAGTCATCAATGAGACTCATGAAATAGTATAATACTACAATAACACCAAATCTAACTCCATCGAGTAGCAAATGAATAAGAAGCAACAAAAATACTAGCAACATATGGGCCAATACATGCAATCTCTCTAACAACATCAATATATGGCCAATATAAAATGCATCCGAGAAGAAAAATTAAAGAACCAATCTCTGCAGCTACAATATTAACTCATCATATCCTCAACCTCAAGCCATTAACTTGCTCTCTCTCCCCATGAGAGAAGAATCCAAGCAACAACAACATAAAACAATAACAATATCATAAATAACAAGCATACTCCATGTAACACCAACATCATGATTTAGTCATAGAAATGAAAAACATCTCATTACTAGCATGTATGAAAACATAATGGATAACAACATACTTTATCCATACATGAGAATTAAGGTAAATCATAATCTCTCAAATACATATCATCAACAACATGTATCATAGATCTAGAGATTAATGCCATAATCAATAATATGCATATTGTAGATGAACTAACTATAACATATCATCTTATCTTCATCGAAGCTACATGTGCATGGAAATACATGACAAACATATGATATAGCATTATGAGCATCATCAAATATACCAACTAAGTCATGCAAGCACACCATCCTCCGATATGTTGCAGTAGTAACAAAATTCTTTAGTGCATAAAATCAAAGTCAAATATATGCATAACAAGATCGTCAAAGACAACTCTATGTAGGTCCATTTGGAAGCACGTATGCTCCCCTTGAATATATGATACCCTCATCTTACCTTAACCATCCACATGAGGAGATTGTGTGGCTTCAATACTTCCAAAAATACCTCAACGTGTAGCTGCTCCAAAAACTATCAGCAATAATATAGCTGCCCAACTATAATCAAATTCGAAAGAAATAGAACAAAATTAAAAATACACTTCAAACCTCATGAAATCCCCGTTGAATTGAGGAATCTCCTACGATACACAAATTTTTCTTGATGTACTCTTCCAAATATGGCTGCATATCCAAGAATCTACATCGAACTCGTGATGCAACCATATGCTCCCATGAGACCATGCATGCATCAATTTTTTATGGGAGTTCCTTGCTTCTCTCTTCTCCTCCAAAATTTCATCTACTGATCCTTCTTGTTCTTGTGTGGTTACCCTTGCATATTATCCTCCCATTGATACGATCTACTACAACACATGAGAAGCTTACAATCCCTGGCCTTGTGGCTAATATTGTCACACAAAAAACATCTTATGTGACCAAGGAATAGAGGAATAGGTTGATATATTTTGTCAACCTGATTTATATTCCTTGCATGTTCCCTGTAGTCAATAGCACCATGGCCAAAATCATTGCATGAGAAACAATAACAATAAAAATCACTATTATACTTGACATATGGTGATCTTCTTTACATAGGGCCTTGATGTTGCTTATCCTTTGGCTGTTCATTTTGTTAAGAGAGTTTGATCTCTCCATTACTACAAATTGTTGTAATATGTCCACGTATTCAACAATTGCAACATTTTCCAATTATATTCTTCTTCTTTGGACTCCTTCCCTTATTCTTCTTCTTCTTGCATGGCTATCGATCGTCATTTTTAATTCTACTATTGACTACTCAAACAATTTCATATTTGCTGCTTTTTTCTTGAGCACTCGATCTGATTGTTTGTAGTTCCTCTCTTGCAACAATTGATTCAATTTTTAGTTTTTGGCTCTCATCCTTGAGCTCCTTATATTTCTTCCTCATTGCAATTTATATTTTTCTCCTTTCTTCCAGTTGATGATTTTCGAAAAAATACTATTTTTCATAAAAAAAATTGCAGAAACATTTTTTGTTCTTTATTTTCAACCATGAGCCTTTTGATCTCTACTTTTAGGGTCATTATATTTGGTTTCTTTTCATATTTTTTGTTGATATTATTTTTTGTCTCTCAATATAGATTCTTGGTCTATCACACTGATCACTAGGGATTTCATATTCTTCTTATGAGCTATTTGTATGATCTGTATGTGAAGTTGCTTGCGATTTATGTAAATTTTGCAAGTGATTAAATTAGGGTTTTAAGCCTCTTTTATCAAATTCATAAACATGTAAACATGAAAATTAAACTCAGTTTTTTTGTAATAAACAAGAGACAATATCACCATAACAACCAACAAAAAAAAAATTGACAAAGCAGTTCACCCCTCCTAGGCTACATCTCCCCGTCCAACTTCCAATGGTTGGGCCTCTTTCATTATGCTCAAAAAGTGGTGTTTACATAAATTTACAGTGCTCAAATGGCTATGATAATAGCTCTAATGGCTTCAAATAACTCAAAAACCTCTATCTAGCCTCTTTATTCTCCCAAAAAGGATAAAAACTGAAGAAAATATCAGCTCCACAAATTTTCCATATATTTGTCCTACAATTTTGCCCTGCCTACAAACCGATCTATAAATTCGCCCCAAAAAACACTAATTGGGTGACCTTTTCTCCAATTATCGGCATAAATCATGGGATAGTGAATTCACCCAACGTTGCATATGGACCAAATATTTAATTATTTTATCGGGGGAGTTGGGGGGGGGGGCATTGATTTCAGAATGTTGAACAAACTCCCACTGGAACTTAGCACTAACCCATGGCATATAATATTGGGGTTTGCATTCACATGTGGTTGAAGGCGGTACTAAAACCCACCACCACTAACTATAGAAAT
This sequence comes from Pinus albicaulis, assembly GCA_034641835.2. Classification (NCBI taxonomy): domain Eukaryota; kingdom Viridiplantae; phylum Streptophyta; class Pinopsida; order Pinales; family Pinaceae; genus Pinus; species Pinus albicaulis. The sequence continues at coordinate 1,341,822,460 of CM076582.1, read as the reverse complement.
AACTATTACCTCCTCCATGTGACCTGTCCAAACCCTTTTGTCTAACCGTTAGCATGAAAACTCCACCGAGTTAACATTTAAACAATGGGTTATCAACTATATCTGTTGGTTTATAAAATACCAAAACTTTGGTTTATCATTGAAATTTGGGGTTTGGATGGTTTAATACATATGAAATAATTCAAATTTAGGGTTAGCCCTTGCCCCTGGTACTGCTCCTTATCTCTTATGGGCATAGTGACCAGAGCTAGGGCTAGCTTTGGCCCACCCCCCAAACGCAACCAGCATAGCCTTCAAATATAGTTTTAAACTATATATATTAAGTGACTCTTATAGTGTGTTTTTTGGGTGTCAATCTTGTTTCTCGGAGGTTTTGTGTTCAATTCAGTTCATGTGCTTTCGACCATATAACATAAATTTTTGTTGCCCAGCAGGGCACCATGTGGCGACGTCTCGTGCCCACGTGGATTTCCCTTGTTGGTATGAAAACCAACCAATAGAAACACACCATTTCACAATCAATATGAATGTGACAAGTGGCGCACAACCATAGGCCTAAAAATTCAAATCAGCCATGCATAGTCCGGTTCTAGTCAGCAGTACGGACTGCTCACTAGGCAACCCTGGACGTCCAATAATAATTTTTTTGGTTTTTACCCAAAAATAAATCGTGATTTATGGAGCATGCAAAGTCAGTATTTCATGGAACAAGTTGCACCATATTTATAACGATGAGATCTATGCGGTCGTTGAGATTCCACACCATTCTCACAACTTTAAATTTTGAGCATAAATTTAATCCACCAGATCATTCCTCCTCAATGGAAGATTTTGGACCTCCAAAATCTCCTTATATATCATTGAATATATGAGGGAATAACTCCCTCACCCTTTGAGTCTTTATCCACTGAACATTTCTTGAATGCGACATTTTAAGATTTTCTTGAAAACTGATCATTTTCCCTCACTTTGAAGGCCTTGAATTGCTATGGTAGATACCATCTTGATGTAATTTCCCAAAATTTACAGAACAACAACTTGTCCTTGAAGGAACAAACACATTCCATCATCGTTCATCAAGCAAAGAAAACTTAAACAACTTCAATTTCTTCTCACCTTGAACACTACTGATACCATGATGTTTAACATGTCTCGCCTTGTGCTTGGCGCGAATCTGGACCAAATGTGGTCATCATCGCCATGAAACATCCCATTTCAGAGAAAACACTTTTTGAAACCCACAAGAACTAATTTTGAACCCAATGCCCTATTTTTCAAATTCATTTGGCACTTGCTCTTTGACCTTTGCACTCTCATGCACTAGCATCTTGTTCACATCACTGCTCATCGATGATGCATGCTGCTGCAATTTTACCTCATCTTGTTTACCTCTTTTGAAAGGAAAAATGTTAGAATCTTGAAAAATATTATCACAACCATTATCAACCTCAATGAAATAAAAATTTTCATTTTATGCATCTCCTTGAAAGGCCTCATTCACAACATCTTGATGCTTTACCATTAAAAAAGAATTTTTTTGACTATAATTCACAATTCTCTTCATTTCTGCAACATGCATAAGAGATAAATTCATCTTCTTACTATGTTCTCTAACAATGTACTCAATCATATTATTGAGCAAGTTGTTGGCCACCTATAGAATTTTTTCTATCAAAAGGTGGCCAAAACATTTTTTGAGCCTTCAAGAGACAATTTTATTTTAAAAAATGTTATCTCTTGAAACCCCTTGAAGACATCATGCCCTTGTCCAAATCTTCACTGTTGTTCCCATTTTTATACTCCGAAATTATGTTGATTTCATGAGAAAAGTCTGCTGCAATATCACCAATTTTTCCCCATCCTTCACTTCAAATTAACCTTCGTTTTCCCCCATCAAATTCTTCTATTTTTCATGTTTTCCCTTTTTTCCATTTTCCTCCTTCATATAACCCCTTTGCATAGTTTAAAACCCCTTTTTCAACTCTGCCGAAACCCCCCCAAATCCATTGAAAAACTTGAAAAATTTCATGAAAAATACATATTTTTGTATAAAGGCTTAAGCCCCCTTGGGCTAAGTCTTAAACCACTTCCCCTCCATGTGCCTGCACCCTAGAACCAGGTGCTAGAGCCTTTCAGTGCTTATCGCGTCGGAACAAAATGTAGCGCGCAAGTCTTCTTGCCTCATAGAGTTTTCTGATTGCTATTAACCGTCTGTTTTATATCCCTCGATCATATTATCACTTCATAAACCCTTGTGCCCACAATCGGGCGCTAAATCATTGAAATAATTCCTTGTGAAAAAGGGTAGATTGAAAGACCGCATCAAAACTTCCGATGTGATTAGCCCGTTATATTAAACTCCGCACCCTCCACTTCATTCATATCACTCATGCCCGGGACCATAGGTTAAATTCCCAAGGCGCTTAATCGCATCAGATGATTCCGAATGGTTGGATTGAAAAGCCCAAGGCCGACCTCCGATTTCGCTTATCCCTCATATGCATAAGCCCCATGCCCATCATATTCCATGCATCCAGTGGCCCCGCAATTGGGCGCCACCCATTTCATGCATATAAGACCCGCCCCCCAAAACCTTTGTTTTTATTAAATTTTTGGATTTTCCTACATTATGAAGGGTTTCCACCGGAGCATATTTAAAGCAATATCTTTTGTCGATATGGAGCCGATCGAACGGCCCACATAGCATCGCATCGCAATTTTTATCGAGCACGTCCAATATTTCTCTACCCCTGATTGGCCATCCCTCCGATTCACTCCCCACCATTGATTGAATCCTCAGATCAATGGCTAGCGCTCAATCGCTCCATCACACCCAAGTTCTTTACCCCGCCGATGCATTTTCCTCCTATTGTATCTAGACCACCCACGTGTCCAAATCGGATGGTCTAGATTGCATTTCCCAATCTTGGTTTAAATTCATGCGACCCCCACCGTTGATCTCTCCACGATCGACGGATCTGTCTCATTTTCCTCCTCCGCTCTCCTTTTCACCGCCTCTAATAAATCCCAACCATTGGATGATGCCATCCAACGGCCATGCTCTCTCCCCACGCCCTCTGAAGTATTTTACCAAAAGAACGCAGGATTTTATACTATATTTTTGTATTTTGGAGGTGTTGAATGGGTTTTTCTATCATATTAAAGAGAAAGCCGAAGGCTGGCAATGACGATTTCCATGCCTTTGATTCATCAAAGGGAATGATTCACAGGGTTCTACTCCATGCCTCATCAATGCTTCATGGGCATTGATGCCATACGAGCCCTATCTAGCCCTGCACATCAACAAGACACACAACAGTGCATAAAAAAAGAGTATCAGTGTAGAAGACAAAACATAGCAGAACAGAGGATTCAAGATATTTTTGAGGGATTATGGCCTTAATCGATAATAAGACACCTAATCCACTCAATTAAAGACAGCTTGAAGACTGAAAGACACATATTAAGCCTAAAACACTGAACTAAAGTGAATTAAAGGTGTTTTAGGATAAAACAAAGAAATCTATCAGTCCGAGAAGCCTCCACCGCCATAGCCGAGGCCAATTGAACCCTCGCCAATGCCAGAAGCCAACCTTTCCAGATGCCAATGACACCTGGAACCACACAGAAATCAAAGAAGGCCTAGTAATTACCTGAACAGGAGGTGTTTGCCTAATGACAACTGAACAATTAATACAAATCAAAATCTTATCTCTAATTGTCGGCAAAACTATTTTTAAAGATTAAGAACAACCCAGAAGAAAATATTTTTGATCTTTAGGCCTCGAAGAGCATAAAAAAAGTTACTTCAACATGACATAGAGCCTCAAAAGTCAACAAAGGCTCCCAACGAGCTTAATACATAAAGGTAAATAAATTAAAACAGACCAATCATCTGTAAACTTCTTCATTGAGCCCCTCAAAGGCAGAGAAGTATTAAGTCTGTATTAATTGACTCACGAGATCTATTATTAGATCCCACCTCCTCATCTTCTATAAATACTTCTGTAGAATATGACTAATCATTGGTCTCTGGATAATTGAATGCATGTAATAGTTTTCTGAAGCTATTGATGCCCTGTTTGCAACTTGAAGATACATATGTTGATATGAGAAGTTTGAAGTTGTAGAGACCCACTGGGCTTGCCGATTGTAACTGATTTGAACATCAAATACAAGCTGTTGATTTATGGGATCCTAATTTATGTCAACGGTGATTTTTTCTTCACTGCCAATTGTTATTTTCTTTGATGTTTTCACTCTGTCCACTTTCTCTGATAAAGAACAGAAAATATAAAGCTAGGATTTACTCTCAACAGTACCCTACTCTTACTGAAATATTTATTTCTATGTTTTCTTCATTTGAAATTTCTCTTTAAAGAGTATATTAAAGCAGGTTGGTTTCAAAGAACTTGCCTGATCTAGATTGCTCTTTGTGATTATTATCTGTGTTTTCCTTTAGAATATGCTGAAAGCAGGGTAGTTTCGAAGCACTCACCTGACCTTAAGCTATTCCAATTGTTTTTAAAAAAATTTCTAACTGAAATTACTTCAATGCAGGCTAGTTTCAAAGAACTCACTTGATCTCAGAATACTTTTATGTTTTTCCATAAGTACATGCCAAAGAAAAATAGTTTGAAAGCACTTATTTGATCTTAGGCTTTTCACTGTTCTTCATTTGTTTTGTTCTCCATTTCCTATCTGTTTTATTCCATAAAATCAACTTGAGAGATGCTTTGACATAAGTGACATGCCCCATGGATCCTTCTTTAACCTTGCTGTCCAATTAAAATCCTCCTATGACTCCATAGCCTAATGGGTTAAAGCTGCTTTTCCTTTTCTGTCAGCCGAATCATTCTTTCATTTACATACATATTCACCCTTTATTTTTGAACTGCCTTCACTGCCATCATGTCTTGGCCCAACCAAAAACAAACAAATAGAAACCACGTTCTTCATAACTAGCCTAATATCACATTTCAGACTTTAAAGATCACATCTTTAAATACATTTGTAGAGAGATCCCTCTTTAGATTCAAGAGGGATAGATCCTTGAATCCCAAAGCGGTTTTATGTTGTCTTATCTTTTGGTCTTGCGAATCTGGCCAAAACATAGGAACCCCAACATAATGGCGACTCCACTGGGGAAGAAATCTGAGAGTCCATAACTGCTAACATTGGTCTGTGTTCCATTGTCATTGCCAACATAATGGCAACTCCACTGAGGAACTTTTTGAGTTCATAGTCGCTTGGCTAGCTTTTATAAACTCCTTAGTTTTCCATACAACCACAAAAACTCAGAAAACCCAAAAAATATTTCATATTGGTAGTTAATAAACATGGTAGTGGACCATAAACCTTTTACCTCCAAAAAAGCTAAAAACTTCCACTTGGCGACTCCACAATCCTACAGAGCTTAAGACTCCACTGAGAGGACCCGTAATCATTATAAAATTATTCAAAATCAGTAAGAGGGCTTTAGGATTAGAGTTTTCTTAGCAAAATATCAGTTAACCTCTCAAAGATTTTCATATCTGGTTAACACCTTTCTTGTTTAGTTGGGTCTGAAAAACACAGCGTAGTGTCTCCTAGAAATATTCATACTAGAGCTCACCTTGACCCAAAACCACCTGAGACAGTTGATAACCCTGAAAAATTACTTAGGAAGTCTCCTAAATTTTCATCTATTTTCAAATCATCCTTGAGAGCTAATTCAGTTCCTGAAAATCTTGCAGCTCTACAGCAATCACAAGTAGATCTAAGAAATCCATTTAGAACATGGTCACTCGATGATTTAGATCAACTAGATTCAGAGTCTTCACTTTCATCCCCGGAACAAAGTGAACATCCTGGTAGTAGAGAAACCACAACACCTGATTTGCATTTCCTTCTCAATTTAGGTCTCTCTCATCCAAGATCATCTCAGCAATCTATCCCTGGTCCATCCACATCTGTTCCTCCAACATCCACTGTCCAAACCACTCCACTCTAGCCCACCGTCCCTTTTGTTAATCCATCTCTTGTGAATCCACCTCCACCTCCAATCATGGCAGCTTAGTATGACCCCTTGGTGCTGCCCTAGCCTTTAGCTCCTTTACCCAATGAATATCAGTCTAAGATTCCTCATTTCACTGGTAAAGAATCCACCACTACTCAACACCATGTAGATAGGATGGGAGATGCCTTTGACTACATGGAAATAGAGGATGAAACAATTAAGATGAGGATCTTCACTCAGAGTTTAGGAGGAGAAGTAAAGAAGTGGTTTAAAGATTTGCCTCCTAATAGAATTAATGATCTTCCCACCTTACATCAAACTTTCATAAACAAATGGGAAGTTAGAAGCAAACCTCTCCAAATCCTAGCCGAATATAAGAATCTTAAAAGAAATCCAGGAGAGAGTGTCCAGGACTATTCTACAAGATTTAACAGTATCTATAATTCTCTTACACCACAAATGAAACCTCCCCAAGGAATGGCCCTAGTAAAATACCCTAAAGGCTTTAATGTTGATATGGCCTACCAGCTTAGGGAGAGAGATTATAATACATTGGAAGACATACAGAAAGGAGCAGTGAGTGTTAAGGCAAACTTTATTGAGAAAAGAGCCAGGATGAGGGCTGAGAAAAAGGTAACCTATAGGGATGACAACACAGCTTCTGCATCTGATCCCAAATATGATAGTCTAGCCAGAACCATGGAGAGACTAGGAAAAATGGTAGAAAATTTGACTATCCAATTCAGCAATTAGAACATGAACCAAAATCAAAACCAGAACTTTAGGAGAAATAACCCCTCAAATAGACGAAGAGACTCTGATCAAAAGGTCATCCCTCCATTCCAAGAGAGCTTCCTTGATGAGGATGAAGGAATAATAGAGGAGTCAGAGGAAACTGACATAAATATGATGGATGTGGATGAACTATATCATACCTTTCCCACAGAAGAAAACCAGACCTCATACTCACATTGGAATGAGGAAGGGTTGGAAACTGAGGACTATAGCTTAGGATTCGAAGGTGGCATCATGCAGGTCTGAGAAAAATATGACCTTAGGAGCAAAAATAACGTAGATGATCCCAAACCAAAGGCCTTGGAAATCACCATTAAGAAAAAACCTGGAAAGACCCCTAAAGTGACTGCTGAAAGCAGTAAATCAACATCTAAGAATTATGGTAAAAACAAAGATAAGGACATCCAAACCAGTGACAAATCAAGTCAAGAACCTAGCAGCACTAGCATTGCAGGTAATGCTCCTGATAAAACAACTTCAAACATTGTACATATTGAAAATCAGCAAGCTGAGATTACTAATAAAACAGTGCCCAACAAGAAAGGATTGAACCTTTCAAAGAGTCAGTCTGCTTTTAGTTTGGAAAGTGAGATTGCCAAAATTAAAATTTCTATCCCTCTCATTGAGTTGGCCACCCAGGATGTATATAAGAGTCAAATTTTGAAAGCTTTAAACTTAGGATAAAACAGTGACACCGTCAATTTGAATGATGAGCAACCGGCTCTATTGTTTGGCCCAAAAATTGAAGGGAAATTTCAGGAAGGGGTAGTACCTCCTTTCTATGTCAGCCTCAATATCCATGACAAAATCCTGCATAATGCTATGTATGACTCTGGAGCCTCACACAAACTTATGCCAAAGGTGATAATGGAAAGGCTAGGACTAGAAATAACCAGACCTTACAAGGATTTATATTCTTTTGACTCTAGCAGAGTAAAATACCTTGGCCTAATCAAAGACCTTTGTGTGAGTTTGACTCAAATCCCAACCAAGTGCATGGTTATGGATGTTGTGGTGGCTGATTTGCCTCCTAATTATGGAATGTTGTTGTGAATATCATGGGGCATATGCCACTATCCCTATGTTTAGCCAGCTTAGAAGACTATACAAAGAGGCACACATGAAATTCATGGTCAGTAGCCCAGAAAAGCCTGAAAATTCCCCCATTTACTCTACCCATACAGACCTGGATTCATTTATCCTTTACAATAATGAATCCACCAATAAGCCAGAGCTAGAAGACAGCGACTCCGATAACCAGTTAGAGGTCCCAAATCTAGAAATAATGGCAGTCCTAGGTATGGAAGAAAATGAGAGAGAAACTTTTGAACAATGCATTGAAAAAAAAAACTAGAGTGAACCAAGCCAAGATGGAAAACAACAGACTACCCATCACGCTAAACTCCATGAACATCCTGAGGAACAAGACCCATCACGACATGGTGCGAATCTCAGAACAGAACATAATGATGAACAAGGCAATAGGGATGAAAATGATGTTAACCCTACAAACCATCCCTTATGGTGCATTAACTTTGATAGGTCTTGCACTAAAAAGAGTGCGGGAGCTGGGGTATGGTTGATCGACACTGAAAAAAATTACTCCGAGAGGCATGCTTTCAGGCTAGATTTCAAATGCACTCACAACATCGCAGAGTATGAGGCTCTCATCCTAGGATTGCGTCTATTGAAATAACAAGGAGCCAAGAAGATAATTGTTCAGGGAGACTCAGAATTAGTCATCAAACATCTAAATGGAGAGTATGTCGTTAAGCATCCTAGACTAAGGGTATACCGAAAAAATGCCATAGATTTCCTGAACACGTTTACAAAATATGAGCTCGTGTTTGTCCCAAGGAGTCAAAACATAATTGCAAACGGATTGGCCTGCGCTACTAGTTCATATCAGTAATCACCTAGTGACAAACAGATCACCATTCAAACAAATTATAGACCTGCAGTGCTAGATAATGAGAAATATTGGCAAGTCTTTGAGGGCGACAAGAAGATAGAGAATTTCCTGCTTGGCATGAATGAATTTGAATTATCTAATTCAGAATCTAATTCTGATAAAAATTGCCACAAAGAAGAGCCCCTTGAGAAAAAAAAAAAAACCGTCTGGTTCCATAAAAATCAACATGCTAACTAAAAAACTTGGAACCCATACTAAAGAGTACGAGGACACAGAAAAAGAAGACATTGAGGTACTGTCGTCAAAAGACAAGAACATACCTTGGGGGCTAGCACCATTAGAGGACCTTTTTTAATTTAACGTCGTAGCAAAGAAACCCACTATAGAACACGTCGAGTCTAATGTCAAAGAATGCAACATAGGCACCGAGGATAAGCCTAAAATGATTAAATTAGCTAGGTCCTTGCTAGCAGACATGAAAATGAAATACATTGACTTATTTAAAGATTTTTTTGATGTGTTTGCCTTGAGCTATGAGGACTTAAAAGCCTATGATACAAAAATCATCCAGCACAAGATCCCATTGAAAGAAAACCAAAAACCCTTTAGGCAAAAACTACATCGAATTAACCCAATACAACTGCCTCTAGTGGAAAAGGAAATCAAGAAAATGTATGAGGAAGGAATCATAGCGCCTGTGAGGTTTTCAGATTGGGTTTCTAACCTTGTAGCTGTGAGGAAAAAGACAGGAGAAATCAGGCTGTGCATTGATTTCCGAAACCTTAACAGATCCTCCCTAAAGGACAATTACCCTTTACCCAAAATGGAACATGTTATCACTCAGATTTTCCTTAAAGTTGTTAGAAAAGGAAAGTTGTCCGAGGTAACCACAAACCAACCTTCAGATACAGAATCTAGCCAATCTGTATCCAGAGAGGGCTCTCTCTTTAAAATTTAGCTTTGTTCTTAGAAAATATTAGGCTAGTTATAAGTCCAGGGGTTTTGTTTGAATTTGATGGTGGAATCCGCCAACTGAGGGCAAGATTGAGTATTTCAAGCCATTGGGCTATGGAGTAGAAAAGATGGCTTTACTGGATTATGTTTTTACACAAAAGATGGCTTCGCAGGGCAAGATAGCCAAAACAAAGAACAATTTTAGAAATTAAAGTGAATGGAATGGATTTTTAAATGGATGAAAGGCAATTAAGAATCTTTCAACATGTTTAAATGAGGGAAAGTGAGTGATTACCAATAAAGAGCAATTAAGAATTCTTTACTAAGTAATCAAATGCTTAAACCAGAGAAACAAGAGCAATTAAGAATTCATTCTTTATGACCAGTTTAGAAGAAGATATTTAGAATAATAACAATTGAAATAAGAGTACACTTAAGAAATTTCTGATTTAATAATTTTTTTTTAATTATTCAGAAATGAAACACAGTGATATAGTAAACATATATAACACTTAAAACACATGATAGAAATGACTTATTGAATTGTAGTCTGACACATGAATCCTGCAAAAAGTCTTGAGCTTCAATTCATCATCCAGCAAGCCACAAAGAAATTTCTCCAAAAGCACTTTATTCCAAAAGTCAATGTTACAGAAAATTAGAAGAATCCACCCTCAATACTTCCAAGAGTGAAGTATTTATACAAATTCTAAACAAAAATATCTTGAAAAAAATATCAAAATTAGTTCACAAATCTCTCCAACTATTTTACATAAATAGAACTTAAGTAAAGGAAACTCAAACTAATGCATCTATTTGGCACTATTTTGTATGGATAGTTGATGACAAAGAGGATAATTCGAATTTGATCCAACTCTTAGTTGATGATGAGGCATCCAAGTCACTAACTACTTCCTTTCTTTGTGCAATTCTGCTCCAACAATTCTGCAAATTTGGGGTCCAATGAGACCTTTTTATTTCTCAATCCGTAATAGATATGTAAAAAGTGAAAGATTTTATTGTATATTAATATGTTGGTGAGATAAACCTCTTTCAGTTTCCCCAAATTCCTCTCCAGCTGTGCACAAAAGGTTCTACAAAAATATGTGTAAAACAGAGTTTTACAGAGTCTGAAAAATAGCCTGTAAAGATGTGCCTGTATCGCTCATTCTGAAATACTGTGCAACAAGTGAGATAGGTTTTTGTAGATATGTCTCTTAGGAACCAAAAACACCTTCATTTTTGTATGATGTATTTTTTATTTACCACAATATTCTCTGCAAAATGATGACTTAACTGGTATTTTCTGCAAAAAGTGCTTTCCATCATTGTTTAATATTTCCAAAACCATAATAGCTGTTAGAAAAGTGAAAGAGGTTTTTGTAGATGGTACTCTTAAGAAAATAAACCTCCTTCAGTTTTGCAAAATTAATCTTGTATTGATCACAATATTTTCTGCAAAACAATGACTAAAACATTAAATTTCTGCAAAAATGTTCCTTCTTGTTGTGTTTTTCATCTTTTCACTTTTTTGTTCTTTTAACTGTTTTACTTTCACTTTAGATAAACTTCAATGTTGGTGAAAGTATTTTCATCTCTTTTTACCATTTTACTACCTCTGTAATTACTTTTACTATTTTACCTTTGACTGCTCTGTAACTTCATTTTAACTTTCACTCTGACTTTTACCTGATACACTTTAACCACTGATACTCTTTAACTGTTCTTTACTGTGTCCTTGTACCTTCAATGTGTAGTTTAGGTTTTTACTGTCTGTTTCAACAGTAAATTGTTTAATATCCTATTTCCTTTGCTTGTCTTTCAACTGTATGTTTTATCTTCCATCTCTGTTTGAACAGATTTGATAACACTCTTAGAGTAAACAAGTCTTATGACTAGTATTAAGACTGTTTATCCAAGGATGTGGTCTTCTGATCACCTGTAAAACAAAAAAAATTGTTAAGAAAACATTGGTTTGCAGGGGAGGTCGAAAAGGTTTCATTTGATTTTGAGAGGTTTGTGGACTGAATCTAGAATGATTTTTGGGAGGTAAACCATGCTCGAATTGGTTAACAGAGGCTTCAGGTAGTGCAGCTGGGTTACAAAGGGTTTTACTACATGGGAGTCTGGTCGTTCACTATGCACGATATAATAAAAAAACACAAATTCTTTTCGTTTTATTTACAAATTCAAAGGGTGGTGGGTTTTAATTAATGACGTTAGCATGTACGACAGATGAGTCACGGGGGGGGGGAGGTGGTAAGCGGTTTTTTCTGCACCGCTTTTGAGGGAAGGCGGTATTGAGCGGATGGGTAGCGATTCCACAGAACGAATGACACGTGGCCATGGTACTATTTTAAAACCACTGGCATTTCACGTGTTAATGCTCGGATCGGGGATGGCCAGCGGAATTAACGACAGCCGTCGATCTTGGAGCGACCGATCGAACGGTGGACGGGACAGGGAGTTGATAGGGTTTTAATGGTGCAGGCCCGACGTGTTTATTTATCAATTAACTGCTTCGGGAGTGTTTTGATTGGTGGGTTTTTTTTTGTTTTAAACACGTAAAACATGTTTAAAAGTTTTTCCATATATTTTTTATTATACAGTAATTAAATCAATGCGATTTATTTACCATAGGGGGGCGGGAATAATATTTAAAGTTATATTTTAGCCAAAAGGGGGTATATTGTGGGTTTTTTATTTGAATAAGTGGGACTTAAATACTTTTGGCTAAAAATTATAATACATGGGTTTTTGGGATATTAGATAAAAGGAGTTATATATAATAGGATAAGATCATTTCTATAAGGATTTGATATATAAATTAGAGTTAATATGACAAGGGAACAATGTAAACTCAAAATACTTAAATATAACCAAGAAAGTGAAGTTTCAAAAGTAAATAGCATTATTATACTTTCATCACTTAAACTTAGAATAAAAAGTGATTTTGAGGGTTTTTTATGAAATATTGAAGGATTTTCCTAAGTAAAATGGGATTTTAGTTAGGAAAAGATTTTTGAGAAGTGAATGAATGTGATAATGGATGATTTCAAGTACTTAGGTCTTTTCAATTATTGGGCCGAGGGTCCGGTCCCTCCAAAAGTCAAGGAAATGCCTTGAGCCCCTTTAATCTTCAAATACCTTAGTGCTTAGGGAAATTAGTAAAATCTTTGGGGAAATGAGAGGGGAAATTAATGATTTTGACCTTGCTTTGCTTTGAAATTCTGCCAATGTAGTGTTCTGCCTTTGCACTTGTGATGAAAGTAAATTCTTAACACATTTTAACACCATCATTCATCAAATGAAAATTTTCAACATCATCTACCTACCCTATCTACTTTACTCTACCATTTTTTCTCCTTTATTAGGGTGCACTTAGACTGGCAAACCCTTATCACACTTTTCTTTTTCTTTTACATGGCAAGCCTACCTAAGTCTACATTTATTACATCCAAGGGCTCAGATTAAACTGTTGAGCTCCTTTTATTAACTCTACCTACCTACTTATCTGCCAAGATTAAACTGTTTGGCCAAATATTTATTCTCTATTCCACAACATGAAATTGAAAAATGAACTAGCCAAGCTTAAACAGTTTGACTATTCATGAATTGTGGCATAAAATACAAGTTGCACACAATTTGTTTATTACATCAGAGCAATAAGCAGTGGCATTTAGACTTGCACACTTTCCTTGGCCTTTTCTTGTTTTGGGTTCATTTTCTTTCACTTTTTTGCCCATTTTATTTTTTCACCCTTTGATTTTTCTTTTAGGGTATACCCTCTTTACAATTTTTAAATTTTTTGATTTTTTGATTTTTTTGAAAATATGGAACACCTTTGCAACAAGAAAAAGGTTTGAACATATTGCATAGTTCATCAATCATGAAAAATGACACCTATTGGTATAGGAGTCTAACAGAACACATCCTACAAAGGGTAGTTGGTTCAAAGAGGATTTCTCTGTTAGATGGTTTTTCAGGGTATAACCAAGTTTTAGTACTCCCAGAAGACCAACTCAAGACAGCTTTCACCATTCCTTGGGGCACTTTCATGTATGTGAAAATGCCATTTGGATTAATGAATGCTGGGGCCACTTTTCAAAGGGCCATGGAAATTGCATTTTGAGAGGAGATAAGGCACTTCATTGTAATTTAACTTGATGATATAATAGTTTATTCCAAATCTGATGAAGAGCACCTTAAACATCTAGGAAAGGTCTTGGAAAAGTGCAGAAGGTTTGGACTATCTTTAAATCCCAAAAAGACAGTGTTTGGCCTGCAAGAGGGTAAACTCCTTGGCTATATTATATCAGAAAAGGGGATTAAAATAGATCCAAAAAGAGTTGAGGGAATACTGCAGATTAGCCAACCAAGGAACATAAAATAATTACAGTCCTTTATTGGAAAGATTAAATTCTTAAGGAGGTTTATTCCCAACTTGGTAGAGCTCCTTAGAAACATGACTAATATGCTCAAAAAATAAGTAGGAGTGAAGTGGACTGTAGAAGCCAAAAGATCCTTCGAATTGGTAAAACATGCACTCACTCGGGCACCAGTCCTAATCAGTCCTGACTTCTTAAAAGATTTCCTTATTTTATCCTTTTCCTTAGAGCATACCATGGCTGCAGTCCTGTTGCAGAAAAACCCAGAGGGACAGGAACAACCTATTTCTTTTTTCAGCAAGGCTCTAAAGGATGCACCCTTGAAATATAACATAATGGAAAAAAGGGCCTATGCTTTGGTAAAGGCCTTGAAGGACTTCAGGGTGTATATTCTGCATTCTCACATCATTGCTTATGTGCCTAACATAGTGGTAAAAGACATCTTCTCACAAGATCTAGATGGAGAGAGGGGAAAATGTATTGATGTAATATTAGAGTATGATTTGGAAATCAAACCCAAAAAACTCATTAAAGGTCAGGGCTTAGCTCAATTAATGGCTGAATCTAATCTACAAGCCCTTAACATTAACATGGTAGATTCCTTGGATGAACAGGAAGAATTACCTGCTCCCACTGTGGAAGAGCAGTTCCAAAACTGACCTTGGTATGTTGACCTCTTATATGTGCTTACAAATCTTAATGCTCCTCCTGATTTATCGAAAAAAGAGGCAAGGTTTTTAAAGTTGAAAGCTAGAAACTATTGCATTTTAAATGAATGTTTATATTGGAAAAATGCTAATGGTTTATCACTTAAATGTTTGCCTGAAGTTGATGCAGAGAGGATCAAGCATGAATTCCATGAAGGGGAGTGTGGAGGTCATCTCTATTGGAAAACCACTGCCAATAAAATCCTTAGAGTTGTCTATTACTGGCCCACCCTCTTCCAAGATGTCCATAAACTGATAGTTGCCTGTCACAAATGCCAAATTTTTTAGGGCAAAAGAAAGCTCCTTCCTTTACCATTACAACCTATCACTGTTGAAGCTCCTTTTCAATAGTGGGGCCTAGATTTCATAGGAGAAATCCATGCTTCATCTGCCCAACACAAATGGATTCTCACAGCCACTGACTATTGCACAAAGTGGATAGAGGTCATCCCTTCTAGGAATGCCACAGATTCTGTCATTATAAAATTTCCTGAAGACCATATCCTATCTAGATTCGACTTCCCTAGGAAGATTATTACTGATAATGCTACTGATTTTGGTTCCAAAAAGATAATTTATTTTTGTCACAAGTATCAGATTACACTTGGTCATTCTACTGCTTATTACCCTCAAGGTCATGGGCTAGCAGAATCATCAAATAAATGTTTGGTGACCATCATCAAGAAGCTTCTTGAAGAGAATAAAAAATCATGGCATAACAAGTTGGTGCATGCTTTGTGGGCAGACAGATTGAGCACAAATAAGTCCATTGGAATGTCCCCTTACCAACTTTTTTATGGAGCAGATGCAGTGTTTCCTACCAGCCTAGGTGTACCAGTTATAAAATTAGTCCAAGAAATACAGTCAGAAGAGAACAACATGGTAAGGAGGATCAATCAGAAAATACATCTCCAGCAGAAAAGGGAAGAGGTCTACAACAAAGCTCAAAAGGTACAAGAGAACATAAAGAAATTGTTTGAGAAGAGAACTAAGGCTTGTGACTTCAACATTGGAGACAAGGTACTCAAGTGGGACTCCAGAAGAGAAGATAAGGGTAAACATGGCAAATTTGACAGTTTGTGGCAAGGTCCTTACATTATTCAGTCCACCATTGGTCCAAATGCGTTTTTTCTGCAAGAGTTAAATGGCACAGATCTGTTTGGGGGTCCTGTAAATGGTGGGGTGCTCAAGCATTACGTCTGCTGAGTCCAATTTTAAAGTTTTCATTTTCATTGTAAATACCATTGCTTTGTTCAGTTTCAGAAAGAGGAAAATACAAAAACAATAGAAGATAGAAAAGAGGGCAGATTTAAAAAAAAAAAAAAGGTACAACCCCATACCAAAAAGAGAAACAAAATATGAAAGTGTGCAAGCTTAAATGCCACTCCTAAAAAACATACTTCTAGTTAGTCAAACAGCCTAATCTTGACTAATTAGTTTTAAATTTACTGCTAATAGGATTAGTGAATTCAATTTTCCAAACTGTTTAATCTTGGCTTATCAGTAGGTAGATTAGGATAGAAATCAAAGGTTCAAACATGCTCAAAATCTGAACCAGTTGATAAAAGAAAAATAGCTCGAACAAGAGTCAAAACAGAACTGAAGAAAAGATGAAGGAAGCGCTTTGAAATTTCAGACCTTAAGCCTTCCATTTTGATTTAATTTTTCTGCAAAATAATATCTATGTGTAGCTTGTTTGTCATGCCATAGATCAGCATCAAGTTATACTATTCAATCATAACTTGAATGCTTTTAAATTTATGTTGTAGAATTTAGAGAATAAAAATCTGTTGGACAGTTTAATCCCAACATATTAGTAGTTTAGGTAGAGAATCATATGGGTCAATTGTTTAATCTGAGTCCATGAAGAAATAAGGAGTAGAAATAGATTATGTTTCCTGTTTTCAAAAGAATAAAATGTTGTAAAAGAGTTTTCCAATCCAAGTGCACTCTAATGAAGAAAAAATGTTAGATCAATAGGATTAGGTAGGTAGAAAGCTTCTTGATGAAGATCCATTGTTTTTCATAGCTGCTAATATGTTTTCAGAGAAAAAGAAGATCATCCAAGAAAATAAAGGCAGCCCAATGGATGAAACATCGATCAACCTCCTAAAGAAATGCAGGTCTGAAGTTCTTGATGCCTTCAAGAAGGCACCATCCCCAAGTGGAGCCACTATTGGCCACCTATAGAATTTGTTGTATCAAAAGGTAGCCAAAACATTTTTTGAGCCTTCAAGAGACAATTTTATTTGCAAAAATGTTATCTCTTGAAACCCCTTGAAGACATCAAACCCTTGTCCAAATCTTCACTGTTGTTCCAATTTTTATACTCCAAAATTCTGTTGATTTCATGAGAAAATCCTACTGCAATATCACCAATTTTTCCCCATCCTTCACTTCAAATTAACCTTAGTTTTCCCCCATCAAATTCCTCTACTTTTCATGTTTTCCCTTTGTTCCATTTTCCTCGTTCATATAACCCCATTGTAGAGTTTAAAACCCATTTTTCAACTTTGCCGAAACCCCCCCAAATCCATTGAAAAACTTGAAAAATTTCATGAAAAATACATATTTTTGTATAAAGGCTTAAGCCCCCTTGGACTAAGTCTTAAAACACTTCCCCTCCATGTGCCCACACCCTAGAACTAGGTGCTAGAGCCTTTCAGCGCTTATCGCGTCGGAACAAAATGCAGCGCGCAAGTCTTTTTGCCTCATAGAGTTTTCCAATTGCGATTAGCCCTCTGTTTTATATCCCCCAATCATGTTATCACTTCATAAACCCTTGTGCCCCCAATCGGGTGCTAAATCATTGAAATAATTCCTTACCCGATTCATTTTTCCTTTGTGAATCCAAAAATCCATTTACCCAAAGTTTTGGTCTAAAAAATGCTGAGTATGATTATTATAATGAAAATGGGTAGATTGAAAGACCGCATCAAAACTTCCGATGCGATTAGCCCCTTATATTAAACTCCACACCCTCCACTTCATTCATATCAATCATGCTCGAGACCAGAGGTTAAAGTCCCAAGGCGCTTAATCGCATCGGAGGATTCCGAATGGTTGGATTGAAAAGCCCGAGCCCGACCTCTGATTCCAATTAGCCCTCATATGCATAAGCCTCGGGCCCATCATATTCCATGCATCCAATGGCCCCGCAATCGAGTGCCACCCATTTCATACATATAAGACCCACCCCCCAAAACCGTTGTTTTTATTAAATTTTTGGATTTTCCTACTTTATGAAAGGTTTCCGCCAGACCATAGTTAAATAAATATCTGTCGTCGATCTGGAGCCGATCAAACGGCCCACGCAGCATTGCATCGCAATTTTTATCGAGCGCGTCCAATATTTCTCTACCCCCGATTTTCCATCCCTCTGATTCACTCCCCACCATTGACTTGATCCTTAGATCAACGGCTAGCACTCAATCAATCCATCACAACCAAGTTCTTTACCCCGCCTATGCATTTGCCTCCGATTGCATCTGGACCATCCACGTGTCCAAATCGGATGGTCCAGATCGCATTTCCCGATCTTGGTTTAAATTCATGTGACCCCCACCGTTGACCTCTGCGCGATCGACGGATCTGTATTATTTTCCTCCTCTGCTCTCCTTTTCACCGCCTCTAATGAATCCCAACTATTGGATGATGCCATCCAACGGCCATGCTCTCTCCCCATGCCCTCTGAACTAGTTTACCAAAATAACGCAGGATTTTATAATATAGTTTTGTATTTTGCAAGTGTTGAATGGGTTTTTCTATCATATTAAAGAGAAAGCTGAAGGCTAGCAATGATGATTTCCATGCCTTTTATTCATCAAAGGGAACCGTTCACAGGGTTCTACTCCATGCCTTGTCAATGCTTCATGGGCATTGATGCCATACGAGCCCTGTGCGGCCCTGCACATCAACAAGACACACATCAGTGCATAAAAAAAGAGTATCAGTGTTGAAGACAAAACACATCAGAACAGAGGATTGAAGATAGTTTTGAGGGATTATGGCCTTAATCAACAATCAGACACCTAATCCACTCAATTAAAGATAGCTTGAAGAAAGAAAGACAAATATTAAGCATAAAACACTGAACTAAAGTGAATTAAAGGTGTTTTAGGATAAAACAAAGAAATCTATCACTCCGAGAAGCCTCCACAGCCACAGCCGAGGCCAATTGAACCCTCATCAGCACCAAAAGCCAACCTTTCCAGATGCCAATGACACCTGCAGCCACACAGAAATCAAAGAAGGCCTAGTAATTACCTGAACAGGAGGTGGTTTCCTAAAGACAACTAAACAATTAATACAAATCAAAATCTTATCACTAATTTTCAGCAAAACTATTTTTAAAGATTAAGAAAAACCTAGAAGCAAATATTTTCGATCATTAGGTCTCAAAGAGCAGAAACAGAGTTACTTCAACATGACACAGAGCCTCAAAAGTCAACAAAGGCTCCCACCGAGCTTAATTCATAAATGTAAATCAATTAAAACAGACAGATCATCTGTAAACTTCTTCATTGAGCCCCTCAAAGGCCAAGAAGTATTAAGTTTGTATTAATTGACACATGAGATCTATTATTAGATCCCACCTCCTCATTCTTCTATAAATACTTCTGTAGAAGATGAGAAATCGTTGGTCTCTAGATATCTGAATGCATGCAATAGTTTTCTGAAGCTACTGATGCCCTATTTGCAACTTGAAGATACATAAGCTGATATGAGAAGTTTGAAGTTGTAGAGACCCACCAGGCTTGCCGATTGTAACTGGTTTGAACATCAAATACAAGATGCTGATTTATGGGATCCTGATTTATGTCAATGGTGATGTGTTCTTCACTGTCAATTGTTGTTTTCTTTGATGTTTTCACTCCGTCCACTTTCTCTGATAAAGAACAGCAAATATAGAGCTAGGATTTACTCTCAACAGTACCCTACTCTTACTGAAATCTTTATCTCTATGTTTTATTCATTTGAAAGTTCTCTTTAAAGAGTATATTAAAGCAGGTTGGTTTCAAAGCACTTACCTGATCTAGATTCCTCTTTGTGATTATTATCTATGTTTTCCTTTAGAATATGCTGAAAGCAGGGTAGTTTCGAAGCACTCACCTGAGCTTAAGCTGTTCCAACTGTTTTTAAAATGTTTTCTAACTAAAAGTACTTCAATGCAGGCTAGTTTCAAAGCACTCACATGATCTCAGAATAATTTTATTTTTTTCCCTACGTACATGCCGAAGAAAAATAGTTTGAAATCACCTATTTGATCTTAGGTTGTTCACTGTTCTTCATTTGTTTTGTTCTCCATTTCCTATCTGTTTCATTCCATAAAATCAACTTGAAAGATACTTTGACATAAGTGACTTGCCCCATGGATCCTTCTTGAACCTTGCTGTCCAATTAAAATTCTCCTATGACTCCATAGCCCTATGGGTTAATGCTTATTTTCCTTTTCTATCAGTCGAATCATTATTTCATTTGCATACATCTTCACCATTTATTTTTGAACTGCCTTCACTACCATCATGTCTTGGCCCAACCAAAAACAAACAAACAGAAACCACGTTCTTCATAACTAGCCTAATATCACATTTTAGATTTTAAAGATCACATCTTTAAATACATTCATAGAGAGATCCCTCTCTGGATTCAGGAGGGCTAGATCCTTGAATCCCAAAGCGGTTTGATGTTGTCTTATCTTTTGGTCTTGCCAATCTGACCAAAACATAGGAACCCCAACAGAAGTGATACTTATTCTCATGGAGATGAAATATTTCTCTCCTATCATAAATATATGGGCTTCCCAAAACAATATCCCAAATATCACATAGAACAACATCAAGTTCAACTTCATAAATAAAGTTTGTACTCATTCAAATCTAAGTATGTAGTTCCTTGTCACCTGAAAAAAATTCATTCTTACATATCCAACCTAAAGGATAATGCCTTGGATGAGTAATGGTCTCTAAATTCAACATCTTGACTAAGTCTTGAGAAATAATATTTTCTTATGAGCCACTCTCAAATAGGGTGTCAATCTTGGTATGCTTTGAAATAAATCTAACATGGAAAAATTGAATTCTTATTTCATCATCTTGAGTACTATTTTGAAAAATTGAAGAACTAGTAATTTCAATGTACTAACCTTTCAAACCCATTCATGTGATCTTTGTTTGATATCTAGAATAAGAACCTAAATAATGTGTTATTGTTGTAGTTTTCTTCTCCTTCTCCTTGTTTTTAAGCGTGTTGGGTCTCATTTCTAGATGGAGTTTCCAACAATGATCTTCAGCATGGCCATATTTAAAACATTGTTTGGATATGAACTTACCCTTTCATTTTTCTCAAGACTCAAAGGTATCCTCACTTGTCTCATATGAAACATGTTTCCCTCTTGCATATAAATGTGTGGCATGTACACAAACTTCATCTAAATTTGAAGGATTAAATATGAGAATAATATGTCTTAGGTAACTATACAAACCTCCAATGTATTTTAACAAAGTTTCTTGAGATTTCAAATCCACCCCAATATTAGTGCTCTTCTCCTAAATTCTTGAGTATATCTTTGCACACTTTGTCCTTTACCTTGCCTAAAGTTTTTGCAAACCATTATAACCATTTGCATGTATGCCAATGGAAAAAAATTTCTTCTTAAGGAAGAATTTTTTTTTTTTTCAAGAGGCTGAGACCTTACCATGTTTCTTTATGTCCTCTTGACTTTTGGCTTCCCACCAAATAAGTGTTGCACCTTCCAATCCTAGTGAATCAAGTTGAATATTTATGTCATCATCCTCGATTCTTTGTATTCTCTAATACACTTCAAGATGACCTACCCAATTGTGTAAGGTTTCAACATCTACCTCTCCATCATACATAGGAATATCAAACTTAATGTCAAGCTTTAATGTCAAACTTAATGTCTTACCATGACCTTTTGGAGAATGTGGAGGTGTTTTTGAAGGGCTTGTTGTGGAAGAAGAGGATGGTGAAGATGGTGGTGAGGATGGAGGTGAAGAAAATGGTGGTGTCAAAGGTGGGTTTTCACCATTCCCATTACCTTTTGGATTATTGTCTCCATATCCTCTTGGAGACTTATCTCCCTTTAGAGGATTGGAGATCTCACTTTCTAACCTTATGTTTCTCTATTCGTAGAGAACTTTTATCATTTTTGTCATATCAAAAGTGATTTCCGGAACGCATCCTGATCTTTCGACATATTTCCAAGGGCTTCTTCATGTGACATACTTGTTGAAGCTTCAACTACAATTTGAGGTGCGATTGGTGGTGGAGATTGTGGAAAACTTACACCCCTTTTCCTTGACCTAACTTGAGGACTTGCAATAACAAGATTTCCTTCTCCTCACTTGATCCTCAACCTTGTAAACATCACATACACTTGAAAACAATTAAACCCGCACACCAACGAAGAAAAACTAATCTCTGATACCAAATTGATCTGTATGTAAAGTTTCTTGTGATTTATGTAAATTTTTCAAGTGATTATATTAGGGTTTTAAGCCTCTTTTATCAAATTTATAAACACATAAACATGAAAATTAAAATATTTTTTTTTGCAGTAAATAGGAGACAATATCACCATAACAGAAAACACACATCAAAAATTGATGAAGGAGTGCACCCCTCCTAGGATACATCTCCTGAACCATCTTCCAATTGTTGGCACTCTTTCATTGTGCTAAAAAAATGGTGTTTACATAACTTTACATTGCTCAAATAGTTTTACTAATAGCTCCAATGGCTTTAGAGCACTCGAAAACCTATTTCTATCCTCTTTCTACTCCCAAAATGGATAAAAACTAAAGAATATATTATATCCACAAGTATTCAAGATAGTCGTCATACAATTTCGCCCTCCGTGCAAACCACCCTACAAATTCACCCTGAAAAGGGCTAACAGAGTTAATTTTTCTCCAACTATTTTCACAAATCGTGCAATACTTAATTCGCCCAATGCTTCCTATTGACTAAATATTTAATTCACATATCGTGGAGGTGTTGATTTCAGAATCTTGAACAACTTCCGATCGGAACTCAGTGCTATCCCGTGGCATATAATGTTGGGGTTTGCGTTCACATGTGGTGGAAGGCGTTTTGGTTAGCGTAACCCACCATCGTTAACCATACCAATAACTATTACCTCCACCATGTGACCTTTCCCAAACCTTTTTTCTGACTGCCAGTATGCAAATTTTTTCAAGTTAACGTTTAAACATTGAGTATCAGCTATATCTATTGGTTTATAAAATACCAAAACATTGGTTTTATCGTTAACATTTGGAGTTTGTATGGTTTAATACATGTGCAATAATTTGGGGACATAACTAGCGTTGGCCCTTAGTCCCACCCCTTATCTCCCATGGGTGAGGTGACCACGCCTGGGGCTAGCTCCGACCCAGCCCCCAAACGCTCCCAACATATCCTTCAAATATAACTTTTAAGCTATATATATTAAGTGATTCTTGTGGCGCATTGGTTGGGTATCGGTCTTGCTGCTCGTAGGTTGTGTTCAATTTTTTTTGGGTGCTTTTAGTCTTATAACATAAATTTTGGTTGCCCACGAGGGCGCCACATGGCGGCCTCTCATTTTCCCATGTGGCGTACGTTGGTTTGTTCGACCAACAACCAATAGAAACACACTATTTCATAACCAATATCAATGAGACAAGTGGCACATTTCCATAGGCCTAACAATTCAAGTCAACCTTGCACAGTCAGTGTCCAGTCAGCAGTACAGAGTATTGATTGGGAAACCTTGTGCATCCAAAAATATATTTTTTTTGTTTACGGAAATTAACATATCGTGATTACAAGAAAATACGAAGTCAAATTTTTGCAAAATGAGTTGTGTCAAATTCATAATGACGATATCTACATGGTCATTCAAGTTCCACATGATTATGACAAATTTTAATTTTGAGCATAAATTTAATGCACCAAATCATTTTATTTTCATCTTCTTCTTGTGGGGAGCCTTGATTTACGATTGCAATATGTGTTGAATCCTTTCCATTTTTATCCATCTCTAAAATATGCAAGTTTACTCAAATATACAAGCTTTGAAACTTGTCCAACATCACTTTTTCAGTTTCACAATGTCTTACAAAAATTATGTTAGATTTCAAAATCCCATTCAAAAAAATACTTTTATATGTATTATTAAATTCGTCTCTAACTCCATATTCTATTGACAACAAAATATTTTCATCAAGCGACAAAAAATACATTTCTTATTCAACCTTTCATGTTGCAAATTTACCTTTCTGAAGTATTGGAATTCCTCGTTGATCCATTTCGAAAAAAATGCAAAAATATGCCAAATATCACAGATACACCCTCTAGTGATGAAGCTACAATCAATATCCCTTCTCTGATACAAATTTTTTGAAACTATATCACTACGGAGAGGGGGGGCGCGAATCAATAGTCAATGCACTTATAAATATTATCCAAATTATTATTCTTTAATCGAGCATAAACTGAAACACAAAATCATAGATAAGAGCATCAAATATAAACATTAAAACATGAAATCAATCAACATAATGGAAACAAATATTTCTAGTGAAAAACACTCTCTAGGGAAAAAAAACACCTATTGCTGTTACATTGCTCGAATACTCGTTATGCTAAGAAAAATATTTAGCTAGAGTTATAATTGGATACTATCAAATAGATATATTTTTCTCATTCATATCTATGGACTACCATCCACTGTAAGCCACCATGAATAATGATCCTCGTCTGGTTACTCCTAAATTATCAATCAAATCTAGAAATTCCTATCTAACGGAAGCCTCAATGACCAATGAGCCTCACCTAGTTTCTTCTTAACTATCCAACAACTATTTGGTATAGAAAATTTCTCTCGTATTTTTTTTTACCCAAGTCCTCCAATTTCACTCCTCTATGTGCTTATCATTTCATACATTTTCATATTAGAACAAATAATTGCTCAACATGAGCACTGCAACAACGTATCATCAAAGAACACAATAAAAACCCAAATGCACACCAAAAAATACAATACAATATCATCACACGCTTCATAAAATAATTTGATCAATGCTTAAGCTAAAACCCTCTCTAAATCAAGTAAAATGACTCTCACATAACTATTGCACAGATAAAATAAACTGAATAATATTCTAGGAGAGAAACAAATATCCATATACTCCTACAAGAAACCTTTATTTCACCTTCATGCTTGCTACAAAAAATATTGGTTGAGCCATACTTCACCTAGCTATTGCAACACCTGCAAACTGCTTCAGAAAATATGCATAAGACAACTCTTAGAACATACACATAACCCTCCAATCCCACACTCACTCAAGACATTGAGAGAATCAACCATACTATCATTGACCTTCTTTCAATATATTATCATTGAGCTTCCTTAAATATATGGATGGACTGAGGTGATCAAATTAATAAGCTACAAGAACTACTGAGCTCCACAAACTTTGTTCATACACTTGATTTGATATGGATTCAGCTCATTGACTTGATCAAGACACTAAATCCACTTCATGAAGGATATTTTTGACTTGAGTCACATTCTAGAATCCAATTAACCTTTTTCTGGCCTTTACATGATGATTCTTGAACAAGACAAAAATTGAATACAAATAAAAACTTGATGTGTGCAAGGAATGCATAGAAAAACACTCATTAGGTGAAAGTCATAAGTGAAATGCTAGCTAACCTCCACTAGCTACATGCATAGCCCTTCTTCCTAGTGATTGGATCCTCTGAGCCACATATACATTCTTGTCTCCATGCAACTGTGTCAGAGGAAATGAAAACTCACATCAATTGAGGCCAAATATTTACCAAACTTCTTGGAAACCTTCATCAACTGCAAAAAAACCTCCTAGCCTTAGTGAAAGGTCTGCAACTGATGACATAGAATAACAACTTCTACAAAAATTCAATGACATGTAAGTTGCAGTTTACCAAAATCCCCATCATTACCACCACCTCCATCACCTAAAGAAGTAATAAAAATGTATCCAAACACCTCCAACACCTGTAGCAGCATCTCCAACATCTACAGCAGCAAAATCAATTCATTCAACTGCCTCCAAAACCTATATAGGTATCTCCAACACAAGTGTCAACATCTCAACACATGTAGCATCAACTCTAATGCTTCCGATACAAGCAGAATAATATTCAACACCTGCAACAAAAACATCAAATCATCGAACATATTAGTGAGCCCTGGTATTGCACCAAGAGTGCTTCAACTCCCAAAGGCTACTCAGATTTAATTATCAACTTGAGGTTCACACAAAATTGGATTTAACAATGCTATATGCACCGTATATGAGTTATATTCATGACATCCTCATATTAGTTCTACTATGAGGTGCTAATAACTATTGTTACTCTAAGAGAGAGAGAGAGAGTCTATAAAACTTCTAATAGCAACTTGATTCTGAAAATAAATCATGAACACTATTTTTTTTCAAGAAAGGAAGCAATACAATATTTCACCGATTCATCTAACTAACCTCGACTTTTTCAATGAAGAAACTAGCACTTACTCTAGCTAGAATAAAGGAAATTACACTAGATTGCATTCATTCTCTTAACTACTCAAGAAAATTCCAAGATAACTAATCCATCTTCACACACAAACTACATCAATCATGAATTAACTTTTACCTAATGCATGCTAGTTGTAGTATTAATGATGCTATTTCTATGATGGGATAACACACTAAACCTACTTAGTTTTGTAGCAAAAGGAAAAGGATTTTGAGTTTCCTAGGTGTATCCTTAAACCAATAATTCAAAGTTTTAGATCAAATAATGTTAATACTAAGTTCATATTATATGTAGGATCATTTCTAGAGTGAATAAGGTGGTTCCCAATGCTGGTATAGGAACCTGCTTCAGGATCAATACATTGCTATAGGAAACATGACGAGAGGGTTTGAGGTTCGAAATGATGGAATGGAGGTGAGGAAGAGTGAGGTAAAGGTAGATATAAGTGGATGGGCAGGTGATCAAATCCATTGGATAATCTCAGAACCCTTAGAGGGTTTGTCTTGCACAGAGAAGGTTGCTCACGATGGCCATGAAGATGGTTTTAAAAATGTGGTTGTGGGTAGCAGAATGGAAGGTAAAATGAAGGAGTGTTGAAGTTCAAGATGATAATTTTCAAAGGTGTCCTTCTCTGAAGCTATATCGAGTCCTGCAACTAGCACACACGCTCATGCATTTACCATTAATAAGCTATCATGTTAAACCATGGAAAAGGTTAGGTGAATCAAATTACATTTAACTTAAGCTAGCATTCACCTAAAACATAAATCCAACCTCTAATCTACATAAAATTCATGATAAAAAGAATGAACACTACTTTATCCTTTCCAAGAAATCATAAACTAAATATTTTTTGTTTATGGTTGGAGACCTTTCTCCTCAAGATCCAATGGAAGAGGTGAGGGAGAGAGTCTAACATCACAATCTTGATGGTCCTCTAATGCTATTAGAATGCAATGAAATCAACCAAAATATTGAAGCATAAAGGAAGCATAAATATACACAAGAGAGACTATAATGCATGGATTGGGCCCCAACCCACGAGCTTCATCGCTTTGAAATCAAATTAGTGAGAGATAAACCAACTTCTCATTCTCATTTGATAAGAATTCTCTTACATCAAAATAAGAGTAAAAAATATCTCTAATCGAGAGTCAAGGTCTCTCTAGCTACCTATAGAAATATAATCCCAATGAGCTCTTTCTCATTTTTATTTATACTAATGGGCAGCTACCAATAGCTCCCTAAAAAGTGGGAATTATTCTCCTTGATATTCGAGATGTTTGGAGCTTGGCTCCCTCTTAACAATCACTTGCTTGGTTTCCTTTGACTTCGAAACATTGGAGGAGTATCTTAGGTGATCTTGGGTTGATTATGGAAGTTAATAAGGTGAAGAGCCTTCCTATATCCTCTCCTTGTTTTCTACTCTAAACCATGACATGGAATCAGACTCAAAAATAGGTTTATTTCATGCAATTAAACCATGTTATGGTTCAAGTAATGACAAACCTCTTACACCTTTCTCACCAAGAAAAATATGACAAAATGTAATCAAATGTGTGTGAGAGAGAGAGTTAATAAGCTAAAAGGTGACATTGAAACTCCTTAAGAGATACCTAACGATGAGCCTCATCATCACCCCCTATTGAAATGGTTTCTCATCCTCTGAGAAACTCAGTCCTCTTTCATGATTTCCTTCAAACCTCTACTACCTTCCCTAACATCCCAAGGTAGCTCAGAAAAAGTCCGTTTTGGTGGGTAAAACCATATATTATTTTCTGCTTCATCCCAATCCTTCTGGTCCTTTGTTTGATCTCTCCTTTCATGAACATAGTTATCGATCATACAGGAACTATTACCTCAAAACCAGAAATCTAGCCCAAAAAAACTCAAAAAACATGAAAAAAACGCCCAAAAATGAAAAGTGTGTTCCAGAACGCAGTGTTTTTTTTTAGGGTCAGTTTTCAACATTTTTTAAATTATGCTAAAAACCAATTTTTTTCTTGAAAAAATAATTGAAAAAACACCCTTGAAACAAAAATCATTGACATTGGAATAACATCGCCAATTTTTTGTGCGCAAAAAACAACTTAAAAACGAAAAGTGTTGACGCTGGAATAACATTGCCAATTTTTTGTGTGCAAAAAGAAGTCTGAAAATGAAAGTGTTGTTACTAGAATAACGTCGTCAATTTTTAGTGTGCAAGAAACACCTTGAAAACAAAACATGTTAATGCTGGAATAAAGTCTTTTTCTTTTCGGGGTAAATTGTCAACAATTTTTAATAATGACATTATAGATCAAATATCAAGACTCTGAAAAACCTTAAATTTTCAACGAGAAACATGACATTAAAGCTAAAATACCAAAAGTCTTAAAATTTCCACAATTTTTATGCATGGTATTAAAGATAATCTATTATCGTGTCTCTGAAAAACCTTGAAAATCCACAAATGACATTCAAGATAAAATCTCACCTTTATGAAAATAAAATTCCAACAATTTTTAGGCATGGTATTAAAGAGAAATTATCACTTGTAAAAGTAAAAAAAATTAAATAAAATAATAAAAAATTCAAAAGAAAATAAAAAAGGAAAAAAAACATAATTTAAAAAATTAAAAAAAAAATAAAAGTCAAATAAAAATAAAATCTCTAAAACAATTATAATTAAAATCTAAAAATTTAAAAACAACATTTAAATAATAATTTAAATGAAAAAAATAAATGCATATAAATATAATAAAAATACAGTTTTAAATAAAAAAAATTAACAAAATTCATTTTCTTTAATTAAAAAAAAAATAAAATAAAAAATACAAATTTAAAAATAAAAATAAAAATAAAAAAACATTTTTCAAATTAAAATTAAAAGGAAAACGACAAATATATTTTAAAAACATTAAATATGTTAAAAATTAAAAAAATTAAAAATAAAAATAATCCTAGATCTTAAAAAAAAAAAAAAATAGGTAATAAACTACACCATCATTGCCATGACGGCCGCGAGGCTCAGTCGATGGGTGATGGGGAGTTACCAGCTCTCGGCCACCGGTCGACCGATAATCGCAGCGCCCAATGTAGTGACAATGCGATATAATACATATTTTAATTAATTTCTTTATTACATTTTTTGTATTTTTTTTAATATTTTTTTTGGTTTGAAATTCAATTTTTTTATTTTTAATTCTTTTATTTATTTTTTAAATGAAAATTTTGTTTTTTATCTATTTTGTTTTAAATTTTTTAGTTTTATTAATTTTCTATTATTATTAATTTTTTTTAATTCATCTTTTAATTATATATATATATATATATATATATATATATATATATATATATATATATATATTTTAATTTTAATTTTAAAACTTTTTTTTTTTTTAGTGTTTTGATGTTTAATTTTTTTGAAATTTTTAATTTTTTAATTTAAAAGAAAATAATAATTTATCTTTTATTTGAAAAGTGTGTGCTTTTTCTTTTTTTAATTTAAATTTATGAATTCTAATTATTTTTAATTTGATTTTTTTTATTTTTTTTATTTAAATTATTTTCAAATTTTTATTTTTATTTTTTTACTTTATCATTTTCTTTAATTATGTTGTTTCTTTTTTTTTTAACTTTCAAACTCTTTTTTTTTTTTTTTTAATTTTGATTTTTCATTTTTTGTCTTTAAACTATGACTTTTTTTATTTTTTCCCTTTTTTCAGTTATTTTCTTTCTTTTTTATTTATCTATTTATTTATATTTTATTTTCTATTTTTAAGTTTTTTATTTTTAGAAGTTAATTTTATTTTTTTTACAGTTTTATTAGTTCTTTTTTCATAGTTTTTTTATATTTGATTTTTTTTGTCATGTTTTTTAATTTTATTTTTATGTCATATTACCAAGATGAAAATCACCACTCTAAACAAAAAGGATTGATGTCGCATCAACCCTTTTCAAAATTAGCATCCAAATCACTAACATTTTAAAACAAATGTTCATATTTCATAAATAAAAAGATTTAAAGTGCTAAAAAAATTATCATATTTCTAAATCGATATGATATTAAAGAAAAATAAAGAATCAAAGAAAATTTAAAGTTCCAAAAATATGCTCCAAAAAAAAACAAGTTATTCTACATCATCACTTTTCAAAATTGACATCAAAATCTAAAGAAAAAAAATTAAAAAAAAAAATCATAAGAAAATTTAAAGTGCCAATACTAAGTTAAAAAAAACGAGGGTGATTATGCATCACCACTTTTCATAATTGGGTGTTTTTTTTGCTACCTCAAAAAGATGGGTACGAGATAATTTCCTTGTTTGATCGATAACTATGTTCATGTATCCCCCACAACGAAGGTGGCCTTAGCTTTAATCCTATCCACTAGATTTTCGTTCTCTTCATTTCTCTTTTGTAGAAGGGTGTCTTCTCTAAGGTAGCTTTCAATCTATCTCGAGTATGGTACTCCCTATTCTTCAAGCCAAGTGGTAGTGCTTGGCATCTTCTTTGGCATGCCTCCACTCTTTGTTCTCATAGTAATATGTTCTTGTGTGTTAATGTATCTTGGTGCAAGGTTGATCCAGGTGGATATTGGTGGCCACCCACCTATTCCACTTGGGGCCCCACCATTGCCTCTTTCAATTTTTCAGTTTCGGCACAACTTACTATTTTTAGTAGTTTTTCGGGTCCTGAACTTCCGGAGCCATTTTGAGGCCCTAAACGATGTTTTTTGGGCATCGCGCCTCCAGCTAATATCATTCTATTTCGAAATGGATATTCGTGGCAAAAGTTTTAGTCCTCGGATAGAACTTTCTAATGATGTACCATGTGCGTCAAACGGAGATAGTATGCCAAAGTTACGTCCCTGGGAAGTTGAAACACCAATTTACCCAAACGGGGCCCATAGTTTTGGCGCTTCATCTCCTAGGGTTAGGTTTTTGGGATGTTTAGGGTTCTCCATTGTTTCTCAATAATAAATAGGCCCTCGCGCCTCATTGTAAAGCAGTTCAGAGGTCTGTAGCCACCACATCTCTTCTCAGAGATAGCTACTAGTGCCCTAGCTAGTTTTATTTCCATTCTGTTTGTAAGCAAATTTCAGTTCTTTGATATTAATGAAATGAAGTGTTATTTCCACTGCATCTCTGTATTTATGGTTATATGTTGATTTTGTTGCATTCCTGCATAAATCCGGATCAGTGGTATCAGAGCGGTATGCTTTTTCTCGATCCTTCTTTGCATGTCCCCAACAAGGTCGGGGTATAAGGAGCTAGGGCTTGATCTGGTGGAACCTTTGCAAGATCAGCTTCGCAAACCTCAACGAACACCCATGGGGGATGAAAAGAAAGATGAGGGAGCAGGAGATCCTATCAAAATATTGCTCGAGCAGGCCCTCGAAAAAAAATGAACACGATGATGGATAACTTTGCTCAGATCCTTCAACGGCTACCCACCGGTGGCGCATCTGCATCCAGCAGCCACTCTGGAGGCGCGACTCCTTTTAAGGTACAAGTAAATTTTGACATTCCCATATTTGAGGGTCAAATAGATGTAGATGCCGTAGATAGATGGTTGAATCTGTTAGAAGGATATTTCTCGGTTCATGACTTTTCAGACCGGGAGAAGATTATTTTTGCACTCCTCAAAGCTACCCCCCATGTTAAGGACTGGTGGGAAACCTACTGTGAGAACAAGGACCAGACAGAACCCTCTCTGTTCTCGGCCGTACCAACTTGGAATTCTTCCCGAGACGCCGTCAAGGAACAGTACTATCCTGTGGGGAGCTATGAGGACAAGTACATACAATGGACCACGCTGCGACAACAAAGGGATCAAGATGTGCATGAGCTGACGAATCTGTTCCATACCCTGCGCACAAAGTTGGGTATCAAAGATTCAGAGAAACATCTGGTGCTAAAGTATCGTAGATGTCTGCACAGATACATTCAGGAGGAAATGGAGTTCCTCGACATCTCCTCACTTGGTATGGCATACCGGTATGCTGCCAAGATTGAGCAGAAATTCAAACAGAAGAAGTGAGACTTTGGATATGCGAATCAAAAGTAAGGGAAAGGTGCTTCCAAACCGCAGAACAAAGGAAATAGCCAAGGCATGGTGGCTAAAGACAACCCGTCGAAGCCATAAGAAAAGAACAGCACCGCAAAGCCAAAGAAGGACACGGGAAAGTGGTGTGAGTTCCATAAGAGCTCCACTAACAACACAAGTGAGTGTCGGGCCAAGCAGTCGCTAGTGGCCGAGATGAGGGCTTCTGAGTCAGATGCATGCTCCGACTCCGAATCAGAACCTGAAAAGGGGAATGAAAAAGGGAAACAAATTATTGATGCGGAGCCCAATGCCACTGTTGCCACTACAAAGATCCAGAAGGAGGAACCGGAAGATCTAGAGGAGGAGGAGCGTCTCTTCCACTCCCAGATGTGGGTAAAGGGCTCCCCTATACAATTCATTGTCGACAATGGGAGCCAGAAGAACCTCATTTTAGCAGACGCCGTGAAGCGGTTAGGCTTGCCAACCACAGCTCACCCACATCCATACACCATCGGGTGGCTTCACCAAGGATGAGATCTCTGCGTCAACCAGCAGTGCCGCCTTCCCTATAGCATCAAGCCCTTCACGAATGAGGTATTATGTGACGTTGCTCCTATTGATGTTTCTAATGTATTATTAGGACAACCATACTTGTGGAAGCGTGATGTTGTGTATGAGTCTCGGCCTCGCACTGTTAGTATTACTTTGGGAAATAAGTTGTACAGGATACCAGAGGTACCACCTCCTACCGCTATCTCTTTGGTTACTGCAAAACAATGCAATAAGCTCATTTCTCAAACTATGAAATTCGTTTTCCTGATGATCCACCCCCAGGGAAAGAAGAATACTGTGGCCACGACCCCCAGACAAGGCTCCTCTGCACGACAACAACAGATGGATAAGGTTGTGGAGGAGTACGGGGACATCTTCACCTCACCCACAGGGATTCCTCTGCACTGTCAGGTAAAGCACCCGATTGATCTGACCCCAGGTGCGCCGCTACCCAATGGACTGATATATCGGCACTCTGTTATGGATAACGATGAAATCAAGAGGTAGATTCAGGAGCTGCTACAGAAAGGTCACATCCGACAAAGTTCATCGCCCTGTGGGAGCCCAATCGTGCTGGTACAGAATAAGGATGGGACGTGGAGACTCTGTATTGACTATCGGGCGCTGAACAAGATCACTGTCTGGAATAGGTACTAGATCCCACAGATTGATGACCTTCTGGACCAACTCAAACATGAAAAATATTTCAGCAACATTGACTTGAAGTTGAGGTATCACCAGGTACCTTTTGAACCCTCTGATGTGTGGAAGACTGCATTCAAAGCTAATGAAGGCCTTTTCGAATGGCTGGTCATGCCTTTCGGGTTGAAGAATTCTCCCTCAACCTTCACGAGGATGATGGATGACATCTTGCAGCCATTCACCAACTCATTTGTAGTGGTGTACTTGGATGACATTCTTATCTTCAGCCAGACTTGGGAAGAGCACCTTCACCACATCCGACAAGTCCTTCAAACACTGCGGCAACACAAGTTGTGTGCCAATCTGGAGAAGTGCACTTTTGGCATGACCTAGGTTCAATATCCGGGATACATTATTGATGAAAGGGGGGTGCATGTGGATCCAGCCAAGATCCAAGTCATTCGGGATTGGCCAGCCCCAACTACTATAACAGAGCTTCGTAGCTTTCTGGGTCTGGCTAATTTCTACTGGAGGTTCGTGTTGGGATTCTCTCATATCACTTGGCCCTTGAGTCAAGTCACCAAGGGAGGAGCGAGAGAAAAATTATTTTGGGGGGAACCTCAACGAGAGAAGGGAGGCATTCACGAAATTGAAAAAATCGCCCTCGTACGCCGGTGCTCACTTTGGTTTTATATGAACTTGTTGAATCAATCTGGATATAAATATACTGTTAGGCAGTTCTTACTCAACAGGGACATCCAGTGGCATATCACAGTGAGACATTGTCTGACACAGTTCGCAAGTATCCCACTTATGACAAAGAAATGTATTCCATTGTACAAGCTTGTCGACAATGGAAGCATTACATTTTGGGGAAGGAAACAATCATCACAGTGCAGGACCCCACCGCAATTCCTTGGAACGGAAATTTGTAGGAATGATACTTCAAAGTGGTCCACATATCTGCAATAGTTTCATTTGAACATCAAGTACAAGAATGGTAGCACCAATAATGTTGCAGACTGCCTCAGTCGACCACCGATCGTGGCGCTCACCACCATGCTCAACTCTTGTGGGCATGAGACTTCTGATTGGTCGCTTCTCTATGAGAGTGACCCAGAATTCAGCCACACTTACAAGGCACTCTTGGGAGTTACGCAAGTTCCAAATTTTCACCTCCAAGATGCACTATTATGTCACCCGGGACACCTTTGTGTTCCTTCAAGCGAGCGTGCCAAGATGATATGGGAAGCACACTACAGTCGAGTCACTGGGCATTTCGGGGTCGAGAAAACAGCAGCAATCCTGCAGAAGTATTTCTATTGGCCGAACCTTCGAAAGGATGTCGAGAAGCACATCAGATCCTGCACTGCTTGTGCCATTGCGAAACTGACCATCAAGAAGCAAGGCCTATATACTCCGCTACCTACCCCTAGTCGACCTTGGGAATCCATCTCCATGGATTACATGTCCGGCCTGTCTTCTACTAAGCAGGGAAATGACTGTTTTTTCGTGGTCGTCGACAGATTCTCAAAGATGGTCATCATGGCGGCCTGTAAGAAGAATATCACAGCAGAAGCCACTGCTAAACTCTTCATTGAACGAGTGTGGGTGCACTTTGGGATCCCACAGTCTATCATATCAGATCGGGATAGCAGGTTCCTCAGCACATTTTGGTCTAGCCTCTGGTCAATTTTGGATACCAAGCTCACCAAGTCCATAGCCTTACATCCCCAAACAGATGGCCAGACAGAGGTCGTCAACAAGATGCTTCTACACATTATGCGCATGTACAATTCAAAACATCCACGCACATGGGACGAAAGCCTCCCATATGTACAACATAGTTATAATTGGGCTCTCCACAGTTCAATTGGCCATATCCCCTTTCAGGTGGGCTTGGGATTCTAGCCACTATGTCTTATTGGCGTAGCCATACCATTTGCAGCTGCTGAGGCCGATTCAGCTCATGTCCAGTCTAAAGTTGACAAAGCAAGTAGCTTCATCGAGTGCATTCAACACATCCGCCATTAGGTTCATGATATATTGGACAGAGCCAATGCCAAGTACAAGCAACGCCATGATCAACACTGGGTGCCACACAACTTCCAGGTGGGCGACAAAGTATGACTACATTTGCAGAAGGAGTGCCTCACTGGACCCCACCGCAAGCTTTGCCCACTCCGATACGGGATGTACACCATCACCAAGGCTATAGGGAACAATGCCTTCGAGCTCAGTATTCCACCATTCCTTGGTCTGCACCCAGTCTTCAATGTGGATCGCCTTCGTACTTACTTCCCACCTCTACTGGACACCTCAGACATTGCAGAACAACTCACACCAACATGGTTAAACCCAGACTGCATGGAACAGGCCACCACAGATTGTATCAGGGATGTGAAAATAAAGAGAACTCACCAACAGAACATCCAACTGTATCGAGTTGTCAAAGCTAGCCAACTCCTGCACCAAGGCAAGTGGTTCACCAGGGACCAAGTTCAGCAGAAGTTTCCTCATCTCATGGATGAACTCAATGCAATGGGGACCATTGCTTCCTAAGAGGGGAGGAATGATCCAGGTGGATATTGGTGGCCACCCTCCTATTCCACTTGGGGCCCCACCATTGCCTCTTTCAATTTTTCAGTTTCGGCACAACTTACTATTTTTAGAAATTTTTCGGGTCCTGAACTTCGGGAGCCGTTTTGAGGCCCTAAACGACGTTTTTTGGGCATCACGCCTCCAGAAAATATCATTCTGTTCCAGAATGGATATTTTTGGCGAAATTTGTAGTTCTCGGATAGAAATTTCTAATGATGTACCATGTGCGTCAAATAGAGATAGTATGCCAAAGTTACGTCCCTCGGAAGTTGAAACACCAATTTACCCAAACGGGGCCCATAGTTTTGGCACTTCATCTCCTAGGGTTAGGTTTTTGGATGTTTAGAGTTCTCCCATGGTTAATAATGGGCCAGGCCCTCTGAGCTTCATTGTAACTGCCGTAGACTCCAGAGGCCGGCCACATCTCTTCTCAGAGACAGCTACCAGCGCCCTAGCTAGTTTTATTTCCATTCTGTCTGTAAGCAAATTTCAGTTCTTTGATATTAATGAAATGAAGTTTTATTTCCACTGCATCTCTGTATTTATGGTTATATGTTGATTCTGTTGCGTTCTGGCATAAATCCGGATCAAAGGTCGACATCATTAGAGATCATTTGGTGATTTTTGATGATCCGTCTAGCCTTTATGAGTTCTTCCCTAATTCGGAGGGGTTATCTTTCTTCTATTTTCATTACTCTCTTGACCTATACTACGATTTTTTCTTCATTTGTTACCTGAGATACTAGGGCAATTAAATGCATATCGTCCAATTTGGAATTGGGGTCCCAACTATTCATGTCAGTCAAAATGGGGTTTTGCATGTAAAATTATGCCACCTTAGCCTGCTCTTCCACACTAGAGTGCCTATAAAATCAATGAAATGTATCTGATTTTGAAAGTGTAAGCAACCATGATGTGCTAAGGTCTTAATATGAAATTTCAACCTTTTCTCTTTCAAGTAAACTGCATAATAATTAGAAGGGTTTATGTACTGCATGGGATGCATCCAAATATTTTCCATAGTAGCAGGTTGTGTGTCCTTTTGTTGCAACTACCCCATCAACCTCAGATTCTCCACGTTTTCTTCTTGTAGATTATCTTTCAACACTGATTATTTAAGTTTTATATTAGCTAGGTCCTTTCCCATATCAATATGTTTCTCCTCTATTAGCCCCATATCCTCAATGTTTCTAGATTTGGAAATGTTCATCCATGTGTGGGTGCATTGCCTTTCTAACTCTAGCTCATAAACTAGATGGATTGAGAGATCTTTAGGGATTAGTATTCCTCCCTCAGTGAACTTGTAGTAAGAGCTCAAACAAGGTTGTGGGGTAGGTTCTTCGAATTCTATGATGTCATTTTTAAAATTTCTTGGAGAGGTTTCTTCCTCTTTTGGTTGATTCTTTTCAACTTGTGCCTCCTCTTTCACCACTTGTCCTTCAATTTGGGCACTCTTCCTTCTACTGGGGCCTTCTTTCCTTCTCCTTGTGCACTATGTTCTTCATGTAGCACTTGTTTTTCTTCCTGTAGCACATTCGATTTTTCTTGTAGCACCTCCTTTTCTTCATGTAGCACTTTATTTTCTTATCCTTAGAAGTATGTGGGTACTCCTGACTATTTTAAGGATGCTTTTGTAGTAGAGTGCCTCCTTACATAGGCCATGGGTTTCTTAGGTTTGGTTCTTGGGGAATTCATTTCTTAAACCTTGCATTCCTCTCACCCTATCTCTTCCTTCTTGCTAGTGGACTATACAATGGTAATGGGGGCCTCTGTTAGAGTCTGAGGACTTCCTTGTTTCACCCTAGTTCTCTTTCTTATCCTAAAATACATAGGAGTCTATCTTTGTATTTTCTCCTTGGGCTTCATAGGGGTGGCTAATGTGGAATCTACCTCATTATCAGTGTATCCTAGTGTCAGGCTAGTTTGTTGGGGGGATATTTTAGTAGTCGTTTTTGGGCTCAAAGCCTTCTCTTCTTCTTCCTCAATACATTTCCTCTCTACATTTGTATCCTTTTTTTCCTTCCTCTTTCCTTGTTTCCTCTTCTCTTCATTTCTCCGTATCCATCTCTTATTCCTTTGTCTTATCATTTTCTTCCTCCTCTGATCTAGTATCCATATCTCCAAGGCTAGAGGCAGGGGTATGTAGAAATTAT
This sequence comes from Pinus albicaulis, assembly GCA_034641835.2. NCBI lineage: Eukaryota > Viridiplantae > Streptophyta > Pinopsida > Pinales > Pinaceae > Pinus > Pinus albicaulis. Next base: position 1,341,784,154 of record CM076582.1, on the reverse strand, counting down.
ACAACATTCATGTATATCTTGGATTTTCTCGATCTAATAATGTACTAAAGTTAAATACTGAATCGCTTCTACAAATAATTTTTTTAATTAAAAACACAATCACCAATCACATGAAGTAAAGAGGAATCAAATCACACATAGTACAAATAATTTCCCTGGGAAAGCTTGCTGCTCAAAACCTCACTATCTTCTATTGTATATTTAGCATGGATAATGAAACAATTACATACAAAAATATTCTCACAATAGCCCTATAGTAATCATCTAATTGTCTCACGTTGTTATGAAAAAACTGACCAATACTTAGCCAATTTATTGCCTCCAGACAGCCTGCCTTGCTTGCGCAATCCATGATGAATGAAATCCATAAAAGATAGGAATTATGGCCTTCCTTGACTACGAAAGTATCATGGGAACTCCAATGGGAATTTAATTGCATGTGTGAAACCCAATAATCCTACAACTGATAGTCAACTTCCCTAACACCTAGATCTCAATTGGGTGTCCACTAGATCTAAAATGCATGCAGCTAATAATAGTAAATCCTCAATTGCATGTGAGATCAGTAATTGTGATTTAATTAATACATAATTCACTTGATATCTCACTAGTGTATCTTCAGTTACAACTAGCACAACTGAGTTTAACTCACTTACTAAGTTAAACTGATTACAATCTGCATTAGCTAATGCACCACTGCACTTCGACCTCTCTTACAACTACAATTACTCTGCATGCCTCACCAACTACCTCTAACTCGAAATCCACTAGCTAATTGAGTTTATCACTCTCAGTTAAGTATTTCAAGTTATCATTGAGAATATATTATAGGTTATTTTCCATCTTAATTAAGGGATAACTAAAATAGACATGCACCCAAAAATAGCATTGTGGGCCCCACCCTACTGTAGGTGCTTAATGCACTAGGCGTGGGTGCTGAAATTTTCTTGTTGAATCTCAACACTCCATCTCAACAAGAAAGGGATTATCCTTCACCCAAATCTTGTCCCTATGGTATTCGAATTTTCTCCTTGTGAGCGCCTTCGTCAAAATATCTACATCCTGGTCTTCCGTGGGAATGTACTGAAGCAACATTATCCTTTTTTGCACATAATCTCTGAGATGATGGTATCAGATATCTATATGCTTGGACCTATCATGAAACATAAGATTAATCGAGAGTTTAATGCCACTTTTATTATCACAATGAATCACTGTCGGATCCATCTGAGAACCAAATAAACCAACCAAGATCTTTTTCATCTAGATAGCCTCACATGTAGCTTGACTTGCTGCCATGTATTCTGCTTCCGTTGAACTGAGTGCCACAGATAATTGTTTCCTGCTGTACCAGGAAACTGTTGTCGATCCTATGCTAAAGATCCCTCCTGATGTGGTATTTATATCTGATGGAATGCCAACCCCATCTGCATCCGTGAAGCCTTGAAGCTTCACTCCCTCTATCAATTTGTACCATAGACTATAATCTGATGTTCCCCTCAGGTATCTCAAGACATGCTTCCCCCCCTTCCAAAAGAGCTTGGTAGGCATAACTATAGCTTCACTTAGCTATTTAACTGTGTATAAAATGTTTGTTATGGTGTTCACTAGATACATTAGTGAACCAACTAATTGTCTATAGGTAGTAGCATCTGCTACCTCTTCAGAAGTAGCATCCTCTTTCCTCCAATTTCCTGGAAGAGGAGTATCCATGGGTTTGCAACTCTCCATGTGAAACTTATGTAGTATCTCCTTTGCATACTTTCCTTGAGACACAAAAATTTCACTATCCTGCTGCCATATTTCCAATCCAAGGAAATAATGAAGGAGTCCCATGTCCTTCATTTTGAACTCGCTTGCAAGATCCTCCTTTCATGAGTGTATCAGTTGCTCATTACCAGTCAAAATTAGATTATCAACATAAATAAAAATAATAAATAGCTTACCCTCAACCACAATCTGGTACAGGTTTGCATCTACTTCACTTTTGGTGAAGCTCAGTGTTTGGTAAATTTAGTTTGTCCTAAATTGCTACATTAATTTGTCAATCCGAGATTCGTAAGCTGACGAAGTGTGGCGCACTATATGTGCAAGATAACCTATCGCTTACTTTTTGTCGTTTTTAGGTTTTTTTTTTTATTTATCTTGGCTGGTTTCCTAATGTGAGATAGAAATTTTAAAAGATAAGTATGGATATGAGTGTTCAAGTAAATTATGTCCTTTATAATGATTTCCCAAACTTCAAACTTCAAAAGAATTTTATAACACACAATGACAAAATTAATTCCTAAAAGAAAATGAAAATGTGCCACTATACTAGTTAAACAAACAGTGAACTATTGATCATGAAAACCATTATCCTTGCTGCTGCCTAAACACAAAAGAAACTGTACTCAAAGAAATCTAAAGATTGCAAGCAAAGTAAAGCTAAAATCAAATTACATCGACTCATATTCTGACCCCTCACCATTAGTCTCGCTATGACTTTCGGAGGTAATCATAAACAACTTGAGCAATCTGATATCTAATTTGCAGAAAAATAAACTAATATCAAATTACACACTCATACGTCAATCCCTCACCATTAGCCTCGCTATGGCTTTCGGAGGTAACTGATAATGACATAAGCAATTTAATATCTAACTTGCAGAAGAATAAACTAATATCAAACTACACACTCATACTTCAATCCCTCACCATTAGTCTCGCTATGGCTTTCGGAGGTAACTGATAATGATATGAGCAATTTAATATCTAATTAACTAGTAAAGAAAATGTACAAAACTGAAATGAATAAAACAATGCTGGAATTAAAAACTAAGAAAAAGAAATTAGCAGAAGGACAAGATTGATTCCATGTCATTATTCGTTGTAAACTATGTGCAAATGCCTGGGCTGCCTACTATAATCTGGAACAAAACACTGATCAGTTAACAACAGTATAAAGTATGAAAAATTATGAACAGAAACAAAATGTTAATACCATAAGAAATGTAATATATACATGTGAATGATTATGGCACAATGAACATAAGGAAATGAAGCATGAAACTATACAGTAATACACAAAACCTCGGCGTGTGCAGGGGCCCTCTGCACAATCCTCGGGAAGCAACTATCAAACACGAATTATGTTTATGAACAGAGTCTTCTCATATATTAAAATGCAGTCATAACAAAGAAACAATGTCACGGCACAGTGAGCTTTCTATCCAGCAAATTACATTACAGCAGCTAACTATTATGCGTATGAGAACACATTATTTATAATAGAGAATGTCATAATTGATTTCCTACATTCTGCGCTGATACAAGACACGTGAACCACCACGTCCAAAATCTAGCATCATGGCTGCCGTGAAGATTAAATCTAAGGAGAGTGGTCATTGGATTCGGCTTATGGAGCCGTTTACAGGTGTTGATATGTCTCCCGTGATTTAGAAACGGCCACGCAAATCTTCACGTGGTGAAAAACAGAGTTCTGTCACCGTGGGACTCTTCGGTTGACCACCGCTTGACCACCTTTGACCACAGCCTTCTTAGGTGAATTCGACTGAGCCAATAGGACTTGATCCATGTCCATGTCATTTCCAACTTCCCCATGTGGCTCGATTTGCCTGAAGACACCTGCAATATAGACTTTAACAAAATGGCTGCGGAAAGTTGCAGCAGCTACGGAAAGTGACAAGATTCCGCAGCTAAATGAGCAAAAATCTAATTCAAACAGCAGACACAAAACATAGTTAAAAACCACTTTAAATGCTCTTTTATAATTAATATGCAATGATATTGATAGCTTAGGAGGTCCAGGTAAATGGAAAAAAGTCTAGAAAGATGTATAGGAAAGATGCAGATTTGAGACTCAACATACCCCCACTGTGAAGGTGTTGCATGTCCTCATGCAACCAAAATTTTGATCATCATTTTTCAATTTATATGCCTTGATACTTCAGCCAGTACATCCAGTCATCTCCTCTTCTTCCTTGGTGCTGCTAACATCCTGGGCTTCTTCATCAAGCATCTGAATTTGATATTAATTAGTGCTCTACTTAACTTCTGGCATTTCTTCTTCAATTTCCTGTTCTTTTTCTGCCATAGTCCCAGATGTAGCATGGTATTGTCATGAATGATCTTGTCTAATCTGTTTTTCTCCTTTAATGTTTCATTTTCATTTTTAATATGTCTATTTAAAACCTCCAACTCAAAGACTTCTTGTTTCAATGATTGGACTAGATCTTCTTGTGCTGTGTGAGGCTGAGTGGATGAAGTGCTGGGACCCGTGGCTGCTCTTTCTAAAGATTCTATATAATCATACACTTCTTGCTACTTTGGGTCTATCTCGGGTGTCCTTTTCATTGGGTCGTCCCCAAAATTCCGTGGAGGAGAATTGTCTTCAAAATCTGGCTGAAAAGGGCTCATGTCAACGTCTTGAGGATTAGCTTCAACATTTGACTGAGAATTAGGTGGACTATGTTCAACGTTTGGCTGAGAATGAGATGGACTATGGCGAGCTGGAGTATGTTCAGGTGTTACTTCTCCCAAATCAATAAAATGAGGTCCTTTTGTTTGTGTTTTCCTCCACTTTCCTTTAAGCCTGGAACTTCTTCTTACATACTGTGGACTACTGTATTTTTCATTTTGTTTTTCTTTTCCCCTCTTTTTGGCCATAGATGACTGTTCCTAAAGGTGAAATAGTCTCTTAGATAACAATTGATGATTTTATTTTGAGGAAGGGGTTTGATGCACAGCCTCAATGCTTCTTTTCTCTTTTGATTTTATTGGCTTTTTACCCTTGGTTTCTTCCTTCCTCCTTTTTGACAGTCTTTCTTCTCTACTAGTTCTTTCAACTGTATTAGTATGAGTGCTTTGAGTTTTATCATTTGTTCTCTTTCTTCTACTTCTTTTTGATGTACTTCCTTCAGGAATTTCTTGAGGTTCTTCAAAGAAATTTCTAACTAAAAATTTCTCCCATGTGTCCTTTTTCTCCTTTAATTGTTTTTCTACCAAAATTTTCACAAGACCATGGTGATACAAATGTGGTTCTACGTCCCCTAGATGCTTCTGGACGGTTACAGACATCTTCTTCAAACTGTTTAATAAAAAGTATGGCAGATTGAGGGCCTGGTTGTTTAAGAAATTCATCAACAGTCGGGTATGATACATGTACATTGACCCAAAACGGCCCTCACATGTGATAAATTTTTGAATAACTAACAGTAAACTGGCCCACTCTTCTTTTAAAGAATGAACAGGAATTCCCCTTTTAAAAATGGTGACATCCATACCTGGGTTATGTAGGATCACTCTCCAGGCTTCATCACTAATGCTCTTGTTCTTGAACCAGCGTTCACCTTCCTGAGGAAGTTCTGTAGCAGCTGCTATGGATGCCTCAGTCACTGTAAATTTGAGGTCCCCAATCTCCACCTCCTTACCGTTGAAAGACCTCGCAAAAGCTTTTGTTACTTCCTTATGGTAGCCTTTGAATTTTTGAATAAACCGAAGCCACTTTGCCTTTTTCAATATATCTCTGACTTGCGGATACCCTTCCATAAATTTGGGTCCCTCTGGTTCTATTCTCAACAACTGACCCATCCTTCCTTCTATACTTTTAGAACCTCTCTGCATGAAGAGGGTTTAGCGGAGGTAAGATGGCATAAATGATCAGGGTTTATGAAGGAGGCTAGTGACTGTAAGCGGATAATGAAGCGGAATAGAGAACGAAATGGAGTGAAGGCTTATGTGAGCATGATGGAAATGTAGCCGTGAGATCAATAGGACAGTAAGGGGAGCAAAACACATCTGGAAATATTTAAAATTGGGTGGCTGCAGAGTAGATGCAAACACGTTTATGCAATGGCTACAGATTTTGTGCGGCTAAGAGAAGCCGTAGTCAAATCAACCACGTTTCTTAACTACAGGCGGAGTATCAACGTATAGCTGAATGCTAATGAAGACCAGAGGCTTGATTATGAGGCCGTTTAGAAATGAATGCAAGGATTGTGGGGGAATCGTATAGAGATCGTGGGATGGCTACGGAGTTATCAACGCAATCATTGCATATAATGGAGCTATGGTTTATAACTATGTAAAAATGTGCTTGAATGCCATTTGAAATAAATTTTTACTCGTACCTTGGAATTCTTGCCATTTTTCATTAGTCTTCAATCAGTTGCTCCTCATTGATGTCTTTGAATGCCCCATGTCTTCATAATATGTCTTCATACCTACATTTGATTTCATGATTGTTGAACTAACATCTGACTGTAAATTTTTGAAAAACAGAGTGGTGGCTGCAGAAACTGCTTCTGGCTGCGGAAACTGGTGTCAGCTGCGGAAACTGACAGAGTAATTATTTGGGTGAATGGAAATAGATGGATGATAACTGACTGAATGAAAATGGTCATGAAAGAAATTTTTTATTGGTGAAATGAAATGAAATAGATGAAATAAAATGAAATGAAATGAAATGGAGTGGAATGAAATGGAATGAAGTGGAATGAAGTGGAATGAAATGGAGTGGGTTGTCATAAAACTTGTGAAATGAGAGAGAGAATTTTTTTTTTTTTTGGAAAATATAGGGTGTCAGGTGTTCCTGATTTTCACCCTACATTTTCTGTATAAGACTGCCAATCAGTGACTGGTTTTCAGGCTTATACTATTTTTTTTATTTTTATTTTAACAAGAAAGAACAAAGGCTAGGCTAGTGGAGAAGAAGGATTCTTCTTCACTAGCCTTATTGCAGAATTATCTTGAAACATCTTGACAAATTCATATTTTGAGAGTGGCTTATGATAGATCTTTAATTTGTGGCCATTAATAATAAGAGGAGTTTGAAATTCATCAATGGTCTTGATTCTTACCGCTCCATTGCTAAAGATCTTGTCAATCTCATATGGCCCAAGCCAATGAGTCTAAAATTTTCCTTTAAAATCTTTAAACTTGGAGTCAAATAGCAATGCCCAATCTCCTTCTTGAAAATTCTTCTCTTTTATGTATTTTTCATGCCATTTAGCTCTTTGATATTGAACTAGATCAATTCTTAAAATTTCCTCTTGTCTGATCTCATCTAGCTCATTCAACTGCTCCATTCTATGCTTTTGGGCTTCTGATAGATCCATCCCTAACTGAACTGCTATTTTGAAGGTTTTGACTTGGAACTCAATGGGGAGCAGGACTTCTTTCCCATAAACAAGTTCATAGGGAGAATGTCCTGTTGTATTTCTCCATGTAGTTCTGTAGGCCCACAAGGCTTTAGGAAGCCTTTCCGCCCAATCTCTTTTGTGAAGATGAACAGTTTTGGTGATGATATTTTCAAGAACTTTGTTTGTAGAATCCACTTGACCATTTGCTTGTGGATGGTAAGGAGTAGATCTTCTGTGCTTGATTTTGTATTCTTCCATCAGCTTCTCCACCAGGTTGGATGTGAATTGACTTCCCTGATCTGTCACAATTTTCTTGGAACACCAAAGCGAGTAAAAATATCTTCATAAAGAAAATTAACAACTGAATTTTCAGTAGCAGACACTAATGCTTTGGCTTCTACCCATTTAGTAACATAATCAGTACAAACCAATATATACTTCTTTTTCTTAGATGGTGGATTAATAGGTCCTATGAAATCTAAAGCCCATTTTTCAAAGGGTTCGATGAGTACCTGTGGTTGCAATGTCATTTCATTTGAAAGGGTAGGCTTCCCTACTCTTTGGCAGCTGTCACACCTTTTGACATATTGTTTTGCATCTTTGAAGAGGGAAGGCCAATAATATCCTAAAGAGAGGATTTTATAGGCTGTCATTTTGTCTGCAAAGTGTCTGTCGCATGGTTCATCATGACATGCCTTAAGGATATCAGGAATTTCATCTTCCCTGACACATCTTCTGATCACAAGATCTGGCCCTGTTTTAAACAATTCGTTAGAAATCCACGAATATTTTGAACTCTCCTGAATATTTTTTCTTTTTTCACTTGGAAATAAATGTGGAGGCAGTTTCCCTGTAACCAAATAGTTAGCAATATCTGCATACCAAGGGGTCTTAATAGTTACTGCAAACAAGTATTCATCAGGAAAATTATCCTCTACAGGAGAATCTTCTTTAAAATTCTGAATCCTAGACAAGAAATCAGCTACTGTATTTTGTTTTCCTAGTCCATTCAACACAGTAATATTGAATTCCTACAAAAGTAAGAGCCATCTTGTCACTCTGCCATTAGTAACAGGTTTTTTCATTAGATATATAATTGCAGAATGATCAATATGAATAAAAGTTTCATAGCCTGTTATATAATGTCTAAACTTATTGATTGCATGAACAACAGCTAAAAACTCTTTTTCAGTTACAGTATAGTTCAACTCATTAGGAGTCAAATTTTTAATGGTATAGTAAATGGCATAAGGGACTAAATCCTTTTGACCCAACACAGCTCCTAGAGCTGTATCTGTAGCATCTGTAGAAATATGGAAAGGAAGTTTCCAATTTGGTCCTCTCAAGATAGGTGCTTCAGATATTCTTGTTTTAAAAGTTTCAAAGGCTGATTGACAATCAGGATCCCATTTGAATTCACAGTATTTTGTAAGAAATTTGAAGAGTGGAGATGCTATTTTAGTGAAGTTTTCTATAAATATTATATAGTAACCATTAAATCCTAGAAAACTTCTAACATCTCTTTGACAATTTGGAATAGGCAACTTGGAGACGACTTCAACTTTTGATCTATCAACCTTAACTCCATCTCCTAAAATATGATGTCCCAAAACAATACATTCAGTAAACATCATAAAGAATTTTTCATGGCTTAATGAAAGGTTTGTTTCTAGAGGATACAAATTGAATTTCTTTGTCGAATTACCAATAGAAATGTACATATCCCCAGATCTATAACTAATGAAAGCATCAGTTGTGGCTAGCCAAGGTCTTCCTAAGATAAGTGGGTGCCCTCCTAGATTACTCTTGGGAGTCAAAATCATAAAATCTACTGGATATTCCCAAGAATCTAAGGAGACTTAAATATCTTCTAATACACCATCTGGTTTAATAATTGATCGATCTGCAAGTTGCAGTAAAGTAGGTGTAAAAAGAAGGTTAGGAAGTTTTAGCTGGTCCATAGTCTGTCTACTCATAATGTTGATAGCAGCCCCTAAGTCAATCAATGTGTTTGGAATTTATATCCCATTTATATGTGTCTTGACAATTGGACTTCCTGGATCTACATATTTCTGCATGGCAATTTTTCCCATCATAATGTCTGCAATCTTTCCTACCAGGTGGATTCTTCTTGTGTCCTTTAGCTTTCTTCCTGGTCTTTTCAAACTCAACTCCTTTATGGTTTTTGCTAGAATAGGAATTTCTCGAATGGCTTGTAGCAATGGAATCTTGATACAAACATTCTTCAATTCATCTAGAAAGTCATAGTTAGGCAACAAGATTTGTTTTTCCACCCCTATCAACTTAAATCTTTCAGTGAGAGGATGAAGATGTGCTGTTGAACCATAGAGTCAGTAATTTTACTTTCTTTTGAATGTTTGAGTGTTGAAGAGATGCTTCCTCAGAACCCGTATTGACTTTAAGAGAGTCCTCCTTAGAGGTATCTTGCTCTTGGACATCTATAGAAGGTTTTTCTAAAACTCTACTAGACCTGAGTTGTACATCATTGAGAGGAATAATCATATAGGTAGGAAATTGTTGTCCTTCTATCATGTAAGTATTCTGAGGATTTTTATTGTTAGGATTTGGCAATGGCTGAGTTGGGAAGTTGATTTGTATTTTGTTGGTATGGGAGCATGAGTTGAGGATTTGGATTTTGTTGAGAAGTTTGTTGTTGTGAAAATGGCAATGAAAGTTGTGGATTTGGGTTTGGAAGTTGTGGAGCTTGTTGATTTTGAAAAGATGGAGGATATTGATAAAATTGAGCAAATCTCCCATAAGGATTTTGCATACCTTGTACCCATGGCTGATATAAATTTTGAGGTTGGGGCCAAGGTTGTTGCCAAGGATTCCAATTTGGTGGGGTTTGAAGATTCATAGGGTTGCTAAACCCTTGATTTTGTTGTCCCTGCCAAGGTCTTCTTGCAACAAAAGAGAGAGATTCTACAGAATTTGGGTCTTCTTGAAAAACAGTTTTGAGTCTAGGAATTGAAGGACAATCCTTGGTCTCATGATTCTCTGAGAAAATCATACATGTTTCTACAACTTTTGCATCCAAGGGACATTCCCCTAAAGCATGTTTCTTCCTACATTTCGAACAAAAGATGGCTAGAGAATCAGTTTCTGCTTTCTGCTTGTTTTGAATTTTAAGGGTGTCTAATTGTTCACTAAGGCTCCCTAAGATATCAGTTTTGAACTCATCAAGCATATTGAAAATCTCTACCCTACTTACTGATCCAGTTGCAGATTTTTTTGCCCTGATAAGAGAAGGATCTCTAGGCCCTTTTCCCATTTTAGATTTTCTCCTTGAGAGATGGACACATAGTTCTGTTATGTCACGAAGTGGAAGTTGAGAAATGTCTCCTTTCCCCATCATGTTTAAAATATTTATCCATTCATCTCTAATGGCTTTTAATATAAGGGCTTTTAAATTTTCCTCATCTAAGTTGCTCATCTTTGATCGTTTTAAGTTGTATTGAAATCTTTCAAGTAAATCTTCCAAATTTTCATCTTCTTTTTGCACCATTTTGAATACCTCATCCTTGTGATTGGTGGGCATACAATAGTCCAAGTATCTATCCAAAAATGTTTGTTTCATATCATTCCAAGTCCTAATATATTGGGTGACTAATCCCATGAACCATTTCAAAGCGGCTCCCTTCAATGTTGAAGGAAACAGTTTGAGTTTTTGAGAGTCTTCCATATAGTCATAGGTTCGGCACATGACTTCAAACTCAAACAGAAATGTTTCAGGATCCTCACTTCGCAATCCATAAAAGTTAGGGAGGAAAGATGGTGAGATGTTTTTCATCATTGTATGAGTTTCCTCATCAACTATAGGGAATCCAAACAAGTTGTCTCCTTCCCTATTTCTTCCATTATTACCTTCACCTCCACCATTGTTGTCTCCATTGTTTCCTCCTCCTCTACCTCTACCTCTACCTCCGAATCCATCTATTATTTCCTCTGCCATGATAGTTTCTTTAGAGTCCTCAAAGTCCTCTGGTTCTTCTATCAAGGGAGGATGAGAGGGAGTCTCTACCTTTTCTTCTTCAGGTGATTCTACTTCTTTGATTACAATATACTCTCCTGTAGAAGTAAAGAAAGGGTCCTCTTCTAAATGAGATTTAGTAGGTGGTATAGGAGAATCCTCTAATTCAGCTGCTCCTTGAATTCCAAAAATCTTAAGGCTAGGGGTAGATGGTGGTGAATCTTGTCTAAGCCTTGAAGAAGATGGAGTTGTGAAAATCGAACTCTTGGCTTTAGCTATAAACCTTCCCCTAGAATCTCTTGCTCTATGCATGTCATTTTTTTTTATTTTTTTTTTAAGTTGGGCTAATAATTCTCTTTCTGATCTTCCAGGTCACACTAGGTGCAAGAAGAGAGCATACTTAAGAAATTATTGAACCAATAACTCTCTTTTCTGATCCTCCAGATCACACTAGGTGCAAGAGGAGATCATACTTCAAGAAGTTATCAATTTTTCCCTTCTTTTTTTTTTTCTTTAAGAAATTGGCTACCTAGTTACACTTCCCCGGCAACGGCGCCAAAATGTTTGGTCAATTTAGTGTGTCCTAAATTGCTACATTAATTTGTCAATCCGGGATTCGTAAGCTGACAAAGTGTGGCGCACTATATGTGCAAGATAACCTATCTCTTACTTTTTGTCGTTTTTGGGTTTTTATTTATCTTGGTTGGTTTCCTAATGTGAGATGGAAATTATAAAAGACAAGTATGGTTATGAATGTTCAAGGCAATGATGTCCTTTATAATGATTTCCCAAACTTCAAACTTCAAAAGGATTTTGAAACATACAATGATAGAATTAATTTCTAAAAGAAAATGAAAATGTGCCACTATTCTAGTTAAACAAACAGTGAACTATTGATCATGAAAACCATTATCCTTGCTGCTGTCTAAACACAAAAGAAACTGTACTCAAAGAAATCCAAAGATTGCAAGAAAAGTAAAGCTAAAATCAAATTACATCAACTCATATTCTGACCCCTCACCATTAGTCTCGCTATGGCTTTCGGAGGTAATCATAAACAACTTGAGCAATCTGATATCTAATTTGTAGAAAAATAAACTAATATCAAATTACACATTCATACTTCAATCCCTCACCATTAGTCTCGCTATGGCTTTCGGAGGTAACTGATAATGACATGAGCAATTTAATATCTAACTTGCAGAAAAATAAACTAATATCAAACTACACACTCATACTTCAATTCCTCACCATTAGTCTCGCTATGGCTTTCGGAGGTAACTGATAATGACATGAGCAATTTAATATCTAACTTGCAGAAAAATAAACTAATATCAAACCACACACTCATACTTCAATCCCTCACCATTAGTCTCGCTATGGCTTTCGGAGGTAACTGATAATGACATGAGCAATTTAATATCTAATTAACTAGTAAAGCAAATGTACAAAACTGAAATGAATAAAACAATGCTGGAATTAAAAACTAAGAAAAAGAAATCAGCAGAAGGACAAGATTGATTCCATGTCATTAGTCATTGTAAACTATGTGCAAATGCCCCCGGGCTGCCTACTATAATCTGGAACAAAACACTGATCAGTTAACAACAGTATAAAGTATGAAAAATTATGAACAGAAACAAAACGTTAATACCATAAGAAATGTAATATATACATGTGAATGATTATGGCACAATGAACATAAGGAAATGAAGCATGAGAGTATACAATAATACACAAAACCTCGGCGTGTGCAGGGGCCCTCTGCACAATCCTCGGGAAGCAGCTATCAAACACGAATTATGCTTATGAACAGAGTCTTCTCATATATTTAAAATGCAGTCATAACAAGGAAACAATATCACGGCACAGTGGGCTTTATATCTAGCAAATTACATTACAGCAACTAACTAGTATGCGTATGAGAACGCACTATTTATAACAGAGAAATTCATAACTGATTTCCTACATTCTGCGCTGATACAAGACACGTGAACCACCACGTCCAGAAATCTAGCATCATGGCTGCCGTGAAGATTAAATCTAAGGAGAGTGGTCGTTAGATTTGGCTTATGGAGCTATTTACAGGTGTTGATATGTCTCCCGTGATTTAGAAACGGCCACGCAAATCTTCACGTGGTGAAAAATAGATTTTTTTCACCGTGGGACTCTTCGGTTGACCACCGCTTGACAACCTTTGACCACAGCCTTCTTAGGTGAATTTGACTGAGCCAATAGGACTCGATCCATTTCCATGTCATTTCCAACTTTCCCATGTGGCTCGATTTTCCTGAAGACACCTACACTATAGACTTTAACAAAATGGCTGCGGAAAGTGACAAGATTCCGCAGCTAAATGAGCAAAAATCTAATTCAAACAGCAGACACAAAACATAGTTAAAAACCACTTTAAATTCTCTTTTATGATTAATATGAAATGATATTTATAGCTTAGGAGGTCCAGGTAAATGGAAAAAGTCTAGAAAGGTGTATAGGAAAGATGCAGATTTGAGACTCAACAAGTATGGTTACCACCCAATGGTTCATATTTTTCTGATTTATGCCTTGCACATCAGTGAAAGAATGCAGAAGAAAAAGGCATGGTTACTTTGGTTATTACTGAGAGAGTTTGGCCATCACATGACATCTCCTATGCTTATGTGTTTTGTATTGTTTGGAACTTGGCATGGTACTCTCATGATGTGTAATGATGGTGTTTGCATGTATTGGGCTGATGTGACATTCTACATGTGTATAAGTATGTTTTTACCCCATGATGCACATGAGAAGGTGAAGAGGCAGCAAGATCTCTTTTTTCTTTGGTTTCTTTTGGTAGAGTTTGGCTTGACCATATTGCATAATGAAAGTGGAGGATGGAAGCAAGAAGCCTTACTCTGATGGTTACTATTAGGAGAATACGGTTTGACATATATGTCTACCCATATGTCTCTATTTCTTCTTTTGCACAATGTTGTAATGAAGCTTGGATCCAATAAGGCCAATAAGGCTAAGGATGAGGGCATGTCAATGTTCAATCTACTTCATAAAGCATGGATTAAGAGATGTTTTGTGAGATGGGACTTTTCCTTTGTGGTGAGAACCACTTTATTTTATGTATCTCATGTATTGATGATGGTTTTGGGCAGCTTATGGTTGTCACTTGGTACTTCTTGGAGAATGAGGGACTTCTAACTAGACTGTTGGAGGTCACTCTATGCATTCTTGAGAGACAACTTTGGAACCAAACATGCATAACACATTGCAACAGATGGGTAGGCCTTCCTTATGTGGATGCCATTTGGAGGGGGGGTAGATAGCTTTTGCATCTACTTTTTCAGTTGCTTGAGGACAAGCAACATTTTGCTAAGGAGGACTGTAATATTCCAAAATTTTCACCTGTTTATTGGAATATTAGAGCTCTTAATAAACTTAGTTAATTAAGTAAATAAAGGGGTGGAGGGACCCATAATCCTCAAAGATGAATAAGATCTACTTTTGATGTGTGAATGTGGACAAATTATACATAGATCTACATAATGGAGTAGTGGAGCAACTCATTTATGATATAGGAGTGGAGATCATGTCTCATTTATGAGAAAGATCATGGAGGTTGAAGCAGTCAACTAAGATCATGGAGGGAATCAAATGTAACATCATAGAGTATGCATGATTAGATGATGGAGAAAGTGGTGCATTAATGCACACATGATGGAGAGAGTGATCATTACATGCATACATGATGGAGATCATGGACAGATAGCACAGTAAACATGGAGACCTATGTCCACATGTACAACGCAGTTATGAGGTGGGCCAAGGCATGGGAAGGGTCATAATCTATATAAGGAAGATGAAGGCACAATAGAAGGAAGGCTTTGTATTATTGATTTTGATCTGTTGAGATCTAGATTTGTCATTTGACATTTCTATGCACGCTTATGTTGTTTAGCTAAGTCTGCAGTGTTGTTTAGCACAAGGTTTTTTCGAGCGAGAATCCCACCCTTACCCATGGGGAACTTCGAGTGCCTACTCTGGGAACGTAATGTTCCTTTTTCAGGAATGTCAGAAATCAGCAATCTATTCCAGAGATTTACTGAAGGGGCATTTACCAGATGTGTCACCTTCTCAAGGAAGTGTGAGATCCGGAGGCTATCTGGCCCTTTTCAGACTCTATCTATAGAGCTTCTTGAAGAATCCCACTCAAAAGTGAGCTACAGCAATATTCAAACATATACATGAAGAGGCAGCATTATTTTATGAGCTGTAAGACAAGAAGATGTAGATAGCCAATGAATAATGTTATAGCAGTAGAAAGAGTACAATGTGTTAGCCCCCTATGAATTTTTTGACAAGAAAACAGGGGGCTAAAATGTTTTGGAGCCTTCAAGGAATGCATTCCCTTTGAAAACACATCATCCTTGAAGCCTCCTTATGCCTTTTTCCTTTGGTAAATCCTCACTGCTGATTCCATGAGAGAAGCCCCTCTATTTATGAAGAAATTTCCCAAAAATCCCTTATCCCCCTTATTTTATCCCTTTAAACCTCTGTTTATTCACCTTTTTTCCCCTCCCTTAATTCCTCATTAACCCCTTAAAATCATCCATTTGACATATGCAGGTTTAGCCCCAAAACCGTCTCCCCCCACATGACCCAATGCTAGAACTAGGCGCTAGTCCGGAAAGCGCTTATCGCAATTAGATATCGGAAGCGCTATTAACCGTTGATTTGTACAGATCAGACAATCTTCATAAACTCCATAGCGTCCGTGCCCCCCCCCCTGTTCACCCCTCCAATCACATCACAACCATCGATCTAATTCGCAAATTGACGGTCCATATTTCACCCGCCCTGGTGGTCCCCGCAGTCGCGCCTTGTTAAAAAATCGACGGTTTCTATCGCACTGCCTTTGAAAGGAGGGCGGAATTTTTCGTTTGGCAGCAATGTCGTTCACCAGCTGACATGTGGCTTCGAGCACTATTGGGAAACCGCCCTCATCGCGCGTTAACATTCGATTGTGGACCTGGCACAATATGCGCGTACACCGTCCGATCTGAAGCTATCCATCCAATGGTGATCGCACCATGAAGATGCTCGGGATTTAGATCAAGGCAAAAGGGACCCCTGGCCCACCATTTGCTGCCATCTGATGCGTTCTCAACCGTCGATATCCTCCTAAGATCGGACAGTCTGGATTAAATGCATGCCCTGCCATTAACCGAGTCCCACCACATCACCCATTCCACATGTTTTCATCATATTTTCAGCCATCCCCTTTATATTCGCTCAAAGGTAAAATGTCAAAGGTTCGCATTAAAATTTGCTGCATTCTGCCAACTTTCACCAGACCATTCTCCATTGTTTCGCTGCATTTTTCGCCATCACCCTACACTGTTCCACCATTTCACTAGACTTCACTGCCATTCTCATTGTCCCCGTTGCATCCACCCTCCCCATGAATGGTTTTTCTTAACGTGTTTACGTGTTTTTCATGGTTACACGCAGGCGGAAAACTGCCATGGTTCACAGTCATTATTACAGTGGCAAAGAACATAGGGAAGACCATGTGCAGAGATCGAAATTATGAAGAAAGGCCTGGGAAGGTATTACGACATGACTTTCATTAAAGGAACAAGTTTAAACTCTGTAAAACCTTTCCAGAGCCATTAAAGTGCAGATTTCACTAACAGAGAAAGGAATGGGGCGGCAGAGAGTATCAGTGAAAAGGCAGAGAGTTTAAGGCTTGTAATTGAAGATTTTTGAGCCTTAATTCAATGTTTTAAAGGCAATATATCAGATTGAATACCTCGAGACTAACGCAGAGGACCCAATAAAACCTAAAGCACAAAAACCATCAACAGAATGTTCTTCCCATAAAAGGACAAAGTGCCCATGCTGTCTGCATGCTATTTCGTGTCCCTGAGGAAATTTCCGCCCTAACAACAGTCCTATGATATCAGAAGCATTTTTTACATGATATGGCAGACCTAAAATCATTGATCTGCCTTGTTCAGTTCACCAGAGTATTTCAGAGGTGCTACAGCAAGTACATCAAAGACATACCTGGAGTAAATTGCAGCCTGACGAAGACCACTCTTTCATCCAAAGAGTACTGAAGATAAATGACCAGGATTTAAAACAGAATGGGACCTTGGCCCTCTTCCTCTTCTGAGATTTAATGCTACATTTAGTTTTCATCTACCCCCTCTACTCCTCTTTCAGCTATAAAATTCGTGAAGAAACTCATTGTAAGGGTTGTTGTTGATCAGATATCTGAGAATTGAAAGCTGTTTCTTTTGAGACATAGCCTCTGTGTAAAGTTGTAAGATAGGCTGAGAAAGATGTTTTCAGGATGAATATCAAGTTGTTGGAAATGTTGTACATGACTGGTGTTGCTCTTTAATATGACAAGCACATTTCCTTGGATCCTGATTTAAAGCACCGATGATGTTTTTCTATCTCTATATTTGTTTTACCTTGTAGTTCATTTCATTTCATTTCTTCGGGCTCGCATCAGAAATCTGGCATAGGATTTACCCTTGTTAGGTACCCTATGTTTCTGCTCTCCTTGCCTTCAATGTTTTCCACTGTATGTGTTATCTGAGGATTTTTTTCAAGCTAATTTAACCAGTGTAGCGGTCAAAACATATGCTGCTAGCTGATGTATGAATTAATGAAACTATTCTAAGATGTTCTTGATAGGCTTTGATTGAATGAATTGAGATACTAGGAGTTTAGAACTTTGTCTCTGTCTCACCAAGGTCCTTTTCAATTGATTAATACTTTCTAATTTCCCTTAAGCTGGAGGCCGAATCATTGAGAGTTCAAAGTCTCTCTCTAATCTCAGGTTTTCACCTTTGTGTTCTAAATCTTTAATGTTCCTTGTCTGAAGAGTTTACCTTTTAGGTTTTGGATCACAGGTTTTCCAATGGCATGTCCTGTCCCTAGATCTAATTTCTAAAAGGTCACCTTGGAGGTTTCCTTGCTTTCACCCTCTCTCTTATCATTTCAAGCCACACTATCATCTTTAAGATCCAATGCTTTAGATGACTAGCCCAACTGAAAGCCTGCATACTGAATAGCAAGTAAACCCTTTTCTGACTCCATTTCCCAATGTTCTTGAATGTTCTCTAAATTATCTGTCGTTTGCCTAAAATCCTCTTTGCTCATCCTTGTCTTATACTGAACCCTTCTTTCCTGATTCCCAACAACCATACGAAATCAAACAAACAAACCCTGTGCCTATAACTAGCCTAATATCTCAAACATAGAGCTTCAAAGACATAAAAACTTTGCTGATATAGAGAGATCCCTCTCTGGACCCAGGAGGGCGAGATCCTGAGGTCTGAAAGTGGTTCTGATGTTGTCTCATCTTTTGGTCTTGCCAATCTGGCCAAAGCATGGGAACCCCAACATAATGGAGACTCCACTGGGGAAATTGAGTGCATTTTATCTCACACACTCCTAAGCACTCAAAAGACCCAAAATATTTGGTTATATTGGCATCTCATTGTTGATGGTGGACAACGGCTTGCTTCAAACAGTCAAATTCATCCACCTAGCGACCCCACACTCCATAATCCAAAAGACCTAATGACTCCACTAGTGGAGGACTCTGAACTGGTTGAGAAGATACAGTGACCTCTTTCTGATTTACAAACATGTTTCCACACATACAGAGAAGATATGCCCCAATGAGTAGGGAGCATATCCCTTGATTCCCACACAAAATTCCTGAACTGGACTGGTTAGAAAACCTGCCTACCTTTCAGGATGAAAACGTTGATGACCCCTTGCTACATCTCATCAAGTTTCATATACATGCGTGTAAATTTAAAGTTGAATGGCATGAAGACTGCCTAATGAAAATGTTCATGGCAACATTAGAAGGAAAAGCTAGGGTCTGGTATGAATGGTTAGAACCTCGGAGTTTGTTTTCTTTAAGGGACATGCACCAAGTATTTTACAAGAATTATAAAGGTAATTCTCCATCCTTATCATGGGATTGTTGTGATCAATCTCAGAATATCATACAGTACCTGTTAGATATTGATGAGGATTTGGTTAATATGCATCCTGAAGATCTATTAACAGCCATTCAAGATTTTCATATGCACCCTAGCTATCAAAAGAACATAGATGAATCAGCCGAGGAAGAAAACAGTCAAGAGACCGTAGACATTCCTCAAGATATTACTGAAAACTCATATGCTGATTCATCATCCCTTGTAGTTGAGGCTCAAGATGACATCCTGCCTCAAGTCCAGTCTTCAAAGGAAATGGAGAGATACTGCACTTCTGCGCAAAGGAACACAAGACCATCTTCTCCTTTGACAGAAGAAGAAATAGATCAGACCATCAATGGATAGCCAGCCTCTGAAATTTTTTGCACAAAATACATTCTTGCCTATTCATCCGATGAGCTTCATTGTACAGAATTGGAAATCTCACATGTAAATCAGGGTGAAGAAAAATCTGTTGATAATCAAGTATGTCCAGTTGTCAGCATAACTTATATTCATGATTTTCATATTTTTGATCTATCCAATGATGATGTTCTCCAAACAGAAGATGATATTACAGGGTCATCATTAGTAGATTTATGGGAGGAGAATCAGTTCCCTTTACTTCCTGAGAGTAATGAGCCAATCTAGGCTATTTATGATACTGATGAAGAAAGATTTAAGAGTGCAGAGGAGGGCAAAGGATCTCTAGATCTTTGCTTCACTCCATTAAAACTCATCAGTAATGTTTTTCACGTGATTGGAGGTCAGCAGCCTTCATCTCAAAAGATGAAGAAGAAAACAAAGAAGAGATCTTTGAGCAGTTTGAAAGTAACGAGCCTTCTCTTGAAAAGAGGAAGCAATGGAACAAACCATTGCTCAAGAATACGTAGATCTTTTCACAGAGCTCAGCACATCAGAGCAGGATATATCAGAGCTCCAAGAGGACAGCACTACCTTATATGATTAGTATCCAGTTTAGAAAATGAAGATGATGAAGGAAACACTCTACTCCAAGAGAGTCTTCTTCCCCATCCAGTGGAAGAAATAGAGATCCTGGTTGAAGTCAGCCTGCCAAATCTTCACAACCAGATATCATTTCATGATCCTTATGTTTATTTCCTGCAAACATTCGAAGAAGGATCAAAGGTATTTTTGAGCAGCATGTTGTAAACAGAAAGAAAATTTTTCAAAGCTGCTATTGTGGAACAAAAAGAGTGGGAGCTTCCCTACCTATCTAGCCTGCTCAAGGAACTGAGCAGAACAGACCAGCCATGGGATCACTTGATGGACTGGTTGCATTGGAAGACAATGTTTGTAAGCTAGACTGGTAAATAGTCCAGTTAAAGTAGGGTAGGTAGGAAAAGCTCAATAAAGCTCAGTCTGTGAGCATGTAGCTAGTTGTTCTTAATTTCTGCAAAGTCCAGCAAGCCAAACAGTCTAATCCTGGCTTGACTATTTTTCAATTTCTGTCTTAGAATGTAGAGAAGAAATCTGCTAGACAGTTTAATCCTAGCAGATACTAGTTTAGGGTAGAGAAACTATGAGGCCAACAGTCTAATCTGGTCTCATGGAGTAATAAGGGTAGAAGTAGAATATGTTTACTTCCTTGTTTGTAAAAAATAAGTGATGTAAAAGTTCTATTAGTCCAAATGCACCCTGGAAGAGAAAATGGTAGGATTGTAGGATGGGTAGGTAGAATGTTTAGGAGAATTTTACTGCTGATATGATGTCTTCATGATTTTTGGCAGCTGATCCAAGAGAAGAGAAGAATGATTCAAGTACCAAGCATCTGGCCTACACCAAAGATCATTTTCTGAATTATTGACTCCTTCAAGAAGAAGCCATCCCCATGTGGAGCCACTGTTAGCCCCCTATGAATTTTTTGACAAGAAAATAGGGGGCTAAAATGTTTTGGAGCCTTCAAGGAATGCATTCCCTTTGAAAACACATCATCCTTGAAGCCTCCTTATGCCTTTCTCCTTTGGTAAATCCTCACTTCTGATTCCATGAGAGAAGCCCCTCTGTTTATGAAGAAATTTCCCAAAAAGCCCTTATCCACCTTATTTCATCCCTTCAAACCTCTGTTTCTTCACCTTTTCCCCCTCCCTTAATTTCTCATTAACCCCTTAAAATCATCCATTTGACATATGCGGGTTTAGCCCCTTTCGGCTCAGCCCTAGAACTGTCTCCCCCCACATGACCCAGCGCTAGAACCAGGTGCTAGCCCGGAAAGCACTTATCACAATTGGATATCGGAAGCACTATTAACCGTTGATCTATATAGATTAGATGTTCTTCGCAAACTCCATAGCGTCCAGTCGCCCCCCCCCGTTCACCCCTCCGATCGCATCACAACCGTCGATCTGATCCGCAGATCGACGGTCCATATTTCACCCGCACTGGTGGTCCCCAAAGTCACGCCTTGTTCAAAAACTGGCGGTTTCTATTGCACCGCCTTTGAGAGGAGGGCAGAATTTTTCGTTTGGCAGCAATGCCATTCACCGACCGACACGTGGCTCCGAGCACTATTGGGAAACCGCCCTCATCGCGCGTTAACATTCAACTGTGGACCTAGCACGATATGCGCGTACACCGTCTGATCTAAAGTTGTCCATCCAATGATGATCATGCCACGAAGATGATCGGGAGTTAGCTCAAGGAAAAAGGGACCCCTGGTCCACCATTTGCCGCCCTCCGATGCGTTCTCAACCGTCGATCTCCTCCTGAGATCGGACGGTCCGGATTAAATGCATGCCCCACCATTGACTGGGTCCCGCCACGTCACCCATTCCATGTGTTTTCATCGTATTTTCATCTGTCCCCTTTATATTCGCTCAAAGGTAAAATGTCAAAGGTTCGCATTAAAATTTGCTGCATTCCGCCAACTTTCACCAGACCATTCTCCATTGCTTCGCTGTATTTTTCGCCATCACCCTACACTGTTCCACCATTTCACCAGGTTGCACTGCCATTCTCATTGTCCCCACTGCATCCACCCTCCCCATGCATGGTTTTTCTTAACGTGTTTACGTGTTTTGCAGGGTTACAGGCAGGCGGAAAACCGCCATGGTTCACAGTCACTGTTACAGTGGCAAAGAACACGGGGAAGACCATGTGCAGAGATCGAAATTATGAAGAAAGCCCTGGGAAGGTATTACGACATGACTTTCATTGAAGGAACAGGGTTAAACTCTGTAAAACCTTTCCAGAGCCATTAAAGCACAAATTTCACTGACAGAGACAGGAATGGGGCGACAGAGAGTATCAGTGAAAAGGCAGAGAGTTTAAGGCTTGTAATTGAAGATTTTTGAGCCTTAATTCAATGTTTTAAAGGAAATATATTAGATTGAATACCTCGAGACTAACGCAGAGGACCCAATAAAACCTAAAGCACAAAAACCATCAGCAGAATGTTCTTTCCATAAAAGGACAAAGTGCCCATGCTATCTGCATGCTATTTCGTGTCCCTAAGGAAATTTCCACCCTGACAATAGTCCTATGATATCAGAAGCATTTGTTACACAATATGGCAAACCTGAAATCATTGATCTGCCTTGTTCAGTTCACCAGAGTATTTCAGAGGTGCTACAGCAAGTACATCAAAGACATACCTGGAGTAAATTGCAGCCTGACGAAGACCACTCTTTCATCCAAAGAGTACTGAAGATAAATGCCCAGGATTTAAAATAGAATGGGACCTCGACCCTCTTCCTCTTCTAAGATTTAATGCTACATTTAGTTTTCATCTACCACCTCTACTCCTCTTTCAGCTATAAAATTCATGAAGAAACTCATTGTAAGGGTTGTTGTTGATTGGATATCTGAGAATTGCAAGCTGTTTCTTTTGAGACATAGCCTCTGTGTAAAGTTGTAAGATAGGCTGAGGAAGATGTTTTTAGGCTGAATATCAAGTTGTTGGAAATGTTGTACATGACTGGTGTTGCTCTTTAATATGACAAGCACATTTCCTTGGATCCTGATTTAAAGCAGCGGTGATGTTTTTCTATCTCTGTATTTGTTTTACCTTGTAGTTCATTTCATTTCATTTCTTCGGGCTTGCATTAGAAATCTGGCATAGGATTTACCCTTGTTAGGTACCCTATGTTTATACTCTCCTTGCCTTCAATTTTTTCTGTTGTATGTGTTATCTGAGGATTATTTTCAAGCTAATTTAACCAGTGTAGTGATCAAAACATATGCTGCTAGCTGATGTATGAATTAATGAAACTATTCCCAGATGTTCTTGATAGGCTTTGATTGAATGAATTGAGATACTGGGAGTTTAGAACTTTGTCTCTGTCTCACCATGGTCCTTTTCAATTGATTAATCCTTTCTAAGTTCCCTTAAGCTGGAGGCTGAAGCATTGAGAGTTCAAAGTCTCTCTCTGATCTCAGGTTTTCACCTTTGTGTTCTGAATCTTTAATGTTCCTTATCTGAAGAGTTTACCTTTTAGGTTTTGGATCACAGGTTTTCCAATGGCATGTCCTGTCCCTGGATCTGATTTCTAAAAGGTCACCTTGGAGGTTTCCTTTCTTTCACCCTCTCTCTTATCATTTCAAGCCACACTATCATCTTTAAGATCCAATGCTTTAGATGACTAGCCCAACTGAAAGCTTGCATACTGAATAGCAAGTAAACCCTTTCCTGACTCCATTGCCCAATGGTCTTGAATGTTCTCTAAATTATCTCTCCTTTGCCTAAAATCCTCTTTGTTCATCCTTGTCTTATATTGAACCCTTCTTTCCAGATTCCCAACAACCAAACAAAATCAAACAAACAAACCTTGTGCCTATAACTAGCCTAATATCTCAAGCATATAGCTTCAAAGACATAAAAACTTTGTTGATATAGAGAGATCCCTCTCTAGACCCAGGAGGGATAGATCCTGAGGTTTGAAAGTGGTTCTGATGTTGTCTCATCTTTTGATGTTGCCAATCTAGCCAAAACATGGGAACCCCAACACAATGTCTTCAGGAAACAACCTTTCAAGAAAGGCAATGCAAGCCTCAACAATACATGTACATGAATATGGAAGAACACTGCTATTTCTACATAAACCCAGGCTATGAGGACACAGTTTATGATAGAATACTGCTGTAAAATGATTTCAATACATTAATATGACAATATATGGCTCAAATAAAATAGGGGAGCAAAGCTCTAACCCTTAGAAACAATAATACATCAATCCTCCAAGGGATTGGCTGAAATATACAAAATGGAAAAAATGTCGAAGTTGCTGGGGAGCTGCTGCAACTCAAATCTAGAACTCAATAGAGAAGGCTAAATAAGATGAAATATCTGAATTAAACCCTCTCCAATGGATCTCTGAAGTGGAAGGCTAATCCTTACACTTGAGATCTCACCCTCTAATTAACTCTGCAAAACCCCGCAGCAAATGCACTATGAAAATAACGCAGTTACTGGAGAAAAATACGCAATAGGGGAAAGAATATTAGTTGGCCTGATGAAAATATCTAAAATTAGTGCTTAAACCTTCCTCACTAGCTTCCCAAAGGAATGGAGGCTCCCTCCTCTGAAAATCAACTCCGGAAGTGGTATTGTGTTCCTCCACTACAACACCCTACAACACAAAGTTATGTTGCTGCAGCAATAACACTATCCTGGAGGAGGATGCTTTTGCCTTCAGCCAAGATATGTGGAAAATGAAGAACCAACCTTCAAGAGGCCTCTTAAGAAGGTGAGGAAATCCTAAACAGGAGTTTCCTGGCAATTCTTGCTAAACAACAAAGAATGCACAATGTCTGAATAGACAGGAAATCATAAACATATGCATGAATAACAATGGCTCTCCTTCTCTCCATATATAGCAAGTGAAGTCTCTCTCTCCATGGGCCCCATCAATTAGGGTTTCCTCCATAAAGGAATATTCCCTCCTCTATCTCTGCGCTGTCCCATTTAGTGCTTTCCACCTCATATCCTGCGTTGGTTGACTTGGTCAAACCTCTTTGCAAATGTCTCCTTTCACACATGAGGGTGTGAAATCTAGTTCCATGGCTGATCCCTTTTCCCACTAGAGGGATTTTATTTATGTTTTTATTTTCATTGGGCCTCCTTACCAAATTATTCATCTCCTAAATGAATTTAGACAAAAATTAATGTTCCAATTTATTGAAGAAAAATTTGGAACATTACAGTCCTCCCCTCCCAAATGTTGCTTGTCCCCAAGCAACTGCAAGGATAGAACTGAAGAATATCCACTCAAGGCATGGAGTCTGAAATATAATGAGGAACATATCCCCCATGTCTATCCTCCATCCCCAAGCAATCATCCAAACAAAATGAGCCACCTCCAAACAAGGCAACTCCTGAAAATCTCCTTCCACCTCAAGCTCCGGAAATGAAGGTGGGCTGAAAATATGAACTTGGCAAGCATAATAGCTTACCCCATGCTGTCCTTCTCTCCACTCATGAAAAGTGTAGAGTGTATTCTGATCCTGGGCTGCAAAAGTATTTCCCTCAAATGGCAAGTGAAGAACAATCCTCCAAATAACGCTCCTCCAACAATGAAGAACAAGCTAGCCCAAAACAATCCATCCATGATAAATAGGACATGGTCATCATGGAACATCCTAATGAAAAGTTTGCTGAATTTTTGACAAGATGATACATGATACAAACAATGTCTCACAAGGATACAACGCAGTTTCATCCACTGCAATCTCAGAAAGGTACATGGCAAGTGATATCCAAAACTCATCACATCTACTAAGGAATAGTAAATGGCTGAATATAACAACAATACAAGACCAAATGCTTGCCCATGGTTTCACAATGGATGATTATCAAGTCCATGGTCCACCTCAAAAGAGAACACATATGTAGTAGTGGTGGCCATATCTCTTCTCATGCTCCCATTAGAACATGTAGTGCAGAAAATGTGAGAATTTTTCCCACTCAAGGACACATCCATCTCATGTGCCTCTCTCATAATCATGCTTCCTTTACAAATCTGATCTATATCAGAAAATGAAGTCATGATCAGAAACAAAATGAAAGAAATACTATTGGTTTTACATGAGGCTCGAAGGTACCAACAGTCTCCCAAGTACATACAGCGTAGTTTTACAAGTTGCTGCTTGAGAAAATCACATGGCAATTTGTTTTGTGTTACATGAATAGTTATGTATGTCATGATAGCTACTGATAAATAGAAAATGGCTGAGTATATCAACTGATCATACATGAAATAAAAAACTTGCCCAAGGCCATATAAAAGATGGTTTTCTACATCATACAAGTTGGCCCAATTTTGTCCATGGAGCAATCTGAAAAGCTTGCCCTCTTGTAGAGCCATGCACTGCAAAATAATGGTAAGAGTATACAAATCAGCCATTGTAAAAACATATTTCTTACCATATATTGGGAATAAGATGATGTATGGATTCATGAATGAACCCTCCATAGTTGTTCGGCATGTTCCCATGAAGAGGAATGTACTAGGTGCTGCAAGAAGATCCTTCTTCTCATGCTTGGGAATCCAAATCAAGAAGAATGTATCATAGTAATAGATGACTCCATCCAGTAGCTCATCCATCTCACCTCCTCTTTGTTCATAAGGTGCAACAAATATGAAATGATCCTGGGACCTGTGGGTTATGGATCTACCACACTTCCACTGGGCACATTTCATCCATAGGTCACTGCTCCAAAGAGACAACGTTGTTGGCCTATACACAGGCTCTCATCAATACCAAGCTCCATTCTTTGACATGATTTTTGCCAAATAAATCTCTCATAATGTTGAAATACATAATAAATCCCTCCCAAGGTGGAAGTACTCTCTATCATCGAAAGTCAAGGAGAGAATGCCATCTCCTTCTTCTGCAACATCATGCAAAGTATGAGAGCAATTTTTTCCTTGCTCTCCCAAGAAAAGCAACAAAGTAGTTTTATGCCTCCTCATACTCCCATCATATAACTCATGTGATGAAGACATAATGAATGATATGAGTATCACATCAACACCATGCATCCATACTCTATGTTGCTCAATGATGCAAGTATCCATCCTCTTACTCTTAGGAAGAGTGTTTGCCAAGTGATGGCCAAACTCTTTCAAGAGTAACCAGCGCAGCCAAGCCTCCTGCTGACCAGTATCATAGATTTGAAAGTAGCCTCCTAGCTCCTTGCTCATCAACCACATCCACTCAATCACTTGTGGATGCCTCCTTCTTCTCCTCATCTTGGTACTCCTCCCATGAGGGCTACCATCCTCCCAAATCAAATTCTTGTCTTTGCACTTCATGGGATTTTGAAATGCAAGCTTCTCAAGGATCAATGAGACCCTATCAAGACCCAAATAGATGGTAGGAAAAAACCTCCCGTCATGATGTGTATGGCTCAAGGAATTTCCAACACAAGCATGAGAGATTTTATCCATCCTAAGATGTCCTTTATCTTCTATCTGCTCTTGTGAGAAAGGAAGAAAATCTTTGCACTCCATGGTGTGTTGAAGTGCACCTCTCATGAGATATCTCCTTGAGACCTCCCTCTCATCAATAATTTTCTAAAACCAATGAGGTTTTGGATCTGGAATTAGAAATTCCTCTTTGAGCTGAGAGGAGCTCATTGAGAAAGTGTAATCTTGAAGGGAGAAAGGGTTTCTCACTGCAAGATGTCTACTATCATCCTTCAAGTCTTCAAACCCCAACCTCCAATGTGATGTACAATCCAACAATGGCTCATGAGAATGATGGTTTGATTCCTTCTTGAGTGTTTCCATGTTGCACAGCGCAGTGCAACCAAGCTTCTCTACAGTAGCAATGGGATTTCACCCTTGGTCATGCAAAAGTAAATCTCCACATTGATCAAAAGAATTTTCTGCAATAATAGAATGTGGAGATATTTTCATACCTTGATGTGCATTTGGAACTTCTTGTAGGGCTGCAAGAGTTCCTTCCTCAAAAGTGTTGGCTGCCCCAACTGTTGATGCATGTGGCTACTCCTCCATGAGTGTGACAACGTTATCACAAGGCTCCTCAAGTGGTGATGTGATCTTTTCTTTCTTTGCCCCTTCATCATCAAAGGTTTTGATCAACCCTTGGATGAACTTTGCAAAAATTTTCACCCCTTCATGGCTCAAGTGGCTGCTCCACCAAACATAGGCTTCACCCTCCAAGTGCAGCACTTAGATTTCAACAGCTTCTTTCTCTACTACAGAATGTAGAAAGAAAAATGCTACCAACTCTTTCACCCAAGTTTTTGCATTAGATGACCCATCAAATGTAGACAACAGAAACCTATTGCCTTTGATTTCTTTTCTACCACATGGTCTCTTCTCTTCCTTCAGCTAGATGAAATGAGGAAAATATAGACTCTACTTGAAGGCTCTAGGTTGAGATCTATACTCAACAAGGTAATCACTCAGAATCTGATAATCCAAGTGTCTTCCATGCTCAATGTCTTCTTCTTGATGAGAATAGGAAGTACATGGTACTTCCTCTTTTTCTTCTTCAATCTTCTTGACCTCCTTGGAGAGTTCCCCTCTGGATCTGAACATAGATGAGAATAAACTCATCTTTCTCAACATTCTGATCTTCTTGGGCTTAGACTCACAGGTTGAGCCAAGAAAGTTGCTCTGATACCACTGTAATGTTC
Organism: Pinus albicaulis; assembly: GCA_034641835.2. Lineage (NCBI taxonomy): Eukaryota > Viridiplantae > Streptophyta > Pinopsida > Pinales > Pinaceae > Pinus > Pinus albicaulis. The sequence goes on along the minus strand of CM076582.1, from coordinate 1,341,755,396 downwards.
CTTTTTCAGTGATGTTAGCAATCAGCAATCTATTCCAGAGATTTACTGAAGGGGAATTTACCGGATGTGTCACCTTCTCAAGGAAGTGTGAGATCCGGAGGCTATCTGGCCCTTTTCAGACTCTGTCAATAGAGCTTCTTGAAGAATCCCACTCAAAAGTGAGCTACAACAATATGCAAACATATACATGAAGAGGCAGCATTATTTTATGATCTGTAAGACAAGAAGATGTAGATAGCCAATGAATAATGTTATAGCAGTAGAAAGAGTACAATGTCTTGAGGAAACAACCTCTCAAAAAAGGCAATGCAAGCCTCAACAATACATGTACATGAATATAAAAAAACACTGTTATTTTTGCATAAACCCAGGCTATGAGGACGCAGTTTATGATAGAATACTACTACAAAATGATTTCAATACATGAATATGACAATATATGGCTCAAATAAAATAGGGGAGAAAATCTCTAACCCTTAGAAACAATAATACATCAATCCTCCAAGGGATTGGCTGAAATATACAAAATGGAAAAAATGCCAGAGTTGTTGGGCAGCTGCTGTAACTCAAATCTGGAACTCAATAGAGAAGACTGAATAAGATGAAATATATGAATTAAACCCTCTCCAATGGATCTCCAAAGTGGAAGGTTGATCCTTACACTTGAGATCTCACCCTCCAATCAACTCTGCAAAACCTCGCAGCAAATTCACTATGAAAATAACGCAGTTACTAGAGAAAACTATACAGTAGGGGCAAGAATATGATTTGGCCTGATGCCAATATCTGAAATGAGTGTTGAAACCTTCCTCACTAGCTTCCCAAAGGAATGGAGGCTCCCTCCTCTGAAAATCAGCTCCGGAAGTGGTGTTGTGCTCCTCCACTGCAACACCCTACAACACAGAGTTATGTTGTTGCAGCAATAACGCTATCCTGGAGGAGGATGCTTTGGCCTTCAGCCAAGATATGTGGAAAATGAAGAGCCAACCTTCAAGAGGCCTCTCAAGAAGGTGAGGAAATCCTAAACAGGATTTTCCCAGCAATTCTTACTAAAAAACAAGAATGCACAATGTCTGAATAGACATGAAATCATAAAAATATGTGTGAATAACAATGGCTCTCCTTCTCTCCATATATAGCAAGTGAAGGCTCTCTCTCCATGGGCCCCATCAATTAGGGTTTCCTCCATAAAGGAATATTCCCTCCTCTATCTCTGTGTTGTCCCATGTAGTGCTTTCCACCTCATACCCTGCGCTGGTTGACTTGGTCAAACCTCTTTTCAAATGTCTCCTTTCACACATGAGGGTGTGAAATCTAGTTCCATGGCTGATCCCTTTTCCCACTAGAGGGATTTTATTTATGTTTTTATTGTCATTGGGCCTCCTTACCCAATTATTCATCTCCTAAATTAATTTAGACAAAAATTGATGTTCCAATTTATTGAAGAAAAATTTGGAACATTACAGGGAAGGTTATTCTGAGATTCCATTCATCATCAGGCATTGGTGCCACATTTTTCCTACTTTCTGCAGCCCATACATACTCAGAAATAACGCATTCTTGCATCAGGGTTTGAAAGGAGGAAGTTTTCCTTCAGTATTTCAGTTGAGGAACCAATGAAGGGTTCATCCTTTCACTTTGTGCTTCAATATTTTAATATTCCTAATTAGTCCTAAGCTAATTGGAATATCCATTTTTGCTTTTCTTTCTTTGCTTAAAGAATAAATGTGTAAAGGAGGTTCTTCAAACTCCTAATAAAGAATAAATCCAGGCCAAATATGAAAAAGGCTAAATCTTGGCTATGTAAGCAAAACACCCTTAGGTGAAAAAGGGTCTAGATACTTTGACTGGGTCAACCTTGACAAAATCTATAGCATTGTCTTGAAGGAGTGGCCATCAATGAGGCACAGTGCAGTTCTAGAAGGAGATGGTTTGTGTGAAAGAGAAGATTTCAATGAAGGTGGTTTAGGGTTTACAAGCTCTTAATCTATATAAGGAAGAGGATAGCAACATGTAAAGGGTTGTTGCATGATATGATATTTTGATATATTGTTTGTTTATACCATATAGCTTTCTTTGGCTGTTTAGCCTAGATTGCAAATTCTATTTAGCATTGGGATCTCCTGTTTAGGAATTCCACCTCTTCCAATTGAGTAGCTTTTAGGAGAGTCTTGTATTGCATAGTCCACTATCTAGCTTGAGGCCAAGCTTCTCCTTTCAACTACAACATAGATCCTATTCAGATCTAGGACATTCCAGTGCCCTTTTTCAGTGGAGGAGTCTTATTCTCTATTGGGAGGAGTGTATTGGAGTGATTGGGCATCATTTTCTGATCTTGGCATGTGGCCAACTATTATCTATACCCTACAGCGCAATTTCTCTACCAGATATGCGTTATTCATGTAGGTGTTGTTGCAGGGAGTTTGGGTGCACCATTTGGAGAGCTGGTGATTCCAGGATACTACGTTAAATCAGATCCTAGCATATTTAAAAACTCATGTGCTTTCTTCCCATTTAAAACTCTCAAAAAAACCTCTTCATTAAACAAACATTTGCAACTGCTTAAAACGTACATAAATAAAAGTGAACTTATACAAACACAAATATACTGATATATCACAAGAAATTCCTTGGCCAAATATTATAGTGGATGGCCTTTCGGCTCTCAACCCTTTACAAAAGATCTCAACCCATTCCTCACTCTCTCTATATTTCTCACTTCCTCCCTTGTTTTTCTTCCTCACACAACCCTCCTATTTATACATAAATATGAATTTATTCCACTCCATAAACTCCTCCACACAAATCTCAACTAAAATCTAAATTAGATTTATCCTTTTTTTGGATTCAACTAAGTCCCATTTATGGAATTCCTAATCCCTAGATTATCTACCTAATTCAACTCCACTCATATCCTTAATTATTTAAGGAATATTTACATTAATCCTCACATTTATATTTTTCTCTTAATTTATTAAAAATGAGAAAATAATTAAAAATCATCACCCCCCTAATTACACAAATGAATAATGAAAATTTAGCTTTGATGCTCCTGCATCAAACTCCCCATGTAGAGAAGTTTCCATAGACTCCTGTCTATGAGGTCCGTCGCTTTTCTGTAATAATGTGATAGCCACAAGTCCTGATGACTTGCTCCCTCCAGGATTCCAACTCTGTTATGTCGTTGGTCCTTCAAATTATCAACTCGATTTGGTAACTCATCGCTCACTCTGTCAATCAGATTCCATTAGTTTCTCCAACACTTTCTTTTGCCAATTCCTCAGAGTAATTCCTCTTTGTCGAATTCTTTCATCTCCAACTGAGTTGAATACTCAAATTTCTACAATGAAGAATAATCAAGAACTCCTTCTTGATTACAACTATAGTCTTTGATTGCTTTTATAGCAACAACTTTCTCATCCAGTGTTGTACCTACATTCACCAACAAACTATTAGTTTAAAAAAGATAAGACCTTTCAGTCTCTTTTGATGCTTCAAACACCAATCTCCCATCATCGACTTTCTGGATTTCAACAAATCGTATTTTGAATTGCTAGCTGCTTTCATATTTATCCTGCTGGATCAATATTTATGTCTCCTTTATGTCTCTACGGACATAACTTTCTTGCTGCCCCTGTTCTTTCATCTCAACTCCAAATAATTTCTGTTCAATGCCTCTAATTTCAACATCATATCTATTAATGTCGTTTTCTGTACCTACAGTCACATTATTATCTAAAAAGTTATAACATTCATTCAACTCTATAAATGTTAAAAACATTTCATCTCTAGCATGCATAGTAACTGTGATTTCTTCTGGATCAGGTTCTGCAGGCTTCATTTCTCCCTCAGGTTCCTTAAGCCATCGTTCCAAGAACTCGATTTCCATGTGAAATATTTCCAGCATTTCATCACAACCTCCATTCCCAGCTTCATTCTTCTTCTAGAAATATTCCTGAGTTGTCCTGGTTTCAGCATCATCACATTGTAAAATTCTGTCAGCAAATTCACTAAACAAATAATTTTTTTTACCTCCTTAGAATATCTCTTCGGCATTTCCATTTTGCTTATGCTCTATAACAGCTTCAACTGGCTGTCTTCCCCCAAACAAGAATTAATTTATGATTTATTCTTGCTGCAAAAAATTAGTACCTTCCTCCTCTGAAAGGCATTCTCCATCAGACTTCACCTCAAGAGTTTCATTCTTCTCTGTGACAGTTTCACCGGACTGTCCACCATCTTTCGCACATCCTGCAAACATACATAAACTATGAGATTTAAAAATGCAAGGCTTCATAGCCCCGTTTTCTTCTCTTGCCAACACATCTTCAGATTCTTCTAAACTATTCCAATATTTCATGAGATCTTCCTCATTGATCTCTTCACCAAGAATTTCACCCTGTTCCGAGCCACAAATGGAAACATCCATTTTTAACTCAACCTCTCTGAGTTCTTCACACCTCAACATCTGCTCGAGCTTCCTCAACTCTTCTATCAGCTGTATTTTTACATGTTGTTCCCTCTTTGCGTGTAGTCTCTGCCACTTCACTTTCTTCCTCATGGTCCATCCATGTGTCTGGTCTTTCATATTCCTCTACAATAATTCCATCAACAATTCAAGGTGAACTGTTATCTCAGCCTTCTCCCACTCATAATCTTCATCAGTCAATTTCTCACATATGCCACTTACCTTTTCATTTTCCTTCTTCTTTCTTCTGTTGTGGTTTTCATCAGATCCACTGAAATGACTATCACCAGTCATCTTCTCCTCCTTTGTGAACTTCATCTGTTCACTTGTGGATTTCATTTAATCCCCTTTTTAGCAAGCCTCAATACTTTCCATTCAACAATGCAAGCTCTCTTCCTACGTTTGACCTCTTGTGGTTTTCTGTATTGAAATCATCTCTGGGCAATTCTCTTGCTTCACTTTGCTGCAAACAAAACTTTAGTAACTCATGTGTTACAATGACCAATTCTTTGGGTGTCGGGCTCTGCTGATCATGCACCCAATTCTTTGACTTTTGTTTACGACTCTTTGACTTCAAACTTTACACCAACTCTTCATCTTGGATAAAAAATACTCAATCTTAATTCAAACTATCCAAACTTTCATTTGACCCTAACATATGTTTTGACTTCAAGGCTTGACTCAATAATTTTACAATAGTGGATATTTTGACTTAATTCAAGTTATACAATCTTCCAATGAACATACACCCTTAATACATTTTAGGATGTAAAATCTTCACTCTCTTTCATACTTCATTCTTGTGAAAGATCATCAGTTTCCCATTATCATTTCACATGATTCTGAAGTCTTTAATCGAAAGGCATTTCACTTTCCCAAGATTTATTTTATGGCGAAAATAAATAAACCATTCAATTTTCAACATTCAAAAATACCTTTCTGAATTATTATACCTTATGCTCCCTTCAAGGTTAATTAATAAACCTTTCCCTTGAATTTGCAACTCTCTGGATTCAACTTTTCTGTGTTGTCTTTGTCACTGGAAATACTCGCATGCCCTTCATACCATAAGCTCGTCATTTTAATGCAAACATTTTTATTGTGTCCGTCCTGAATAATTCCTCCTTAGGTTCTGCCACATGATGGTAAAAACAAAGTTTCTATAACATAAAGCAATTTTGTTTACAATCTTAAAACACAAATCAAAAGAATTCTCCCACTTCCAACTACAAGCTTTGGTCCCAAATGACTTAACCAAAACTGCGAAGAACCCACATTATGCATAATAAACCCTCTCACATGAAAATGCATATTTCTTTTTATATCACCTAGGATAGCGCATTTTTCATTCATTTTTCATTAATTTATACCTCCACATTTGCAACATTTTCACTTTAATTTTGAACAGCATGTTGACATATCTATAAATCAGTCTGCAGAAATACTTATCTACAAATTCGATTTTGGTTAAGAAAACCCAAAAATGTCAACATATGATATGTTCACCCCACAATTTTACTTAACATACCTTTGCCCGAAATTTACCATGCTTCCTTTACAGAGCATAATGGTTTTACGCTTTGAACTCGTTTTATCGAAAAATTTGTAATTTTGGTCACATGCTCTTCACTATCACCTCAGGATATGCCCCTATTGCACTCTCACCACTAAGCATAACACAATCAGCCCTGCTAGGTTCCCGTGATTTGGCTGATTGGCAAGCCAAATGAAAATGTAACATCAAACCAAGCTTTGGAGCCCAAGGACCTAGCCTTCCTGGACTCAGAGAGGGCTCTCTCTATGTGTGTAAAGGATATCTATGTGTTTGCTTATTGTGTTCTGATTTTAGGCTAGTTATGAAGTAAGTTTTTTGGTTTTGGTTTTTTAATTCGTGATGGATGAAACTGATCAAAGATATAAGATAGGTAAAAATATGTCAGATCAACCGGGCTATGGGGTCGAAAAGGTCAAGAAAGCTATCAGACGGTGATACAAGGCTGTTGAAGGGCCGATTTGATTCAAGGTAGAAAGGATCTTTGGGCAAAATGGAGTAAATGGACATCAACTTTGTGAACAACAAAGACTTTCCAGCATAACTAGTTCAATAGATGACATAAACATGGTAGGGAAAACCATTAATCATGCAAAATGTAACTATAAGCTAATCAATACATAGAAATAAACATTCAAGCCATGCATTGAAGTATATGACCCTCTAATTTTGGGAAATGGCTATCAGAATTTGGGGAAAACACTTAAGATGGACAAAAAACATAACTTACTATGCCGGAACGCCTAAACACAGTACTTCAAGTTATTGGGCACTTTGAACAACAATATTTGCATAGTTTTAGGCAAAGGGCTAGATCGGAACTAGGCCTCCTTGGTTCAAACAAAATGATAATCTAATCAGTCAAAGAGAAACTTCATGGATGGAACTATAACTAGCCATAGGTAAGCAGGGCGTACCGTAAATCATACTTAGCATGCATAGAACTATGAATGAAACAAGCAACAATATCCTCAAGTTATTAAAGAGCAGTTAAGAATTCTTTAATGTAACTAAGGAAGAGGAAAACATGAAAGCTATGAAGAAACAGGAAATTTGAGGTGCCTCCAAGGGCATATCTCAAATTTGTTCTCTACTGATCTATAGCAAGCAAGAAACATGTATTCATGAATAAAAACTAGAAGACAACAACAAAGCAAGAGACACTATACCATTCTACCAAGTCATGGAATCCAACAACAATCCTTCTTCATTCATCCAAGAGCATCCAAGAGGCAATCCAAAGCATAAGACAAGTATTTCTTCCAAAGCTTATATGACCATATATTGTTTCTCTCATCAAGTTCAACCTTGTTTTACAATGAAAGCCTTTGGAATATATAGGCCAAAGTGAGGAAAACCTCATGGTTCAACTTGCCATCCTATTGGCCTAATCAAAATATCTAAACTTGTCCTTGAGGCTTTGCAAAGCCCAAGGCACAAAATATCCCATAAAATATCTAAAAAATGCTAAAAAAGGGAATTAATTGACTTTACACAACTTCTCATGTGCAAAAATAGCTAAACGCACATTTGGAAAAAGCAAATTTTGAAGGTTCAAAAATTACAAAAATACTCAAAATTTATATCAGCAAAAGGTCCCCTGACTTTCCGGCAACATTTGGCAGCCTTCTTGATGTCGAAACAAGGCTCATGATAGCTCGTTGGAAAGATATAAGTGTCTACTTTCTGGAACAACTAAAATTTTCCCAATCTAATGCCTAGAAGTACTCCAAAACTGCACCTGTGTGTAAAAAACCAAAAAATTACAGTCTGCTGATATATCGGGCAAAGTGTGCAAAAAGCGAGCATTTTTCGCCATTTTGAGGGGGAAAATGATCTCCAAATGTCCTGAAAATCGCTGAGGGTGTGATCCTAAAATTATGGCATCCAATGATACCATTTTCTTCCTTTGATGAATCCCTGAAATGAAATGGCGAATTTCATGAGTTTTGACAAAAAACTCAAAAATGCCAAAAAACCAAAATGTGTCAAAATGCACCCAAAATCGGTGAGTATGACCCTGAAGGGTCCCTAGCAACATGTTCTGAAGCGGAAGCCAACATGAAGTATTGATGTGTCTTTCTTCACTTTCCGTGTCGGGTGTTTCCTTTTAGCCTCCTTTAGTTTCTCTTGGGCAACTTTTAACTTGCGACGGGCAAACTGATTTATCTTTTGATAATGCTTCGTCATCCTCCTTTGCAGCTCTAAATCCCTGTTTTCCTTTTCCAACTTTCCCTCCAAATTTTCATTGGCTCTTTCAAGCCATGCCTCCTTATTGTTTTCAATCTCTTTCTCAAGAAATGCAGTGAGGGGAGTGGATTGGAAAAGGGCATTTTCCTCCTCTTTTTGTTTCTCAAGGGCTCTTTTAAGCCCTATGGTTCTAGGCCTTCTCTACCTAGGCTGGTCTTCTTCTTCATCTTCATAAAAATTTCCTATGAGCTCATCTATCCTTGCTTGGGCTTTGTCGGCCTATTTCTTGTACTTTATTTCTCGTGTCTCATAGACAGCCATATGGGCACTTATTTGGCTGTTTTGGGTCTGCAAGAATTAATTGAAGTTCCTTGCCCGATGAAGGTCATTCTCCAATGCATCAATTTGGACCTCTCTATGGATTAGGAGGCTTTCTAGAATTCGGGCCTCATTGTCACTGTCGTCACTTTGGATTGGGATGACATCCAATGCACCTCCATGCTCATGACCTTCCCCTATCTTGCCTTTTCCTTTGCCCTTGAAGGCTAGTCTTGCGCTCTTCCTCCTAGGAAAGTCAGTGATAGGTTTCTTTGGAAACTTTCTTTTGCTATGGAGAGTTCTTGTCACATTCGGAGTGAAAACCTTGGGCACCTGCTTTCTTTTTGTCTTAGGCTTGACCTTGTCAGGAGAGGAAGGCATGATTCCTTTGCCTTTGTCATCTTGCTTATCATCCTTTTGAATTTGCTCTTCTTCTTGAGGCTGCTGTGTGTCTTGAGGAGGTTGTTGTACATCATGAGGAGAATGCTGTGTATCTTCTGTAGGCTGCTCCTGCTCCTCAATATCATGCTGCTCAAACTGTTGCCCTTGATCATCAATACCAAGCTGTTGTTCTGCCTCAATTTCCTGTTCATTTTGTGGTTCAACCTGCTGCCCTTGATCATCAAGATTATGTTGCTTCCCTTCCTCTTGTTCTTGTTGTTCATCACTACTGAGTTGCTATTGTTCAACACTTTCTTCCTCTTGCTCCTGCTATTGACCTTCACTATTGTCATGCTGCTGCCCCTCATCTTCAGTTTGCTGCTGTTCATCCCTTTCTTCATGCTCATGCCCTTCCTCTTCTTTTTGTCCACTTCCCTCTCCTTCTCCATGCTCCTTTGACTATTCTGTAGTGAATTTGAGCTTTCTAGGAGTAGGTCTTCTAGAGGAAGGCGAGGGGTGATGAGTAGGAGATGTGGGGGATGCATGGACCGGAGGGACAGTGGAGAAATCCGGGTGACTGATGAAAACATCCCAAGAAACCTCTTTCTTCTCAAGCTGGTGAAGGATGATGATTTTAATGAGGGAGTGATGGAATAGAGAGGCTACTTGCTGCGATGGAGGCTTCTTCTAGACAAAAGAGGCCATTTTATCAATACTTTTACACAAGAAGTAAGGAAGATTGAGCTGCTTGGTTCTTGTGAAGTGCATCAACAGTCGGGTGTGGTATGCATAAACTCGGGAGAATCTCCCCTCACAAGTGAAATACTTCATTATAATCTTCATAAGAGGAGCATAGCTAGATAGAAGATGAGAGAAAGGGAAAATATCAGTGCAGGCTTCTCTGTGCTCGGGCTTGAGGAAGGTTTTGTAGTCATCCAAGTCTAAATAGGCTTGCTTGAACCATTTCTCACCAATGTATGGGATTTTAGTAGCCTTGGATATGGATCTCGGGGAGAACTTGAAATCAAGGCCTGCCACTTGAAAATTTTTGTCTTTGAACCTCAAGGCGCACAAATGTGTTAAAGGTGAGAAGCTTTTCACTTCTTGTACCCTCTGGCAGAAATCCAAACACCCCACCTCATGAAAATTGAAAAGGATAGATGGGTGTGCATTGACCTCCTCGGTAGAAATTGGCTCATACCTCTTGTGTAACCCGCTTCTGCTACCTTTCCTAGGCGGCATCTTGGGCTAAATGTGCTCTTGAAACACCAAAATGCTTCACAGTCTTTGAAATGTGTTCTTCAAACCAAACTCGGTCCCAGCCTGTCAACTCACTGTTTGATAAGGCAACAATGTTTTTGAATGCTGTGTAAAAAATCCCCTTTTTGATATGAGACCCCTGTTCCTTCAGAATGTTCTCTTTCCCCTAGACATACAACTCAACAAATAAACTTGAAGAACAAAAACACAGTCAATCAGGATACACAGTCAATAGTGATCTTTCCTATGGAAAGGCACCCAGCTTTGGTGTTTGAGGCAAATAGGACACCCTTGTCTTTGTAGAGGAAGGAAAAACAAAAGCTTTTGATTCAAAAACACTGCTCTCTGTTTAGGCCACTCAACCAATAAATTCAACAATATGAACACAGTCAACCAAAGTGTATCTATACAGTCCAAATCACCGTGTTTAAAGGACAAGGTGACAGAGCTTGAAATGTTTCTGAGGTGTTTAACAAAGGTTTGTTAGAGTTTTAATCAAACAAGGCTCTTCTTCAACCAAAATACTGCTCCTTTTTACTTTACTGCTCTTTGCACACAGTTTGAAAAAAGACACCTCCGAATGCAATGGTGGCCTTACTGACTCTGCTCTATGGGAATGAAAACCAAACACTACCTTTTATCTTTTTAACATAAGGAGGAGAGTTTTGAGGGTCAAGGAATGCTCATATAATGTCCACTGTCTTTGCAAACTGACCTACTGTTTCAACTCCCTTTTTATTTTTAAAACCTTTTGCTCTTTCCTTCAAGATTGTTTTACTTCCCCACTTGTTTTGAGAGTGGTTAAATGTCCTTTTCTTATCAACAGAAATCTCAAGTTTTAATGTTCTGCTTCTACCAATGGAAAACACAGCAATTTCGTTTCTTTACACAAAAGTCAAACCTATGGTTTAAACTATGATTTTAACCCTTTCACCACTAAACAGCTTTTGAAAAACTTTAAGGGAGGCAACAGAAATACCTTGAGACATAGATGATGATTTTTTAAGGAGTTTGATTTGCTTTTAACTCGTTTTGGAGGTGTTTGAGCCGTTAACAGGTGCGCGGCACTTTCGTGAAGAAGAACACCGCGCGTAGGTAGCTGCTGGGTCACTGTCAGGCCGACAGGCCCAACACCCATAGGCGCGCCGGGCGCACCTACAGGCGCGCCGCACTACCGTTCACTCCTTTGTAAATTTTTCACTTGAGAGCGCCGCGCACACTTACAGGCGTGCCGCGTGAAGTTTTAACTCTTAGAAACTCTGTCTTTTGGTTCAAACTTCCTTCTCTAGTCTCGAGGGTAGCAAGAGGGATCTTTTGCTCGTTCTTTGAGGAGTTTCAAAAATGATTTTGCCACGGTTTTTTTATCCCTTTGAAATGCACAAAGGCCAACAGTCCTTTTATTCTTGACTTGAGAGGGTTTATTCAAAGTTTTTTGAAAAGGCCTTTGTTTTTTTTAAATGAAGTTTGAAACCTCATTTTTGAAAACACAACTAATATCTTTTGTTTGGATATGTGCATAGTGGTAAAAGCCACTTGTTAATAAGTGAGGCCCCTCTTAACCCTTATAAGAAATTGAAATTTCGACTATCTGCCTTCACTTTTCTCCAATGATAATGAACCTGCCAGTTTTATAGGTTTTTCCCTGTGATTCAAAAATAATGAAAAATCTCGCAGACCTTTCAGAACCCACTTCTTTACTTCTATTCAAAATGTAACAGTAGAGCACCTTGATTTGTTTTCTTCATAGAGATAAAGGATCTTCCCTTTGGTATCTTTGACATATTTCATAGAGAAGGGTCCTTCCCTTTTTACAGTGGCATGCTCACATTACTTTGACTAGGTTCCAAGACCTGAAAACATGTCATGATATTTGTGCATATGTAGGAACTTGTAACCTATCTGCAATGCCCCCTTTTGCTAAGGAAGAAGCTGAACTGTCACCTCAATATCCCCTTTTATATTTTGTTCTATCTTTGTCATCTGAAAAGAGGACACCTGTAGAGGATATTTTATATTGCAGGAGGTTTTCTTTGGTATTTTGACAGAGGTCCCTTTTCCCTTTTGCAGCATAAACTAACACTTTGCTCTGGATGTTATGAGTATAATCTTGTTTATAGTGTCAATCTAATAAGATGTCAGGTGCTGCTTGACTGTAGATGCAAAAATGCAGTTGCATTGATCTTAGGTTTAATCATCCTCTGTCTTTACTCACATTGTATTGATATGGTACCTCTGGCCTTTTAATAATGAACATGCCTACATTTTTTTTAACATCTTCTCCAGAATCTGAAAGTACACCAAAATTCTTCTTGCATATTTTGAACAACTGTGTTCAGCTATGTTTCCTCTTGGGGGAAATGAGCTCAGATTTCCTTTGTCAAATATGATAAGCATTTTTGAAAGACACCCTATTATGAGTAAAGAGACCAGTACTCTTTAAAACATAATCATCATTAGTTCTTTCACTTGTGCCATGACTTACCTCATCAACCACTCTTCAAATTCTTTTTTGTTGGAGCTGCATACTGTCTTTTGACAGAAACCTTGTTGAGAGATAAGCTTGACCTCCTTGTATTGCAGTGGTACCCCTGCTTTCCTTTTGGTCTCTTACCTTGTTTCTCTGTTTCAGTTATTCTTCACTGTTTCTTAGCACTTATCTTTGATCAATAAAACCTTGAAAACAGTCAATGCCCTGGACCTCTGCTTATGAATGAAGGAGGCCCTTTACTTGGCGATATGTCTAATGATATTTGATGAGCATGCTTGACAAAGGTTCCTCTTATGTATGATGGCAAGCAAACAAATTTGAAAACATTACTGCTTTCACCTCTGCTTGCAATCATCATTTTTCTTCAAAAAACCCTATTCATTGTTTCATTGTTTATTAAAGACAAGTTCGCCTTACAGTCAGATGCAACTCTTCAAGTCATACTTTGACCATCGCCCTCTACATATAGATGAAGGAGGCGCTTTTAACCCTCTACTTGTAAATGAAGGAGGTTCTTTGGTCTTTAATATTGTCAGCCCCTTGACAATGTTGTTTTTCCTTTAACTGTCCTTTCAGGCCTTGAATGTGGTTGCATGAGCTTGATGAAAAACTCTTTGCTCTGTGCTGCATCTTATGGCTTAAGATCACATTGAGAAGCAGTTGTCTTCTCATGTGGCACTGAAAATTGTCTTCTGAGATGATGGTATGTTTCCTATCCTTGAAATATCCATCAAACACTATAAAACACCTAAAATCAACTTGAGATTATGGTCTATGTAGTGCTGAGACTTAAGGGTGTATTAGTGGTGCGATTTAGGGCTGTGACCAACTTTATTAGCAGAGTGGGAGGTCTGTTATGACTGGTCTATAGCAGATGGAGGTTTTTTGGCTCTTGGATAGTTTGCCAAGGGTGAAATGTCTTAAAGCGCCACTTCCTAACTTAGGGGAGGTTGTTTGAACAGATTTGGATTGTTTCTTAAGAACTGATGGTTAGACTAGTATGGTTGAGGTTAAGTAGGATTTGATAATGAGGTTTCATCTCGTCATGGGCGGACTGAAAAGGTAGGAAGGAAAAAAAGTTTATGGGGGTTTTCTAGATGACAAATTGACATATGGAGATCAGCTTCTAGAAAACTCAGCTAGAATTTAGTCATCAACAACAGGTGAAAAATACTGATGACTAACAGTGGCTCCATTTGGGGAGGGCAGCTCCTTTTCAGGAGGAGTCCAGAATTTCAGATCTTTGGCTTATGAAGACCAGTGCCTTACCCATTGGCACAAAATTTCATTCTTCCTTGATGCTATTTCTGAAAAGTGACAGCATAATTAGCATCAATGATATTTCTATCTACCCCACTATCTTTCCTAACATTTTTTTTTTCTTTTCTTTTATTTTTGGCGCATTTGAACTAGCAGCCTTTTGAGAATGCATATTTTTTCTTTTTGCAAAATGAACCTATCTAATTCTACACTTATATCTGCCGGGAGTTCAGATTAAACTGATGAACTCCTCCATTACTCTACCTACGCTATATCAACTGTCAAGATTAAACTGTTTGACAGGATTTTGTTCTCTAATCTAAAACATGAAATTTAAAATGATCAAATCAGGATTAGACAGTTTGATTTGTCATGCATTTGTGGCATAAAAGACAAGCTGCACACAAATATTATTTTGCATAAAATGGAAACTAGGAAAAAGCAGGGCTAAGATGCACAATTTGTTTTTCATCCCCGCTTCCCTCTTTGGTTCTGTTTTGGGCATGTGGAACTAGTATCTTTTCCTAATCTACTCTCTGTGATAAGTCAATCTTACACAATGTTGACCAACTTTTTCACTCACTAACTTATCAGCAAATAAATTTAAACATGTTCAGCTATGATTAGGCTAGATAGCTGAACAAGACATTTGAGTACTAGTAGCGGCATTTAGACTTGCACGCTTTCCGGAGGACTATTTTTTGGAACATGGGGCTTTTTCCTATTTTTCAACCGCCCTATTTTCTATCTTTTACTGTTTTTGACTTTTCTGTTTATCTATTTTTCAAATAGTGGTATATACAATGAATGAAAGTGTTTCAAACTCAAAAATCTTGGAAATGGCGAAATTTAAGCATCTTATCCTCGTAAGGATCTCCTATCACTCTCGGCCCACTCATCTCCTGAAAAGATAAATTTGGAAAGTTTTCTCTTTCTAACATAACATAGGGATTCATGCAAGAATCCCTGAGAAAACCAGTATCTTCTCGTTGTACCTCCTTGTATATCTGATTTCCACTCCTTTCTTTACTGTACATCTTCCTCAAGTAGTGCATATATTCTTGGTCATTTTTTAAATAAATAATGATATCATCAAGGTATGCAAAAATGCAGAAATTCAGGACTGGAAACATGGCTTTCATGAGCATATTTTTTATATCAGGTGGTTTTGCAATTCTGAGTCTGAAACTAGAACTACCTCCAGCATATTGAAAAAAGTCTTTAAGCTGTCTACTTTGCAAGGGAATCTTTTGACTATAACCTGAAACATCATCTTGCAAAAACATATGATTAAAAGCACTTTTCATTGGCATATAATGATTTTGAGTAGGAAGAACAAAATTATGTTATATGGATGTGCATTAGTTTTTCTAAGATCGAAACAGACCCTATGACCAGTTATTCTATTTCTGATTATTACTTATTGGTTCAGATTGTTATATTTTCTCTTGTCGAAGTTGTTTTTTGAAGGAATGTTAGTGGCACAGTGTTTTCCCCTGTTTTCCCTGTATGAAATGGTATTCTGCATGAGATTGCTAATTCTAGCATTTCTAAGTTTTTGATTAAAAGACAGAATATGAGCCAATTCAAGTAACTCAGCTATGTTTGGACTGCAGCTGTCATTTCTGCTCATAAGAATTTTATCAGGCATTTTTTCTGGATTTTGAGCTGTTATGGCTACGATCAAGGTTTCATTTGCAGTGGAAGAGTTATGTGATGGTAGGTCTTTGAGGTATGGTAGAAACATTAAACTTCCCTACTCCTGAGTTCCAAACGGGTTTGTGATATGTAATTCTTCTAATGCCTTTACCCTAAAAACGTTTCCGAAGGTCACTGCTGATGTGTGACTGATTTTTGAGCAATTCGCTTGATAGTACATGAGGGTTTGTGCTTCTTGCTCAATTCCTATTTCAGAAGGAACACACTTACTTTCCTCAAGACATAGTTGTTTATGATCATGGTAGCTTTGAGTATCTAGTTCTTCATAGAGAACTAGGGGCATCTGATGTGGTGAGTATAAGTTTGCCTCAGTTTCTTGAGATTGTTCTTCAATTTCATCATCAGTATAGAGAATAAAAGAGTTTAGATCGGAATGCACGGAATACATTGGAATGTTATCTGGTCTCTCTTGGCTACTGATCATGTATTTCATGTGTGACTCTCGATAGAGTATTCTTGTTTTGTCAAACACAGGAATGGTGGCGAAAGACATATCCAGTTGAATATTCCCTTGGAGCTTGGCTCCCCAAGATCTGGACAGAAGCATTCCGTACTTGGGAGGAATGTCTACCACTACTATGTCCATGATTAAATGTTTCGCATGTATTTGAGCCAGACTAAAACACAGGTCTTTGATCAAACCTAGGCACTTGACTCTACTTGAATCAAATGAATACAAGTCTTTGTATGGTCTTGTGATCTCCAGGCCTAGTCTCTCCATTACAACCTTCGACATAAGATTATGTGAGGCACCGAAATCTAGCATGGCATTGTGAAGGATTTGGTCGTGGATATTTAAACTGATGTAAAAGGGAAGAGTGGTTCCCTCTTGTAATTTCCCTTCTACTTTTGGACCAAACAACACTTCAGGGGTGTCATCAGCTAGATTAAGGGTGTTGGCATCACTTCCCATATTTAGGACTTTCAACACTTGGGACTTGTAAGAGTTTTGGGTGATCAGCTCGGTAAGAAGCATGGTGATATTTATCTTGGCGATCTCGCCCTCAAAGCTAAAAGGCAGCTGAAGTTTGGACATGTTTGTTTCAGCTTTTTCAGCCACGACCTTCTCTATGTTTTGATTTTGTTAGCTCTGTTTCGGGATTTTTTTTACCACAGCCACCTTGGGAACTTTTGTGGAAGTACTAGGAGTATCTGAATCAGGGTTAGTTTGGGTAACTCTATCTTTGTTTTGTTCATTTTTCCCAACTATGATTTTGTTGCTGTTGACTGCTTTCTTAAGGATGGTATCAGTGGTTTTAGCAGTGTCCGAGCTACTTTTCTTGGAGTTGTCTTGATTTTTCCTGCTTCTAAGGTCATACTGCCTGTGAGCTTCTATTATGGCATTCTGGAAGTCTATGGCAGGATCGTTAGGATCTTCATAGTTGGTTTCGTCTTGATTTGGAGAGAATAATGATTGTTCTTCTTCCGTGAGATACACCTCACTCTCATTATCAGACCCTATGAGGTTTAAATGGCTTTCATCAATGGGTTATGTATCCCTATCATCTTCTTCCACATAATTTTCATTAAATGGTCGCCTAATTTGTTGGTCATTTTCCCTTGGTCTGTTTTGAGGCTGCTCCCTCCTAAAATTTTGGTTCTGGTTTCTGTTTGGAGGGTTTGGCTAATTGTCCCTAACAGGGGCCTTTTCATTTATCTTTTCCCACATTTTGGCCATGGTCTTGACTAAGTCATCTATTCTAGGATCTAGGGAAGGAGATGAAGTGGAGACCTCATCTCTATATGTAACTTTTCTTTCTGATTTAGTCCTAGCTCTTTTTTCTGCTAATTTTTCTTCTGCTTTTATGGCTACTTGTTGCATTTCCTCTAGGGTAGGGGAATCTTTGTCTCTTAGATGATATGTCATATCTAGATCAAAACCCTCAGGGAATTTCGCCAAAGCTAAACCGAGTGGGGGTTTGAAGTGAGGTGGGAGGGCGTTATACACACTATTGAACCTAGTGCAGTATGCCTGGACACTTTCCCCATTTTCCCGTTTTAGGTTGTTATATTCTGACAGGATTTGAATAGGGTTCTTTCGGACTTCCCACCTGTTTTTGAAGACTTGATATAGTTCTAGGATGTTGTGGATGCTATTTGGAGGCAAGCTTTTGAACCATGTTTTGGGTTCTCCACCCAGGCTTTGGGAAAATATTCTCATTCTGACGGTTTCGTCTTGCACTTCCATGTATTCAAAAGCATCGCCAATCCTACTTACATGCTGTTGAGCTGTGGCAATCTCTTCTCTAGTAAAGTGTGGGATTTTGTCTTGATAACGATCTGGTAGGGGAGCCAAAGGTAGTGGCAACACCAAAGGTGCATACCAGGTTGCCATGACGGGAGTTAATGGATGATGTACAAGATGAGGGCTTGTGGGATGGGCTGAGGTGGTTTGGATAGGTGTGGCGGATGTACTTGGACTAGCGATCTAGTTTTGAGCAGATCTGGGATGGTAAGAGCCAAAGTGATGGAGAAGCTGAAAGTCGGGGGGTGTGGAAGGTGAGGCTTCTCTACTAGGACTCTGTGGTGGATCTAAGGGTTCAATATTGTCAAATTTTATCTTACTATGTGATTTGCTTCTAAAAAGAGTCTTTGCTGACTCTAAATCGGAAGAGGAATCTCGTAAGGTAGTAAGATGATCAGGTACCGATCTTGTTTTACGGATGGATCCATCAGTAGCTAGATTTTCAGTTTCGGAAGCTTGCCACAGAATCTTCTCTGGGTCATCTACTATGATAGGGGGATTTGGGTCTGGATGGGATCTGGTGTTGATTCTTCGTGAAGCCAGATTTCAGATCTAGAGTTTAGAGAGGTTGATATTGGTGAATTTTTTGGATGGATGGCCTCTCTAAAGTTCTACTAAAGTAACTAATCTGGAAATGTTTTTAAGAATTTTCTGAGTTTCTTATGTGCAGCCTATGGTTTGTCTAAAGTATTCTAAACTTGTTTCGACACTTTTCTAGGGTGGTGATAACAAAAAGAGTTTACTCTAAATGATCTTATGGACTGCCTGCTTGTTTAAGTATCTAAAGGACTAAAAAGTCTATAAGAGTTTGCTAGACTGTTATGTACTCAGTGTCCTACCATCTCCCGCTATGTTAGTGAGCGATGGGATAGGTTGATCGGATAGTAACCTAGAGTTCGGTAAAATAGTAAGGCCTACTGGAGGCTAGTGGAGTCGCCAGGTGGATTTCTAGTTGTTTTGAGGTATGTGTGTATGGTCAACCACCAATACTGACAAAAACCAATCTAAAGGAGTTTTTTGGGGTTTTTTGAGTTTTATGTAGTCCTGAGGTTTGGAAGAGTTTCCTATAACTGACTCATCATTTTGCTAGGATGGTGAGACAACCAGATTCTACTCTTCTAAGTTTGACTGGGATTTTGAGAGTTCCTAAGGGATACCTAGGATGTTTTGACTCAAGGTCCCACCGTGATCGCCATTATGTTAGTGAGCGGTGGGATAAGTCAATCAAACAGTATTCTTAAAAATAAGGGACTTCTAGAGTTCTAAGGTGTCCTTAGATTGTCACTAACTCAAAGTCCCACCGTGATCGCCATTATGTTAGTGTGGCGATGAGGTGGCAAAATCAGATGGTATTCTAAAATTTAGCAAGGTAGTAAGGCCTACTGGAGGCTAGTGGAGTCGCCAGGTGGATTTTTAGTTGTTTTGAGGTATATGTGTATGGTCCACCACCAATATTGACAAAAACCAATCTAAGGGAGTTTTTTGGGGTTTTTCTGAGTTTTATGTAGTCCTGAGGTTTGGAAAAGTGTCCTACAGCTGAGTCATCATTTTGCTAGGATGGTGAGACAACCAGATTCTACTCTTCTAAGTTTGACTAAGATTTTGAGAGTTCCTAAGGGATACCTAGGATGTTTTGACTCAAAGTCCCACCGTGATCGCCATTATGTTAGGGTCCCGTGATTTGGCTGATTGGCAAGCCAAATGACAGTGTAACATCAAACCAATCTTTGGAGCCCAAGGACCTAGCCTCCCTAGACTCAGAGAGGGCTCTCTCTATATGTGTAAGGGATATCTGTGTGTTTGCTTATTGTGTTCTGATTTTAGGCTAGTTATGAATTATGTTTTTTGGTTTTGGTTTTTAGGTTATGAGGGATGAAATTGATCAAAGATAGGAGATAGGTAAAAATATGTCAGATCAACTGGGCTATGGGGTCGAAAAGGTCAAGAAAGCTATCAGATGGTGATACAAGGTTGTTGAAGGTCTGATTTGATTCGAGGTAGAAAGGATCTTTGGGAAATATGGAGTAAATGGACATCAAGTTTGTGAGCAAAAAAGAGTTTCAGGATAAATAGTTTAATAGATAACATAAACATGGTAGGGCAAACCATTAATTATGCAAAATGTAACTATAAGCTAATCAATGCATAGAAATAAACATTTAAGCCATGCATAGAGGTATATGACCCTCTAACTTTGGGAAACGGATTTCAGACTTTGGGGAAAACACTTAAGAAAGACAAACAACTTAACTTACTATGCCGGAATGCCTAAACACAGTACTTCAAGTTATTGGGCACTTTGAAAACAAGATTTGCATAGTCTTAGATAAAGGGCTAGATCGGAACTAGGCCTCCTTGGTTCAACAAAATGATAATCTAATCAGTCAAAGAGAAATTTCATGGATGGAACTATAGCTAGCCATAGGTAAGCAAGGCGTACCATAAGTCATACTTAGCATGTATAAAACCATGAATGAAACAAGCAACAATATCCTAAATTATTAAAGAGCAGTCAAGAATTCTTTAATGTTACTTAAGAAGAGGAAAACAAAGAAGCTATGAAGAAACAAGAAATTTGAGGTGCCTCTATGGGCATGTCTCAAATTTGTTCTCTACTGATATATAGCAAGCAAGAAACATGTATTCATGAATGAAAACTAGAATACAAAACAAAGAAAGAGACACTATACCATTCTACCAAGTCATGGAATCCAACAACAATCTTCTATTCATCATCCAAGAACATCCAAGAGGCAATCCAAAAGCATGAGACAAGTATTTCTTCCAAAGCTTATATGACCATATATTGCTTCTATCATCAAGTTCAGCCTTGTTTACAATGAAAGCCTTTGGAATATATAGGCCAAAGTGAGGAAAACCTCATGGTTCAACTTGCCATCCTATTGGCCTAATCAAAATATCTAAACTTGTCCTTGAGGCTTTGCAAAGCCCAAGGCACAAAAATATCTCATAAAATATCTAGAAAATGCTAAAAAAGGAAAAATAATTGACTTTGCATCATTTTTCATGTGCAAAAATAGCTAAACGCACATTTGGAAAAAACAGTTTTTAAAGGTTCAAAAATTACAAAAATATTCAAAATTTATATCAGCAAAAGGTCCCCTGACTTGCCGGCAACATTTGGCAGCCTTCCCGATGTCGAAATGAGGCTCATGATAGCTCGTTGGAAATATCTGAGTGTCTAATTTCCAAAACAACTGAAATTTTCCCAATCCGATGCTTGGAAGTCCTCCAAAACTGCACCTGTGTGTAAAAAAACCAAAAATTACAGTATGCTGATAGACCGGACAGAGTGTGCAAAAAGCGAGCATTGTTCGCCATTT
The DNA here is from genome assembly GCA_034641835.2 of Pinus albicaulis. NCBI lineage: Eukaryota > Viridiplantae > Streptophyta > Pinopsida > Pinales > Pinaceae > Pinus > Pinus albicaulis. Next base: position 1,341,734,171 of record CM076582.1, on the reverse strand, counting down.
TGAGGGGGAAAATGATCTCCAAATGTCCTGAAAATCGCTGAGGGTGTGCTCCTAAAATTATGGCATCTAATGATACCATTTTCCTCCTTTGAAGAATCCCCAAAATGAAATGGCGAATTTCATGAGTTTTGACAAAAAACTCAAAAATGCCAAAAAACCAAAACATGTCAAAATGCGCCCAAAATCGGTGAGTATGACCCTCAAGGGTCCCTATCAATATGCTCTGAAACAGAAGCCAAAATCTCAAGTCCTGATATGTTTCTCTTCCCTTTCTGTTTCAGGCGCTTCCCTTTAGCCTCCTTTAGTTTCTCTTGGGCAATCTTCAACTTGCGACCGGAAAACTGATTTAGCTTTTGATAATGCTTTGTCATCCTCCTTTGCAGCTCTAAATCCCTGTTTGCCTTCTCCAACTTTCCCTCCAAATGTTCATTGGCTCTTTCAAGCCATGCCTCCTTATTGTTTTCAATCTCTTGCTCAAGCAGTGCTGTGAGAGGGGTGGATTGGAAAAGGGAATCTTCCTCCTCTTTTTGTTTCTCAAGGGCTCTTTTAAGCCCTATGGTTCTAGGCCTTTTTCGCCTAGGCTGGTCCTCTTCTTCACTTTCATCAAAATTTCCTATGAGCTCATCTATCCTTGCTTGGGCTTTGGAGGCCTCTTTCTTGTACTTAGTCGCCCTTGTGTTGGGCCGTGAATACAACCACTTTGTAACACTTATTTCATCCATTTTTACTCTTCTCTATTATATCATTTGTTATAATTTATCATTTAAATCCATTTTATAAATGATTTATGCTCTTATGGATGAAAATTATTTATCTTCCTTTATTTCTAATAAATTGATGATTATGAATTATTTTATCAATTATAGTTTTAATAAGTTGGTTATAACATTATTCACCATTTTTAGCCTCCAAGATAATTTCCAGATTGAAGATTTGATCATTAAAAGTGCCAACTCAGAAATGCGCTGGAATAAGGAGTGACAGTTTTGCGGTTGAGATTCTGAGCAAATGAAGACGAATCTGGAAAATACGGAACATGGGTTTTGTCCAGAACGGACCCAATTAACTTTAGTAAAGAACGGTTTGCCCAAATTCGGCCTGTGTTGAGAGATTCGCAGAGTTCTTTAAGCACGATTTTCTCAGTTCTGTTGTTGCGGCCGTCCTCCAAATCTTAGCTGAAAAGCCAAATTCGACTTGCTGTTATTGAAAGATGGATGTAAATCTATTTTCTTGTTGATCAATTGGTTGGAAGAAATCCAATATTGTTATGGGAAGATTGTATTTACTATTCAATTTCTCCTCCTTCTGATTATAAAAGGAGAAGCACGTATTGTGTAGAGAGATGATTTGGAGATACGTTTTTATGTAATTTTCTGTTAAACATCAGTTCTGATTATTGAGTCTTGTGAGAACTGGTTCATTGTACTTCTGTCCGATGCATTAATATAAGCTTGGTGGTTCTCTCATCTCTGCGTCTGGATTAACTTAAGGCGGTGTTCCCTTGGAGGCTAAGGGCCCGGCCCCGGAGGACACTTGCCGCTGTATATTATCTCTTTGATTTCTGCGTGGTTTTGCTTATCAGCTTGAATCGGTAATCTAGTGTGTTTTATTACAGCTCTGTTATATTTCCTATTTCATTCTCTGCAACAAGAAAATCGTAATGTGCATTCTAACGTATTGTTATTCCTTTAAAGTTGTTAATGTAACATTGATGTTCTCCATATAACGTTATTGTTGTTTAATTGCAGAGTAACCAAGATGTAACCTTCTTAAGCTGGTATTACTGTATTTGTCTATGGTTTATACTTCATACGATTGCTATTCAATTGACATTGTGGTTCCATTATGAATTGTAATCGTTACCCTTTCTAACCAGGGTTAATACTTGCGGTATCGGACTCAGATTACTATTAATGTGTGCCTGTGTTAAGTTATTATGCATTTGTATTTGGCCTTCCAGCGTGTTGTGTGCGTATATGATTTATTAATGCTGTTCATAATTTATCAATAGTTATTGTTGTTCCATTAGCGTGTTCTGCTTAACTTGCCTTAAAAGTGAAAGATTGTTATTTGATTGCGAAAAGTGCATTTGGGTTAATAGATTAAGTTTGGTTACGACTCGCGAGACTTAGCTGTTCGTTTGTTGTTCCATTTTGCTATCTGTCGTTCCATTTTACTCGCATTTGTTGTTTTGGTGTGAGAGACGATCTAAGGCTGTAGTGAGCTTTGGCATTCACTGTTTAGCTCCCAGACCCGTGGTCTATGCTCTAATTTCCTTTACATCAGTTTCCAAAAGGATGAGTTATTATTACTGGACCCTTGACTGATACATTGCTTATTTTTCCGAATGCATGATTTAAGTCTTAAAGTGCTTTGCTGTAAGTAGATTTTATTTCCAGCTTTCATTTACTTTTGGATTTTAAGCACTATACTGCAAAACATTACTCTTGAGTAAATAGCCGCCTCAGACTGAGTACACTCTTGAAGCAAAAAGTCGTCCCTGGGTTGACAATTAATGTGAGGTAATTAGGAGTTACAAAGACACCTTTTTATCGCTCCACATTTTGGCGCCGTTGCCGAGGAGAGTGTAGCCATTTCTAAAGAGTAGTGTGAATCTGATGAGTGCCTGCTAGGGAAGAGTTGGATCTTAAAAACGGAAGGTAAGAACCTACGTGCGGAGCATGTAAATGCCCTGCTCCACTGTCCGCTTTCCTAACAGATTTGTTGTTGCTTTAGATGTTTGAATTTTTGTGTGAATGACTAGGAAAAAATAGAAATTTTGGAAAATGAATCACATGATTTCATTGAAGTGGTGATGTAAGCACCACCCATTTCACTAACTAATTGACAGGAACATTGGAAGAAGGAGCTTTGAAGGAACACATGAAGGACATCTTCTGTTATGGTAAGAAACTGCCCAACATCTTTTTGAATTTCCTGCTCAACTAATTCCACACCCTCATCGCAATAAACCAGTACAACATACTTACAGTGTTGAACTGCCAAATTTACCCACCCTTCCCACCCATTCTATCTCACATGCGCCATTAGAGAAAACTTACAATGAGATTCAGAATGTTTTAAATTCAAAAATTGTAGAAGTTATGGAGGAAAATGAGCTTACTTCTAGTTTGTATCAACAAACCATTTTAAAAGCTCAAGAACCTCATGATATGATGGAAAATCAAGAAAATAAAGGATATATTGAAGATTGGTTTCACTCCATCACTTGTTTGCAACATCACTCTATGCTTCAACAATTTTTGATACCATTTTTTCAAGGGAAGTTGGCTTCTCATACCCTGATTTTCATTAATATGCATTTTTCAAATTTGGGTATGTGTATACGTGAAGCCTTATTTCGAAAATGGCTCCAATGGAAGTACTCATATACGTAGTCATATTCATTTTTTCAAATTAAAATAGGTTAGTGTAGAAAATAAAATAAATAAGGGAATAAATAAATGCATTTTGTTTTTTTATGTAAAACTAGTTGTTTTTTTTTGTTGCAACACGCTATCGAAATCAACATCGGTGATAAATATTTCAATTTATTTGTGTATGTAGATGAATTATATTGCAAATAACAATTCTATAAACACTTATATTCATTTTTTATCACCAATTTGAAAAAATGCTTGAATATCATTTTTTTTTGGCTTGCGGGCTTGATGAACTTTCTGGAAAAACAGTCGGGACAGTCATGTTTTGAGGGACCAAAAATGAATATTTTTAAAACATGTTTCTACCCTAGGTAGCCCTTGATGTCTAATTTCTAACCCAATTTGAATCAGTCAATTTGGATTTGAAACGAAAAAGTTAGAACCAAAACATTGACCGGATGTCTAGCGGGCAGCTCAGGAACAGAGTTGGGACAGTTAGTTTTTGGAGGTCTAAATGAATGAATTTTTAAAACCTGTTTCTATGGTAGATTCCCCTATGAATCTAGTTTACAATGCAATTGGAATCACTCATTTTAGATATCGTATGGGGAATTTATGATCAAAATACTGACTGTCTATCGTAAATCAGCACCCTTAAAACTATGTCTTTCCAGCTGTTCCTTACAGTATTTGACCTATCAATTTTTCTTGTCTTCAAAACCTGTTTCTATTGGAGATAAATAAATGAATCTACTTTCATTTCCAATTTGAATCATTTGAATCCGACATCAAACGAAGAATCTATGCTTGAAATATAAATCGTTGGTCTAGATTGGGTAATTGAAAATGACTATGTTATGCAGGTTGTTCTAACTAAAATTGACATATCATATCATTGAATTTCTAAAACCTGTTGCTACTGGAGATAAACCTTTGAATTAGCTCTCATTTGGCTTTTGAATCACTCAATTTCGATGAAAAACAAAGAAGTTGTGATTAAAACACTGCTGGATAGTATGGTCGACCACTGCTCTCCCGCAGGTGACAAATAAATTTTACTTTGTTATTTTCTCAATGGATTTGTTATATAGAGTAACTACTTGTTGTTTTTTTGCATCGTTCTTGGATTAGGGGAGCCCGATCACCTCTCTTTATCCATGGTTTAATGTTTTATTGCAGGTAGATACTCGTTTTTTGCAGGTCCTAGGAGAAAAAGAAGGTCAATTTATGGACGAGTGATTCTTGAAACAAATTTTAATAAAACAAAGGAATTTCATCCAACTCATTACCCAACGGATTCATAATAGAACAAATGAAGAATTGATTTCAATCTGAAGATTCATGTCTTATCACTGCTGCCAAAACATTTTTCAAAGAGATCATTTTTTTGACATAACATCATAGCTGTTGTAACTTAATTTAGTTATTTACATATTGTTTTTAAATAAAACATTGTTTCTTTTCTGGTATTTTTTTATATTTTGTGTTTCAGGTGTTGCTTCATTCAAACTGTGACCCATCCTCAGCATCAATACAGTGAACAGCTAATTCATTCTTTGCGTGCTTGCATTTCATGCTTGTGCATTTTTGTTGTTCTTTTTCTGAAGGGACAGCGTTTGTGTGCACTTTTGTCGTTTTTGCTGTTCCTTTTTCAAAAGGACATCAATTTCGTTTTATTATTCCTTTTCCAAAGGAACAACACCTTTTTGGTCAGCAATTCATTTATCATGGGTCATTTTGCCATTCCTTTTCCACGACTCTTTTTGCTGTTCCTTTTTCACGTTTTGCTGTTCCTTTTCGAAATGGAACAGCACTTCTGCACTTTCACGTTTGTTGTTCCTTTTCGAATGGAACAACACTTCTGCATTTTCCATTTTTGTTGTTCATTTTCCAAAGGAACGACACTTGCATTTTTGCTGTTCCTTTTCGAATGGAACGACATTTGCGTTTTTGCTGTTCCTTTTCGAATGGAACGGCACTTGCATTTTTACTGTTCCTTTTCTAAAGGAACGGCACTTGCGTTTTTGCTGTTCCTTTTCTAAAGGAACGGCACTTTTAGTTTTTGTTGTTCCTTTCTTCAAAGGAACGACATTTGCATTTTCACACTTTTTTGTGTGTATTTTTGCTTTTTGTGTGCATTTCCTTTGTTGTTCCCTACAAGGAACAACACTTTTTTTACGTGTTTTTGCTGTTCATTCAAAAAAGCAACACTTTGGGAGTATTTTCGAAAGCAACCCTTCCTTCCTCTTGTGGAATTGTTCTTAGTTCATCTCAACCACATTTTATTGATTCCCCTTCATGGCATGAAGTACACTATTTTTATGAGGACAAGAATTATGGATTCTATTGAAGCGAGTTAATATCATTCACGTTATGATCTTTAACAGGACAACTCCTTGATGATAGAATATTTTCAAAAGAGACACAATTATTTATATACTACTTTATTGCATTGTTTTCTATTGAACATGATGTTGATTGATCATCTTAATACCATGCTGGTTCCACCCTTCTGGATTATAATCTTCTCTGTCTGTAATAAATGAGATTATGGGTATATTTTTCTATTGACATGTTCAACTTCTTCCACCATCCCTGCTTTTAAGGAGTACTGAGTCTCCCTCTTTTTATCATAAAAATGTGTAATAATAACAAAATTTTGTTCGCGGATGGAGGATAGGGGGTCTCAGTACGAGCCAGCCTACCATGTTCATAAGGCTGTAACAAAGTGACATTCCCATTATGGTCACCACACCAGGGTTATGAACCATTGGATAGCCCAATTATCCTTGGAACAGGAGGTCTCATCACGAGCCGGCCTGATCACTTTTGCTACATCCCAGTGAATGGCAGTGTGGTTATCTGGTTACCACGCCAGCACACTGATCTCTTCTGTAGAACAGCACTGTAACTCTCTAGTTATAAATTGAGGATCCTGGCTCATATGGGTTAAAAATCAACCCTGCCGAGGCTATGGACGCCTGCTGGCAGCAGCGGCTCTGCTTATGGTATTGAAGTTATATCTTATCGTCAATTATTATTATAATACCCTTTTCTTATTTTTTTCTTTTTATCAGAGAAGTTATTTCCTTACTTTTCCCTATTTTGAACCTTTATGCATGAGAAATTGTTTTATAATCAATCACATCATTTTTCAGCTAGAATACCATCAGTAAAGCATATTTTTGGCATATTGTTGTTCTTTTTCTCTTTTTCATAACTTATCATCAATCCAAAGCGTCCTATCTCTTATTCATAACTATCTTTACACACTCTGCTCTCATTATAATCATAACCCTCGTTGTTCTATCATTGATATGTGTACTCTACTGCTGTATTGTTCATTCCCTTGCCTTGCCATCAGCACAACACCTCTCATATGCTTTATGGTCATGGAATTCCTTTTCCAATTGGAGGGGGGGAATGTATGCATTATGGGATTGCATGCGATATGATTACTGCACTCTGCCATAACTTGTTGATTTGACAAAAGTTTTTTCTGATTGAAAGTTTTGCATGCATCTTATCTGTTGCTATTCAAACCTAACACTATGGATTCAAGAACATTGTATGCCAAATAGTGCTTTGTTTGCAAAAAAACAACAAGTATGGGCAGAATTCTATTCACAGCATGACTACAGTATTGCAACTAACAGAAGAGGCTCGAGCAACTCGCATACGTGAACAATTCTTCGGACATGATGTGCTTACCTGGATTCCACCTTTTGCATCACTTTCAGCACCAACTCTGCCTACATCAGCTTCAACAACTGCCAGTCCATATATGTCATTCCACATTTTTGGAGGTAAAACTTGAGGTAAAATAGCATAATTTTCTGATTTATTACGAATTTAGGAGAATTTCATAAAAATCCATTTTGAGCATTATTTATCATCCTTCATTCCACATCTTTACCACTTTCCCTTTTTCAGTAGCATATCATTTTCGAGTATGGGGGAGTGTTCCTTTCATTCATTTCTTTCTTATGACCATGTCATCTATATTCTTTATCATCCATTGTTATTCTTATTCATTCTCAACACCTCCATTATTCCATGTTGTTTTACACCAAGCATAGAATTCAACCGCTGGTAGCAACCTCCTCTATTTGTTTTCTAGCATCGCATGAGGACATGCTAATTCTTCAGAGAGGGGGAGGAATTGCTATGCATGATGGATGTTTTCTATTTTCTTTCTCATTTACGGCATACAATTTCATTTTTACACAGTGCATAAATTGATTTCCATAATATTTTTAAAACTATGAACTCAATTCTTGTGATTTTTGGAAAACACAGACGTATCATTAATACAAACCCAGACGATTTCAAGATAAATTGGTTCATAAAATTTCAGAAATCATGCACTCTCAGCTACAGTCATTTTGTTTATATCTCATGATCCATGCATCAAAACAGTCTGATTTTTGGATCATAAAGGCATTCATATATTATAAATCTACTTGCCAAATTTCAACAAAAGCTGGTTTGTAGTTTTTGACAAAATGGTTAATGAAGTTTGTTGTTATCTATATCATATTTTGCTGCAACTTCATACATATAGTTGAATGTCAATGTAAAAATTGTTATGCCTTCATTAAGATTGCTAAAATTGAATATTCATTAATTAAGGAAGCATTCATTTGTTCTCAAATTTTTATTGCTTGGTTAACACATGGGTTTTGTCTTGGGGTTGCATGAAGACATTCAATATATTCAGGTTTTCGTTGCATGAGGACATGCAACATATTGAGTGTGGGGGTGTGTTGGGCCGTGAATACAACCACTTTGTAACACTTATTTCATCCATTTTTACTCTTTTCTATTATATCATTTGTTATAATTTATCATTTAAATCCATTTTATAAATGATTTATGCTCTTATGGATGAAAATTATTTATCTTCCTTTATTTCTAATAAATTGATGATTATGAATTATTTTATCAATGATAGTTTTAATAAGTTGGTTATAACATTATTCACCATTTTTAGCCTCCAAGATAATTTTCAGATTGAAGATTTGATCATTAAAAGTGCCAACTCAGAAATGCGCTGGAATAAGGAGTGACAGTTTTGCGGTTGAGATTCTGAGCAAATGAAGACGAATCTGGAAAATCCGGAACATGGGTTTTGTCCAGAACGGACCCAATTAACGTTAGGAAAGAACGGTTTGCCCAAATTCGGCCTGTGTTGAGAGATTCGTAGAGTTCTTTAAGCATGATTTTCTCAGTTCTGTTGTTGCGGCCATCCTCCAAATCTCAGCTAAAAAGCCAAATTCGACTTGCTGTTGTTGAAAGAAGGATGTAAATATATTTTCTTGTTGATCAATTGGTTGGAAGAAATCCAATATTGTTATGGGAAGATTGTATTTACTATTCAATTTCTCCTCCTTCTGATTATAAAAGGAGAAGCACGTATTGTGTAGAGGGATGATTTGGAGATACGTTTTTATGTAATTTTCTGTTAAGACATCAGTTCTGATTATTGAGTCTCGTGAGAACTGGTTCATTGTACTTCTGTCCGATGCATTAATATAAGCTTGGTGGTTCTCTCATCTCTGCGTCTGGATTAACTTAAGGCGGTGTTCCCTTGGAGGCTAAGGGCTCGGCCTCGGAGGACACTTGCCGTTGTATATTATCTCTTTGATTTCTGCGTGGTTTTGCTTATCAGCTTGAATCGGTAATCTGGTGTGTTTTATTACAGCTCTGTTATATTTCCTATTTCATTCTCTGCAACAAGAAAATCGTAATGTGCATTCTAACGTATTGTTATTCCTTTAAAGTTGTTAATGTAACATTGTTGTTCTCCATATAACGTTATTGCTGTTTAATTGCAGAGTAACCAAGCTGTAACCTTCTTAAGCTGGTATTATTGTATTTGTCTATGGTTTATACTTCATACGATTGCTATTCAATTGACATTGTGGTTCCATTATGAATTGTAATTGTTACCCTTTCTAACCAGGATTAATACTTGCGG
>CM076582.1:1341489681-1341724708 GCA_034641835.2 Pinus albicaulis | reverse complement strand
TTTTCTTGCCAAACTGAATGCCTTTTCCAATGAATCAGGTTCCCAAACACAAACTTCATGTTGGATGTTATCCTTTAAATTCCCTATGAAGACATAAATCATGTGTTCCTCTAGAATATCACCTACCCTTATATTCAATTTTTGGAAGTCGTCAATGTGATCCACCACTGAACCCTTTTGTTTGAGATTTATCAATTGGATAAAGAAGGTGTTTCTTTTTATATCCTCATAATGTACTATCATTTCCTCCATAAAAATTGACTAGGTGACAATTTTTTTACGGAAGCAAAGCCATCGATACCATACAAATTAATTTTTTTTTAAATGTAAAGTTGCAATCCATACCTTTTGTGTGTTTTGCACATTATGGAGATCAAAATATTGCTCCATCTGTAGTATCCATGTTACAGGATCCTTCCCATCAAACTTCCTCATATCCTTTTTTGGAATATGGTGGTTCTTCCTGATAACATTAGAGTTTATGAAATCGCGATTAACATTTATTTTTTTCTCATCATGAGGTTCTTATACTATCTTTTCACCATTAGGAAACATTTCTTGTATCAACTTGGTCAAACCTTCGATGTCTTCTTTTAGATCATTCTTCATGTTTTTCATGTTGGTTTCCATGTTGTCTTTCATGTCATCCATCTTAGCTTCCATGCCAGCTTCCATGCCATCCATCTTAGCTTCCAAACCATTCATCTTAGTTTCCAGGCCTTTCTTCAAAACTTCCATTTCATTTTTTGTTGTTCTTTGCGAGAGCGAAATTTGTTGCATTTGCTCTTGTAATTTTGACATGTCATGTTGCCATTCTTCATCTTCATGAGTAATAGTAGAGCCTTCTAAAGGCTTAATGGGTGTTGAATTCTTTTTAGGGGCCATTTCAGACTCCAATATTGATATTTATTCTACAATAGGCCCTTGCAATCAATTCAACTTGATTCTTCAAACAAACTTACAACTGAAGAAAAACACAATACTTTTACTTGCTTTTGAGGAGCTCGATATTGAAATTGAATTATCTCTATAATTGTGGATCCTCAATATCTGAAATTCAGCCCTGTAGTAGCCCTCTGAAGCTTCTTTCAAATGCCATAGGTCTGATCTGATTTGGATTCTTCAAGGCAAAGTTATGTCCAATCTCCCACAATGACCCAATTTTGGACTGGTTCAGTAGAGTGAACTTGTACGACTTGCCACGTGTCACTGTTTCCTTCTTTGGCTCTGAAATTGATAGACCGAAAACTACAGTCCGTGTACTTGTGGCCACTTTTTACAGCATTCCAATCCGATGCTCAGAGAGAGAGCTATGAAGATTTTCCCACGATCACCTTTTTGAGATGAAATTCAGAAGCCTCAAAAAGCCCTAACTTCCACAGATCATATCTTTGAAAATATTTCGAACCAATATAACAATTGTTTCCCGAGGATGTTCTTCAGATAACAATAAGACTTAAACATTTCAGCTTCGAACCTTCGTAGAAAAAAAGTTATTACAAAAATACCACGATGACCTCGTTTAGGTTAAATTCATGAGCCCGCAAAATGACCTAACTTCCATGTATCATATCTCCGAAAATATTGCAAAACAAGCTCTAAAATTTTGCCACGATGTTCCTCAGATTTTGGCTTTGCACTCTAAAAAATTTCAGATTCTGAACCTTCGTAGAAAAAACGTTATAGCGAAAATGCCACGATGACCTGTTTGGAGCGGCAAAACCCTAGAATCTCAAAGCTCTGATACCAAATGTTGTGAAACCAGCTCCAAAAAGAGAAGAAAAGAGATATCAACGCCTTAGAAATAAGCCACTTCGAGGGGGCAACCTCCAATACATTACATGAATGAACAATTCTTGGATGATACAATTTACAAAACCTCCTTTCTATATATAGGAGTCCATGGGGCCATGATGTAATCCTAGTGGGCCACAATGTAATCCTAGCCGACCTAACAATAATAATTTAAGGGCACAATAATAACAATATGGGGGTTACAAGGGTACAATAATAACAATAAGGGGGTTACACTAACAACAATAAGGGACTATACTAGTAATATAGGGACCTAACATAACTATAGAAATGAGTTCCAATATTAGTAATCACAAGAAAAGAAATGACCATTATTTTACCTCCATGGTACCAAATTCCACATCTGGAAGAATACATTCACCATATCTTTCGCTTCTTGGCGTCGACACATCAAATGGTCTACAATAGCTGTTGTTTTGGATGGAATCCTTTTTGGCATATTGTCCACTCTCTGCTTCTTGATTCAATCATCCACCAATATTGACATGTTTCTCATGCCATGATTTGAGAATGAAATCTAATAATGAGCCTCTCGCTCAAGAGTGGACCTTCCAAAATCCTAAGACATCTTGTCACAAGAAAAAATATTAATCTTGAGAAATACATCATGCAAGAAACATAACTTGATGACCTCTTCCTTTTGCTCCTCTAAAGAAACAAATGTCACATCCTGTGAACATCTCCAAGTACTCTTACATCTTGTTGTATAAACTCATCGACCAAACACAAGTCGACACTCATGCATGTGCAAATGATCAACATTCTCAAGTTGACAAACGTACATGATAAACAATGCAATCAACCAACACAAGGCAATCACTCATGCATGTTCAAGTACAATGAAACTATCAAAAATTCCATTGTTCACACACACCAACTCTCATGCATGTATACAATGCTCAACTCTCTCGCAAGTACAATAAAAAATACAAGAATCCCATTGGTATGTACAAGTACTTAAAGATCTGAAATGACTAAATTTTGACCCAATTCAACCTTTGGTATTATTGCAGCAAATTTGGTCAACATACGTGACCACTTTCCAACATCTTGCTTCCTAAAATATGCAGCATACTTTCAAGGGAAAATAAATGCATTCAATTGGAAAATAAATGTATCTATAAGGTAAGATTTTCATCAATCATCAAAAGAAATGCAAGGCCTTAATTGGATAAGAAATCTAACCATATCTTTCCAAACCACTTCAATGGCGCTTCTTTCAGCTGCACTCCATCATGTGAATCATCCCAACCCACATCAATTATGGAATCCTCTTTTCCATTATTTTCAAGATCTCTTTCCACCTTCTTCAAATGTTGTGGATGAATTGTTGGATACAAAGTCCACCACTTGTCTACAGGACGACCCTGCTTATGGCAATGAGTGCAAAATAATTGCATCTTATTTTCAACATGGTTTTCTTTTTCCATTGGACCTTTGGCTTTTTGTCTCCTTTGTTTTGAAAGTTTCCTGTGTATGGTTATCTTCTTCCAACATCTTGAAACAATATGTTTATGCAAACCACAAAAGGAACATGTAAAATTTCTCCAAATCTTATGTGAGGATTTACTATGTTTATCATAATCAAAAGCAACTTGATTAAAGGTAGATTTATACCTTGCGCGTTCACCTTTGTCGCCTTCTTAAGGAGGTGAATTTGATGAGGTAGTGGATTTCTTCAGAATACCAACAATGGTTTCAATGTCTTTAGAGCTTTCAACATCCTCTTGTTTTCCATTCTCATTAGTTGCATGCTTAAGAGCATCTTCTTGAAAAGTGGGTGTAAAAATTTTGCATTCCTCATGAACACAAAATTCACAATCTTGAGGCAATGAACATGTAATGAAAGTCCTTCTTGGAACACCTTCACGTGCCTCCTTGGATTTGGAGCATTATCCATCGTGTTTTCCTCAACAACAATTAGCTCAACTATGCATTGTGCATGTTTGCCTAATACTTTACCTTCATAGCCCATTTTCATCAATAATTTGGACCCTATTCCTCTAGTGTGTCTTTCAAAAGAACCTACACATTCATTTTGAGAGGAAATTGAAGAAAAAATTGAATTTCATACCTCTTTTTCATGCACATACGTGACTAAGGTTTCCATTGCAATATGGATATGAGTCTCCATCCCTTGCAACCTTGTTAGGGTTTCATTTTCAATATGGAGCTGAGTCTCCATCTCATGCATCCTTTTAAGAAGCTCTTGCTTCTCTTCCTTCATGGCCATCAACTTCTCTTGAATTATAGTGTTCTCGTTCATATCTTCAACCAACTCTTGCACCATATCTCTCATGATGTAGAGCTTCTGCAACATCGCTTTATCAAAGAGTCTTGCTAAGGAATATTGGTTAGAAACAATGCTTGATGAAGCTGCCATCACACTTGTAATGCATAAAAAGCTTCTTTGATGTGATTTGAGAGTTGAGTCCTCAATCTTGAACTTCTCCTGAAGAGAAGAGATACACATAAGCTTGCACGTCCTAGGTTTGATGAATATTTAAGAATCTTATGGATGGTGGGTCAATGAATCTTCTGTTAGTAAATTTTCAAAATATTTATAAAATATTCCATTCAAAAGAGGATAGCTATAAAAATGACTCTAGCGTCTACCTATCTCTTGTAATGGCCCACAATCACTTACTAACTTGTTAAAAGGTTACCAACTTTTTCTTGGTAAAAAAATACAAGTATAGATAACAAAGAAATGTCTAATTCTGACAGAGCACCTGAAGTCCAAAGGGAATCTTCCTAATATTCTCCTGTGTCCCTTCATCATTGCAGATATGGTTGGTCCTTACTGTGCCAAATTCCTCCATGGTCTAGTGTAATTGTTACACTGAACACCCGCTATTTTCTTCTCCACTTGAACTGATCTGTCACACTCAATGAAAAGGATGGTAGAGATGAGGATGAAAAGATGGGCATTGCTATGGCTATGCTATGGTAGGATTACGTAAATGAACAATATAGTAACAGAAGTTACCGAGGGAAAGAAAAAGGCAAAAAACTACTATGGTCGAGATAGGTAGTAGTATTACGTAAATTAACAATATAGTAACAGAAACAGACTCTGGTCTCCAAATGAGACCTGCTCATACTGACGGTTATCTGAGTTCAAGAAGAATATGATCAGTATCACATATTATAATAGAGCAGTTTGCCCATAGTCTGGTCTTGTTGACACTGCATTTATTTGACACTTGACTACATAATCAATTGCACCTCACCAACAACCCACAGATCCCTCTTCTCTTCATTTGCGCCTCTCAATTTCCAAGTGTTTAAATTCTTAAGTTTGGTAGTTTCATTATATATATATATATATATATATATATATATATTTCATTCATTCATATGAAAATACTAATAATTTCATTAAGTTTATTTAATACTTAAGTATCTCATGTTTAATCCATGTATTATAATTTATTAAGTAATTCTGATGGTTATAAAAAAATAATTCATTTTATGTATTTTAGTTTACTTTAATTTTCATATTTATGAAAATATAATCTATTATTATAATTTATATTTATATTTATATATATTTTTTAGAAATGTAATTAACTAAATAACAACCAACTAATTATATTTTTTATTTTATTTTTATAAAATTATAATTATATTTATAATTTTTTAATTATAATGATATTTATAATTTATTTATTTTTTAAGTGAATTTTTTTTTTTTTTTGGGTGAAAAATTCAATTAATAAGTTATTATAATTTTTATTTATAAATTTTGATTTTTTTTTAATGATTATAACAATATAATTAATTTTAATGAAAGCTATAACTAATCACCTATTTTTAAATATTTATTTTTTCTTGCTAATATATTTATTTATAAATTAATTACTAAAAAGTAATATGCAGGATTTCTTATATGTAATATTTTTATAAACAAATCAAACACTTTATGCTAAATAACATTAATAAATATATGTGTCCTCCAAATGCAGTTGAGTTGACAATCGCTGTAAGACGAAGTATTGTGCAAACTAAGAGATCCAAACAAGAAGCAATCAAATCTATGCTAAATATTAAGTTTTGTTGATGCATCATCACTCATTACCCAACTTTGATTTTTGACAAAAAAAATTCACTTTAAAAACAACCAACCAAGTCTCATAGTCTAGTCAATACATTTCAATTTTCTATAAATAAAAAATATTAATAATATTAATTATATCACAACTCATTATCTTACTTTGACCTTAATGTGAAACCCAATTCACCCTCTAGGCTAGTCATTCACCATGATTTTCATCCATATATTTTATCTTTTCTAAATTCACGGGAAATACAACCATCTTATCAACACTCAACTAATTATCATGTTTTATATATATGAATTTTGAGATGTTTTTTATATAAATATTTTCATTTATAAATTAAGCATCTTATATTAAATAATAATAATAAATATAAACATTTTATAAATATGAAAAATATGAATCATTTTATTTATTTAGATATCAAAATTAATTTATATTATAATTATGATTTATATTATTAATTTGATTTTTTTTTGCACAAGTCTGTACAAAAAAAATTGTATTAATATAAAAAGTTTTACATTGATAACATATGATGACCATGTGATAGAACTCACTTGAACATGGTCATAGACATGACATCCCTAAGGATGACCATATAGAAAACGAAAAAATAAAACCATTGGAATCACGTACCTTGGGGCTGATCACCATTGCATCCTTTATTTCTTTTCTTCTTTACTACTTTGTTCCAACCTTCTAGAGGTGTGGCCACCAAAGCTACCTTAAGATTGTTCTGAGAATCTAAGGAAACATCCTTGTCACAGTCTAAGGAGGTTGATTCATGGGTGTATTTCATGCCGCTCGTCAATGTATTATTATTGAGTTATTCTCTTCTCACTAAAAAAACTTGGATCTTCTAACCTCCTTAACAAGGCTTGTGAAGATATGAATTTTGGGCCTCGTCCGATGGGAGCATGTTGTCATAAGACTCATCATCTTCCTGATCTGAGGAAGAGAAACCCTCCTCTTTTCAAGGAGGCGGGCTACATGGCTTCCATGCTTTAGATATGGGCTTCCATTTCACTGGTTTTTGAGAACAAGAGTTTTGAAGATGACTTGTTTGTTGGCACAATCGGCACCGAAAAACAGTGTTCTCAAAGTCCAGTTGCTGGGTCCAGTGAAAATAACCTATTTTAAAGTTAAATTTGTCAGGAAAGCCTTTGCTGATGTTGAGTTCTACGTAAATCCCGCCATAGGTGAAGACTCCACACTCGCCTCACGAGGGATCTTCTTTCATAAAATGACCCAAGGTGTTTCCAATACCCAGAAACACTGAAGAATGTCCTAGATGGGTCAGAAAATTCGGGAGCCTAACCCAAATAGGTAGCTTTGTTATCACAACTCTAGAGGGGTCAAAATATGGGAACCAAGGGGCCAGGGAGAGCCCAACTTTTCCCCAAAACTAGGGCCCCTTGGAAAGACCATTCAGATAATCCACATACTCCTAAAAAATGATGATGAATAAACCCTTGGAACATAAGAGGACCCTGCATGCCTTGGTCCAAGTTGAGTCGATCCATTGGTAAAGGTATGTTATACGCGATCATAGCCCATTGAAATGATAAATGAGGCCATTACTTGTCAACAACTTGTAGATTTCATCTAGAGTTGGGTGAGTGATTTCCACTGAAGGAAAATCCTCAGCTTTGTCTACTATAAAAGGACCCAGAGCAACCTGGGCTCGAGTCACCTTGCTTGAGGGTAGGGGAAATTCCTAGGGGAACTTTTCACTTTGGGTAACTTGGTTTCATACTGCATCTTTCTAACAGAATGCTTGGGAAGAGGAGGGATTTCCCAAAGCTCCCCCATGTAGTCGAAGAGTCAAGAAAGTTGTGACATTAATGCATATATTATAAACACAGAGGAAAAATATATTACATTTTCTTACCTTTTAAAATAAGGCATTGTAATCTAGAGTGTAGCCCTGTTTAGAGTTGCAACGATAGTTTAAGGTCTTTTACCAGATCCGTACATGTAACCCATAAAAACATTTAATGCCCATAAATCAATTTGATTGAGATTTGAAAAGGGCTCAAAGCGGTGTCAGGCTCAACCGTCTCACTGGTGTATTCCCCAACATCGATTTGCTTCAGAACCCCCAGGAAACCTTAAGGGAAATGAGTTGCATATTCAAGGGTTTTAGGACCTCTTTGCATACTTTCACTAGCAGTCTCTTGTTGTATACTTACGCTTCAACAAATTATCACCACGTCCATAAAAGGGATCACGAGGAGCCATTCCCATTGGAGATGAGTGCGGGATGACATGGTATCCTAGGGGATTCATCGGATTCCTCGAACCCTCTATAGGATTGCCTCCTTCAAGACCCAAATTCTTGTACGGATGCCCTTGCCTAGTAAATTCATCAAGCTCCATGCCACCTGCCAAAACACAATCCATTTCCAAAGGAATTTCCATTGAGGAAAGAGGACCCATCCCCACTACTGGGGAGCCCTAGGTATCGAACCTTCATCACCTAGATGTTCTCTGGAATTATTATTCCCTAAGCTACCAAAATGAAGCAACGATTTCGTTGGGCTTGCAACATAAAATCTCTCAAGCTCGGTGTTTTTGCATCAAAAAGGCTGGAGGGGAATGGATTTTTTTGATTAGATGAGGGAAATCCATCCATCATAGTGTTTGATCGCTTCTCAATTATTTCAAACCCTAACTCCATTTTCGAAAACTTGTCTGCACAACGCTTCCCTAAAATCAAGTTTGGCATTTTCTAGTAATTTGTAAAATTCATTTGTAATGAATAAAATTTAGTAATTGAAATGAGGATGAATATATATATATATATATATATATATATATATATATATATATATATATATATATATATATATATATATATATATATATATATATATATGTTACTCTGTTGAAAAAGTTATAATATAATTAATCATATTCATTTAATTAATATATTATAATTAATTCAAATCAAACTAAATAACTCTTTTCTTTAGTATTATGAATTAGTCTCAGTGGACGTTAAGCATCATCATCATCATCATTATAAATTTTAACATGCTTAACGATTTGTTTTATGTAGATAATTAGTTAATTATTATAATTTTTTAATTTAATAATATGAAAAAAAATTATTAATACAAATCATGTATTTTAATTTCAAAGTGTTTATTTTATTATTATAAATGTTTAATTTGATGATATGAAAAAACTAATAATATATAATTTATGTATTTTAATTTTCAAGTATTTATCTTTAATAATATGAAAAATAATAATAATAAAAATTAAATACATTTTGTCTCAATTTAATTGGTGATTAAAATGATTTGAAAATAAACTAAGATATCAATGGTTCAATCCCTCATAAGTAATCGAGTCTAGGAGAGGAGGACAAGTTGTAGGCTCAAGGTATATTTGTAGCAGCCAATTGAATAAGTGTCACTCTAATAATATATTTTATTCATGTATTTCAATTTTAAACACATAATACTCATAAATATGAAAAATATCAATAACCCTAATTAGACATTAAAATTAATTTATGGGTCACATCACTCTATTATCTAATATATCAAGTCTCACTATTCAACCTAGACCTTCTTGGGAGATCCAACTCACCCTCTAGACAACCCACTATTCCGTACAATTTAATTTTCTTAAATTCATTGGAAGTGCAATCAACACATTATTCTGTACATTTTAATTTTCCTAGTTTATAGGAAATGCAACCACTTATGGAAATTCAACTAATTTGCTTAATAATCACAAATATAAAATATATCAATCACTAATTAGACATTAAAATTAATTTATGCATCACATGACTCACTACTTAATAATGTCAATTAGACATACAAATTACCTAATATATCAAGTCCCGCTACCTAAGCTAGACCTTCTTGGAAGATCCAACTCATCCTTTCAATTTTAAATGCATAATAATCACAAATATGAAAAATACCCCTAATGAGACATTAAAATGAATTTGTGCATAACATCACTCTATTACCTAATATATCAAGTCTCACTACTCAACCTAGACCTTCTTGGGAGATCCAACTGCTTCTCAACCCACTAATAGATACAATTTAATTTTTCAAAATTCATTGGAAGTGCAATCAACCCATTATTCTGTACATTTTAATTTTCCTAATTTATAGGAAATGCAACCACTTATGGAAAATCAACTAATTTGCTTAATAATCACAAATATAAAATATATCAATAACACTAATTAGACACTAAAATTAATTTATGCATCACATGACTCACTTCTTAATAATGTCAATTAGACATAAAAATTACCTAACATATCACCTGCCACTACTTAGCCTAGAGCTTCTTTGGAGATCCAACTCATCCTTTAGACAACCCATTATTCCATACATTTTAATTTTCCTAGTTTATAAGAAATGCAACTTATGGAAAGTCAACTAGTTATCATGGTTTTGATGATGATGATGATGTTTGTCCATTAAGCCCTATATGATCTATCACACCTTAAGAAAATAAGATTAAATAGAATTAGTTAATATTTTATTTCTATATTGAATATTTTATAAATATTTATGCATTAATCATATTTAACTAATTATAATATAGATTATAATTCTTTTTATTGTGAAATATTTATTTATTTATTATTTAATTTTATAATATGAATTAAAAGTAGAAAAAATATAAATTTTAAATTTTGGTATCAAATATTGAAATTCATAAACAATAATAAACATTTTAATTAAATAAAATAAAATTTATAATCTTAAAATCTTAAAAATAATGATTTTAAATATCATTTTTGTTATTTAACTTAATCTTAAAATTGACTATTTATAAGTATTCGTTCTTGATACTTTGTTATTCCATCATGGCAATGTTCCTTTATGGTGATTGTGGAGGGTGATTTTTAGTTAGTCATCTTGAAAGTAAAAAAATGATTAATAGAATTTTTCCAAAAAAAATTACTATAACTAGAAATTGTAAAAATATATCACAAATATTAACCATTTTATCCAACAATCTGTATTTCCTCTTTAATAAGATAGCAGAATTTCTAGATAAATCCTATTAAAGGACTTCACCTTCATCTTTTAGGACACTAGAATTGTCCATTATAGGAGAAATATATCACAAATATTAATCATCTTATCCAACAATCATTATTCCCTCTTTAATAAGATAGCAGACTTTCTAACTAACTACAATGCAGCTACTTCACCTTCATCTTTTAGGACACTAGAATTGTCCATTATAGAAGGAATGAAGACAATGTTAAGATGTTACACAAAGATTAATAAATCCCACTAGAGGTGGAAGAACATGAAGGAATATCTAGAATTGAGGATAAACTCTGCAATAAACCAAATCATGTACCCCAATCAATTCAGACATTCTAAGCACTATTGATATTTCCACACGGTAGATATTTTGTATTTATCCTATTAGTATATAGGGAGAAAAAGGGCATTAACTTTTGCCATTAATTAATTTCAAATACAACAAGTCAAATTTTTTTTTTTTATTTTTTTTTTATTTTTTTTATTTTTTTTTTTATTATTATTTTTTTCTTCTGATATTATATACTATGTTATCAATTTAATAAAAAAAAAAGTGTATTTACAAAAGGAAGTATTCATCTCAATTTTCCCATACAAAATTTTATACACATATAAAATAAAAAAATTCTAAATAATAATATAAATATGGATAATTATTTATTAACTTTTAATAATAATTATTACAATTTAAAATATATGTTAAAATAATTATTTTTATTTTTATTTTAAAATTATTTCATGAACTCTAATACAAAATTCTTTTTCTACTTTTAATTTTTTCCTTTTCTTTTTTTTCCCAAGGAAAAATCATAATTTTCATTAATATGTGAAAATTACATGATGTAGATGCATTGCATATGCATTTTTGTGACTGTGGTCACATCATATAGTTCTGCAAAAAATCCCCTAAGGGGTGTACATCAATGGCTGTCAAAATAATTACAATAAATACAATAATTTAAGTTCGGTTATATAATGATCAAAATCTGTCAAAAAAGCTGAGTTGTCAATCATCAAATGTCTGGCTAGTCGATGAAAGGTCGATGATAATAACTATAGTGTTTAAAATCCCTATGCTCGTCTATATGCCAGAGCCCCCTATGCTAGACCGTTGCCGCCTTAGATAGTTCATCGGAAATGATGTTGCACTCCCTGTAAATATGAAAACAAGAGATGAATAAGAATTAAGCTTTCAGATGCTAGAGATCTTCCAATATAATCTGAAGTGTGTGCACGTGACATGAAGCAGATTTATTGAACCAATTGATGATGATTTTATACTCTCCAAAGGCTTGTAGGTGGTGGACATCATGCTCTAGTGAAAACTGAAGGAGATGGAAAAGTGTTATGAGCTCAACGAAGTTGTTCGTTCCAGGGCCAAGACCCATCTTGATCTTGTAAAAGTGTTGTGGGGAGATGTGAAGGAGGGCACCACCGCCACATCCCATGGGTTGGGTCGAGCCATTGAAGTAAGCCCAGGGTATGTCGAAGTTTATAACTTCGGGTACGATGGTTTTAGGGGATGTGGGGGGTCCTCGTTTGGGATGCTATTGTAGGTGGATAAAATGCATGAAGTAATCAAGTGCCAATTGGGAGGGTGATCTTGGAATATGGATCCATTCCTTGCTAGCCAAATTCCCTAGCAAATGAGCAGGGGAAGATTCCTAGCCTTATGCGGAGAATCTGTGAGCCACCATTGTTGCCAAGCCTCCCCTAAATTAAGTCCATGCCACTGCAAATTTATGCCCAAATCAGATAGAATAGATGTCCATAATGCTCGAGAGGAGTGGAAATTTATGAAGAAATGATCAATTGATTTAGAGTCGATCTGGCAGAGTGTACACCAAGAGGGAACATGGATGGATCTTTTGTACAGGTTGTCCATTGTGGGAGAAATGTAATTAAGAATGCACCACATGAAGAGTATGGTGCGCGGTGGTGCCTTGAGTTTCCATATGTGCTTCCACCACCAAGTTTGCACCTATGGGAAGTGATTCGAAAATATGAGTAAGTAGCCTTCTTTGGGGGAGTATAGCCTAGATTTAGAGCGGGCCCAGATTAATTCATCATCCCCTGTACATATACGGATATGACCTTCAGATAGTGCGGTTGTATAAGACTGCCAAGCTTGGTGCATCGACCCAAGGAATCCAAGTTGATTAGCAGTTTTCCAGCCTTGCAGATAGAGTGTCGAGGAAAAGTGGTCAGTAATTTGTGCGATGAAGTGGATGCCTTGGTCTGATAGATGGTTGATGATTTCACGGGGTAGGGTGTGTGCATTCCCACATCCTGACCAAGGATCAATACCAATGTGCGCCTAATTCCCAGATCTAATTCTCCAAGTCAGACCACTTCAAATGTGTGGGAGTGAGGTAAGAACAACCTTCCATATAGTTGAAATGTTCTGGTGGCTCCAAGAGGGATGTACGATCCAATCGATGATATTCATGGGCCGAATGTATTTCATGTAGACCACCTGCGTCCAGAGATTCTTGGAGGTCATAATCGTCCATCCCATTTTTAGCACAAGTGCTTTAGCAAAAATGTCCAGGTTATTGATGCCCCATCCTCCCCATTTTTTGGGGAGGGAAATTCGATCCCATTTAATCCATGCAAATGTATGTCCTTCTCGATTCCCATTCCATAAAAACATGTTGCATATACGTTGTATTCTGTCAATGATGGCTCGAGGTATCCAAGCAAGTGACATCCAGTAAACTGGAGTGGCTTCTAGAACTTATTTGATTAAGGTTAGGCGGCCTGCCTGAGATAGCCATCTGTTGTGCCATAAGAAAATTCTCTTTTCCAATTTGGCAATATGCCATGTCCAATATTCAATGCGGTAATCATAGGGTTTAATTCTAAACCCGAGATACCTGAGGCCATCAAGGGGATCCAGAGGAGTGAAGGGAAATCTGTTCAAAGCAATTCTTCTCTCCTGTGGAGTGCATCCATACAAAGATATGGTCAATTTTAGTGCATTACAGACCATGCCAGTTGCGATGATGAAGTCAGTAAGAGCTGCTAAGGAAGATAGAGTGTCACCAATCGATCCATTTAGTAGAATGAGAACTTCATCAACAAAAAGAATATGGGAGAGTGTGCATCCTTCTGCAATTTTGATGCCCTAAAAATGACCCTGATTCTTTTCATCCATGATCATCCGACTCAAAGCTTCCACTATGAGTAGGAAGAGGAGTGGGGAGAGGGGGCAACCTTGTCGAAGTCCTCTTTTAGAGTGGAAGAAAGGAGATGCAAAATCGTTGATGAGTACACTGAAAGAAACATTTGTGATGCAACACATGATCCATTTGGTGAAGTTGTAAGGGAATCACAGATGGGTGAGTATCATGCAGATGCAGAGCCAATTGGATTGATCTAAGGCCTTAGCGAGGTCCAGTTTGAGAATGATGCTTTTGAGCTTCTTGTGTTTAATGGAGTGGAGCACTTCCTGGGTAGTGTCGATAGCTTGATAAATTTGGTGGTGATGGAGGAAAGAAATTTTTTTAGGAGATATATGTTCAGAGAGGATGGGTTTAATGCGATTAGCAATGATTTTGGCATGATCTTGTAAATGCAGTTGAAGAGGGAGATAGGTCGATAATTATAAAAAAACTTGGGATCATCATATTTGGGTATGAGGGCAATAAAGGTGGAGTTTTAGGAATCATATCATCTCCCTGTCATGCGACACTCTTCAACCAGATTGAGAATGTCCTGTCCCATGATGTCAAAAAAGGCGAGATAGAATTCAATGGGCCATCCATCAGGTCTAAGGCTCCTGTCCTTATGGAACCATTTCAAGGTGTCTTGGAGCTCTTGTATGGTGACAGGTCGATTCAATTGATCTTCATCATCCTGATCCACAAGTATGGGGAATAATCTTGTCACTCTTATGATTTCAGCCAGATTTATGTTGGCAGGGGCCTTGTAGAGATTACGAAAGTGCTCCACCCCCATGTGAGCCAATTGATGGAATTTCTCAAAAGGATTTCAAATTTCATCCTCCAGTGACCAGATGGTGTTAATGGCTTTGTGCCCATTTGAAAATTGATGGAAAAATTTAGATTTTTCATCGCCAACTTTTCGCCAAATAGCTATGCTTTGACGGCGCCAGGTATCTTCTTGTTCCTTGAGTATCTGATTTTGTTTAGCTGCAAGCTGAGTGAGTTGTGTCCTAGCATCTATAGTGTTCGGCCCATCCATCAAGGCAGATTCAATCTCAGTGATTTCATATTCAATTCTGCAAAGAGATTCCTCATCCTTTTCTCTCCTGTCCCGAGCCAATGTCTTGGTCATTTCCTTGATAGTTGACATTTTAGCAACGAATGACATGGAGGGTGAGGATCCAGAATCAAGGGGGTGAGTGGTCCAATAGTTAGTGACAAGTTCAGTATAATCCCAATGGGAGATCCAAGTGGTATTGAACTTGAAATGGTTGCAGGGATTCCCATAGTTAGGGGAAATCTCCATGTAGATCGGGAGATGATCAGACATACCTCCATATCCCACCCATTGACGATATGATAATCCATAGTTGGTTAAGGTTTCATGAATGATAAAGCGATCCAACTTGAAAGCAACAGAGGCCTCTCCAACCCTGTGATTGCTCCATGTGGGGTGGATCTGAGGCATAAGGATGTCGACCAGGTGGTGGCTCTCAATGAGTTCAACAATATTGACAGCCAGAGGATCGACCTGAGCAAGGGGACCCCAGGATTCAGTAATGCATAGGGATAAGTTAAGGTACCATCCAAGAATAATATTGTGGGAAAAGAGGAGTGCAGTATTGAGGAGGTGTTTCCAGAAGGGTAGACGAGAGATGAAGGGTCCCTAAATATTAATGAGGTGATATGATGACCCAAGTTCAGAGGAGAAAACATCTGCCCCCAGAAATCTATCCCCATCCCATTGATTAAGAACCTTTGTGGTTCTATGGTTGGAGCCAATTATGATTCCTCCGGAGTGGCCATGAGCATCCAAAGCCTGAAAGTTCCAACCTGGACAGATCGTTCGGAGGGCTGATATCACATGTTCAGAGGATTCAAGGGTTTCTTAGAGAAAAAATATGTCTAAAGCTGTGCCCGTCAATAACCTTTGCAGGGCACGTTTTTTTGTAGGGCTAGCAAGCCCACAACAATTGAAGGATATAATTTTCATGAGGTAACCACTGGCTGGGTTATTCGTGCACAAAGGACCCCTTCAAGTGTGTTTTGTTTTCCATCCACTACATCTAGCCCAAACTCTATGATAGCCTTGGATATATTAGAATGTATGCCCCTACCAAATTTTGATTGAATAGGGTCAAGTATCCATAGACCGCCTAATCCAGAGGAGGGGGGTTGTGTGAGATATCGGAGGAGGTAGGAGTTAGAGCTCACTGAGTCCAAAGGGTATTCAGAGAGGGGTAAAATAGGAGGTGAACACAGAATGGATGGGGGGAGGTCAACAATGGAGGGCATGGGGAGGAAGGTAGGACATGTAGCAGACGGGACGGGTCAAGTGGCCAATGAGGGGAATGATGTGCACAGGGTATTCGAAAAAATAGATGCATATGTGATAATATTAGAAAGAGGGAAAGAGGAAGGAGGATTACCCAATGCAAGTTTGGCCGCTGCTGCTCGAGCCCTTGTCATCCGAGGGGAGGATGGACCAGGTGGAGTAGAGGTGGGCTTGGGCCCTTGAGAAGCTTTCTTGCCTTTGCGATGGTCTGTTGAGACATTTAAAGGAGGGGGATCCGTCGATGTTTCTGGTGCTTGTACATGATCCGGTTTGCCCACATCAAATACACCTTTAAGGAGGGGGCAATCCTTGTAGAGGTGGCCAACCTCATGACATCTCCGAAATTTATAAGGTACACCTTCATAATCCAGGGTCTGGATGTGTGAAAATTGCTTCCATCGTAGTGTGATGGCTTCTTCCAATCCTTCGCAGGTGTCTAGGTGAAACAAGATCCTAGCCATCATCATAATGCTCGTGTTTAAGTAGGATTTGTCATGGTCCACATAAGTGAAAAGTGTGTTTCCTATGTGTCGCATGATTTCTTCTAACTAGAAATGGAGTGGGAACCTCAACAACCTAACCCATATGGGACCAGTGCCAATTTGTTCTCTCTCAGGGTCAAAAAGGGGGCTCCATCATTTAAAAATGACTGAAGCCTATTCAATGTGCCATAGCTTAGAGAGCATCCAAGAAACCTGTTCAGGTCGATGAAAGTGTAGTGCAAACCATCCCCAAGGGATAATGACTACCCATGACAGCTCCTCCATTATAGGTCCCCAAATCTCATTCATCCAGGCGCATAATTGGGTGAGGTTGTATCTCCTCCCCAGACCATGTCCAACTAGAACTCGATCTGTCATGTCCATGACCTCTCCCAAAAGGAGCCCTTCTCCAAGGTTGAGATTGAAATTCCTGTTACCCTTCTTTATGCACTTCAAGCGCTGATATCCCTAATTCGCTGAGCCCAATCCCCTCTGGTCAATATGAGGTTCAATAGCATGATCTATGGAGTCAAGGTTTGAATAATCCATAGGTGAGACTATAGGGGGAGATGAGAATCATCTGGAAGATGTTAGGCTAGTTCCTGGTGGTGGGGCGTTAGAGGGAGCTTGCGAAGGTGGATTAGAATGTTCAAGTGGTCGTGTGCCAGGAGGGCCACGGGAGGGAAAAATGGATGTACCTTGGAGGCAAGTGGTGAGAAAATGTATGGTAGCTAGAGAGAATATGGCGGTTTCCGTTGACGGCGTGGAGCATAGGGGTATAGTAGGTAGGTCTGTGAGAGAAAAAGGAGGGGAGTCATAAAATAGGGGAAGGTCGGTGGGAGGAGGGCAAAGGAGAGTATGGGGAAGGGGAAGAGGGAAATAGGGGCCATCAGAGGCCGCCTCAGGAATATTGAGGGCTAGTGGGCCGCTAGGTGGCATGGGGTAGTGAGGGGATCCCAAGATCTTGACACCTTCGAGCCGGTCTGACGATTAATTGACGATGTTGTCATCCATAGTTGACACAGATAATGTCAACCATTTTTTATCGGTGTCGGCCTATCAATGTCGAAATCGACATGGTGCGAATGGTAGTTATAGAGATGCATTGGCTGTTAGCAGGGAGATGCTCGATGGAGATTTGTGGTCGTTACCCGAACTATTCCCACGTCCGAAAAAACCATAACACTTCACAAAACCCTAACCTGCTTCAGATTGGTGTGGTAGGAACACGGGGAGCTCCATCCACGTGCCATCCTTTCACAAAGGTTTTAATCACAAGCCTCAGCCTATTTCGAGCAATTAATCAGACCAATGACTGATTGATATATATATATATATATATATATATATATATATATTATTTATAAAATGAAATCATATATATGTTGAAAAATATTGTTATTTTACATTTGAGGTTCATGACTATATTGAAAATAATGGTAAAATTGTTTAAAAACGAAGATTTTACTTTCCACATCATCCATCAATGATAATTAATGCTTACATGTGTGTTATATGTGTATTATAGGTTGTGATTGCGAGTTCCAATGTTACTATCTTTAGCTAATAAGATCTATTTTCTTAAGATACGAATTAATGAAAAATTGTAACCTATAAGATATATGTATATGTAACCTTTACCTTTCTATAAAATATAGTGCGATTTATTGTTGGTGTGTGAAAAATGCTCACTCTTTCATATTTCTAAGTTGGTATTACATCAGGTTCAACTCCGAGTCTCTCAAGGGAGAGGTTATGACCATGCCAATTCTGGAAGTTTAACTATTGTGCATAAAGAGGGTAAGAGAGTGGTAGGTTTATTTCTTATGTGAGAGATTTATGTGTGCCAACATACTTTTTTCTACTCTATATCTTTTTTTACATCACCTAATCCTCTTATGTGTGAAAAATCATGTTGGATTGTCTAAAGCATTGGCATGGATTAAGATGAGTGAGGATAGTTAGTGTTGAAATTTCAAGTGCAATAGAAACAAGCACTCATTTAACAACATGATGATTATTTCTAATGTCTCATATGTCTTCTTTTAGAATTTAGAATTTATTGATATATCGATTATAGTTAGAGCCTTCATAGAGCCTTGACCTCACCCTTCCCAAACCTCACTTTATTTTCATCATCATCTTTATCTTGTTGAGTTATTTTTCCTTTGACATATTGCAAAACTTCACTTTCTTCTCCGTCCAGATCAATCCTATTCTTCTATGCTTTGAAGTTTGATTCTCCCTAAATGGCGTATGCATGTAATACATAACTTAGGACACTACCGTCATCTCCTTTGTAGTCACAAGAGTTGAAGCCTATATGTGTGAAATATTTTGGGCATGGCTACTGATGATTACAAGTGAATTGAGTAAATTAAATCTTAAACTATATCTTAATTATGCTTCTCATTATTTTGGTATCATTTTTTTTAATGCAGAATTGTCGTCAGACACGTACTTTTATTAATTATGAAAATAAATTACATAAATAATTGCAGAGTTTACAAACGTAAACTTCTACTAACTTGGAAATAGGAGACTAACCTATTTATAAGAAAAATTTCCTAACATAATTTTGTTATGGATCACTTGGAAAACCAACAAGTGTCCATTTAAAAGAAATGACCTTCTAACTATTCTACTAACTTTATTTTTAACTTAGAGCCTAGGAAACAACTCTATTCAAGAGTCCTATTTTTAATAACAAAATTCTATTTCTAAGCATCTCAAATATTTAATAAATATTTCAATTTAATAAATATTTTTATTCTCTAATATTTATTAAATACCTAATTTAATAAATATTTTATCCTAAGTTTATATTAACATATTTGGATCATTTAACATTCCCCCCTTTGATCTAGAGATACATTACAACATATACCAAGTTCATCTCTAAAATTAGTAAATTTTATTTTGCCAAGTGGTTTGGTGAAGATATCGGATGTCTAATCTTCTGAAGGACAATAAATCGGCTTGATGACATCCTTTGCAATGAGAGATATGATATGGTGATACCTGGTGTCCACATGCTTTGTCTTTGAATGAAAAACTGGATTCTTGGCGATCTTTATTGCTGAATGATTGTCGATGAATAACGAAGTAGATTCTGTTGGAGGAATTCCCAAGTCCTATAAAACTCGATGCAACCAAACAATCTCACATGCTGCTTCACATGCTGAAATGTACTCTGCTTCTGCTGAAGAAGTGGCCACTATAGCTTGCTTCTTGGAACTCCAGGAAACTCTAGTTGACCCCATTTTCATTAAGTAACCTGATGTTGATGCCCTATCTTCAATATTGCCAGCAAAGTCGTCATCTGAAAATCCACCAAGTACAAAATTTTTAGTCTTTTGTAAAGAAGACCAAAATATTTTGTTCCTTGGATATAACGAAGAACTCATTTAGCTTCATTCCAATGGCTGTCTCATGGTTCTTGCATAAAGCAGGAAGGAATATTGATGTCATAAGAAAGATCTGGTCAAGTAGTTGTCAGATAAATCAAGGTACCAATCAACTGTCGATAAGAAGTGCTATTCACCATTTCCCCCCTTCAAATTTTGAAAGTTTCAAGTTTTGTTCCATAGGGGTAAGGACAGGCTTGCAATCTTGCATTCCAAATAGTTGAAAAATTTCTGCGGCATACTTACTTTGAGAAATGAAGATCTGATGTGAACGTTGGAATACTTCAACTCCAAGATAGTAGTGAAGTAGCCCCAAATATGTCATCTTAAAACCTGCATGTAACTCCTTTTTCACCTGTGCAATGTGATCATCATTGTTTCCTGTGATAATCAAATCATCTACATACATAACCAAAATCACCAGATTTTTACCTTGTTGATGTACATAAAAGGTATCATCATATTCACTGCGTTGAAAGCCAACTTTTCAAATGTATTCATCCATTTTGGCATACCAAGCTCAGGGAGCTTGTTTTAACCCATATAAAGCCTTTATCAATTTTTAGACTTTATGTTCCTATCCCTCAATTTCAAAACCTGGTGGTTGTGTCATGTACACTTCTTGTTGTAAATCTCCATTGATAAAAGCACTTTTAACTTGCATTTGATGAACTTTCCATCCTTGTTGAGCTATTAAGGCAAGTGTGAGGCGGATGGTGTTCTATTTAGCAGTAGGAGAAAATGTTTCCTCATAATCTATCCCTTCTTGCTGCGCAAAACATTTAGCAACAAGTCTTGCTTTATACTTGTCAATATCACCATTTTTCTTGTACTTAATTTGATAAACACATTTCCATCCAATCGGTTTAACATGCTGAGGACAATCAACAAGTTTCCAAGTGTTGTTGTCTTGAACTGCCTGATATTCATCAACTATAGTCTATTTCCATGCTTTATGTTTTATTGCCTCTTGATAAGAAGAAGGTTCAGTAAAATCATTTGACATCAAAGCAAAATTGCCTTCATTTTGTTTTGATCCCCTTGTTCCTATTTTATTTTGTTCATTAGGCCTTACATATTTCAAAATTTGAACTACCCATTTCGGCAATTGATGTTCACTGGTTTGAGGTTGTGAAAAATCACCATCATTGAAAAGAGGGTTGATGTAAACTGATGTCTTTTGATCAAACGAAGGTTCTGGGGTTGGAGAGTCATTGTCAGAAGAACTACTACTGCTAGGAGAGTTGGATGAACTCCCAGAAGACCCGGATGGTGCTGATTAAAATCGTAGTTAAGAAACCTTCATCAACAACATGAAAACCAACATTTATGATTTCTTGCTTGATGTTTTTAAGCCCTGAAATATACTCAAAGACATCTCCACCTTCAGTTAATTTTTGTTGAAACAATTTTAATTGAAGATCAACTTTCTTTGATTCAGGTTGTGTATCAAAGAGATCTTTGAATGTATGTAAAGCAGCCCATGCATCGGAGGAATTCTCAATGTGTATGTACATTTCATTACTAAATAAAGCTTTTATAAGAGCTAATGCCTTGGCATATTTTATTTCCCATTTTTCAAGTGAAGTTGGATCTGTTGGTTTATTTGGCTTAATGTTGCCATCACAAATGTCATGACACAATTCATTAAAAATAAGAGTGCTTTCAATTATACGTCTCCATGTCTTATAATATTTCACTCCTTATAGTTTATTAGATTCAGAGAACAGATTAATTAAATTTGACATTGTAGTGTTGAAGCAGTGCACCAACAGAATCAAGTACAAAAATCGAGCAACTTGTCACATGAAACACGCCACGCAAAAAAAAACGAGCTATCGGGGCTTGGCCTTGACCCTCGTATAGTCGTTGAAAAATGGAGAAAAATGACTGAGCTTTGCACTTGGCTCTAGTCAATTTCTCGTTGAGTGTTTATAATGAAATCTTTGCAAAATTTGACAATGCCTTTACAAATCTCTTCTTTAAAAAAATTCTACCCTGCCTCAAAGTAAAAAAGTACTTTGAGTTACAATATCACTCATTGTTTCTCCCAAAAATACAATTTTCTCCCTTATAACTCCAATTACAAAATAAATGACAAAATTTACCTCTCCAAAATTTTCTTCTCACCTTATTTCTCCATAAAAAAACTTCACAATTACACTTTATTACTATATAATAACAATTATCTCTCCAAAGTTAAAAAAAAAAAAAAATCGAACTTCAAATACACCTTTTACAAAAAACTATACAAAGTAATTAGTCCCATGTGCGAACAAGTAACAGAAGTGCGTAGAGCATGGTCAAAATCCTCTTGCGTTCAATTAAATCTTCGATCTCGATATGCTGAAATCAGGGTTGGGTCCTTGAACAGAGTTGTCATGGTGAAAGGTGACCAGAGATTCGAATGTGGATGTGCATTAGAGAGGGGAACTTCTAACATTCTGTGCCCATTCGTTGAAGACTGCACAAACTGTTGACTTTGGGATTTTCAATTCGTGTGTCTTTCTTTAAAATGCTTCAACGCTTTACTCTGCTTCAACGCTTTATGGCTTTACTCTGCTGCGAGAATTCTACGCCTGCTTCTCCTTAATATGATGGCATCTGTCATAAGCATATTTTCATCATTTTTTTTTCTTACAGCTACATTCGAGGAGTTCTTGCTGATACAACAATTGTTGTAACCAACAAATGCCCATACACAGTCTGGGCGGCCAGCAACAATCCAACTATTGATCCTCAAACCGGTGAATGGATAGAGAAGTTTAGAGCGTCATATGAAAATGTGACAAATCGGATACAGAGAGCGCTGCCAAAGAAGAGGGAAGAACAAAAATGGTCCTAACGCGTTTATTTTCTTTTGCATTTGGATTTTCAGTTACAGGCGCTGCCATTGCGCACTTCATATGGATGGATTTGTGGTCTAGCCATGCGGCAGTTTCATTGCAGACACAAGAGTATTACGATGCCTTAGAAAGACGAATAGTATGGTTGAAATCTGAAGTAGTATATGGGAATGAGGAGTTTCAACTTGTATTTGAGGGATGACAATCAGTGGTTAAAGCTGCAGAGTCCAGAATGCAGAGGGTATGATGTACGTTCTGATGGAAATAAAATATAATGGAAATAAAATTTGTTGCCAGACGTAGGCTCAACGTTAATACAAAAGTGCATAGATGGAGTATCATTTATTTGCAGAGACGAAGTATCATTTATTTGCACATATCACCATACAAATAAAAAAGTAAAAAACAACTTCAGGCCTGATTGATATCTATATCGATTGTCTAGTGTATTAAAGTTCAATTTCTTCTTTTACATTAGTACAGAAATACTAATACATGGATTTGATTCAAATACACGGATTCAGTTCAATGTTGGAAATGGGCTTATATTCATATTAAAAAATCTAAAAATAAATCACAATTAAATTTCTTTTCTCAGAATTTTTTTTAATAGATTGCATATCAATTTCTTTTCTCAAAAGTCTATAGAGTTGAAAATTCCACCTTCACCTCATCTACATTACCAATGGCTCTGATACCACAATAATGAAGAAGTGTCATCAGACACGTACTTACACG
Source organism: Pinus albicaulis (assembly GCA_034641835.2). NCBI lineage: Eukaryota > Viridiplantae > Streptophyta > Pinopsida > Pinales > Pinaceae > Pinus > Pinus albicaulis. The sequence continues at coordinate 1,341,700,815 of CM076582.1, read as the reverse complement.
TACTTTTATTGATTATGAAAAGAAATTGCATAAATAATTGCAGAGTTTACAAATGTAAACTTCTACTAACTTGGAAATAGGAGACTAACCTATTTATAAGAAAAATGTCCTAACTTAATTTTGTTATGGATCACTTGGAAAACCAACAAGTGTCCATTTACAATAAATGACCTTCTAACTATTCTAGAGTCCTATTTTTAATAACAAAATTGTATTTCTAAGTATCTCAAATATTTATTAAATATTTCAATTTAATAAATATTTTTATTCTCTATTATTTATTAAATATCTAATTTATTAAATATTTTTATTCTCTATTATTTATTAAATATCTAATTTATTAAATATTTTATCCTAAGTTTATATTAACATATTTGGATCATCTAACATTTTTTTATGCTTTCATGGTTGTATTATTGTATTTTTCATTTTTATGCATTCATGGGTGTATTATGGTTAAAATCATTGGAATTTTGTAGAATGGGTTATCTTCAAATGTCATATAAACTTAATTGATATTAGTTAACTAATCGACATATTTTATACATTTATCTAATGGAAATTCACTATATATTTCCTTTAATAATTATCATTTTTTCATATATTCGCTTCATGATTTCCAAAAGTAATTAGATTTTCTTGCAAGATATAGAGGAAGATGAAAGTAGCTTCTTATGAATAGAAATTGAATCATGTATACAAGTGCAATCACAAAGTGAATCTTGAGACTAATTATATGATAAGAAAAGGTTGGTCATTTAGTTGAAGATATATATTTATATCCAAACATTGTATTTAGAGCCACTCAAATATAATAAATCCAAAGAGTTAAAGATCATCATTAGCATCTTAATGTTGAATACAAAAATAAAAATATGGGTGAATGATTAAATTTTTTCTTCATATCCTTGATTTCCCTTTTGTTCCCTCAATGAACTCTAGTTGGAAGCTTGAGGTTTCTTTCATTGCATACAATTAGGCTCCTTTTAGGGGTCAAGGAATATTGTAGAGAGAGGATGGTTTAGGAGCTAAGGTCATGCCTTTGAAAGCACTTGTCTTGTTGTATATAGAACCAACAACTTGACTGAATTTTCACAATAAAAAATATAATCTAACAAGGAATCAATGCAATGCCACCTAAAATAGGATGTACAAAAAAACACCACCCAAAAAAGGAACAAGGAAAAAAGTCAACCCAAAATTTTGGTTTGAGGAGGAGCGTGCAAGGAAGAAGGATTCATAGTTCCAATGGATGCTAGGATTTCAAAGGTAAGTTAATGGTTTAAGATTTTACGTAATTCTAGAATCCCTTTCCTAAATAAATCATCCCACAAGCATAAAGACGAGAATATAGCCATCCTAATCAATGAATACCTTGGACTTAGGAAAGGAAAATTAGGAATAATATGACCAAATGATGGCATGTTGCCCAAGATTAGGAACATAGCTAGCAAGAGTGAAGGGGCTTTGCTAGTTAAGGAGAGTAAGTAAATCATGAATCAAGGAGGGAGAAGAGAAACAATTTCTTTCCAAACAAACATCCCGGTAACCGACCCATTTATAAAAAATAACTAAACGAACCCTAAGATGAATCTAAATCAAGCCCATACCTAAAAACATGAAGAAAACTATTAACTAGAAGATCTATAATAATCCTCTTTTTGTGTGGGTAAAACCTAAATTTCTTGCTTTAGGAGCATGTTGGGTTGAAATCCTTGCTAATTATGCACACATTCAATAACAAAATAACCTATTAAATTTTTGAAAAGAACGTTACATGCTTGAAAGCCTCAACTTTCATTCATAAAACCACCATATAGAGTTCCCATTGCAGCCATAAAATCTGTAGTACATAGTACAAATCACCCTACACTAAAAGGATTTTTGGGCCACATTTATTATGATCTATCAACCAAATGGAAAATGTCTGGTCTCCTATATTTATGAGCCAAAATGTGGAAAAAAATTGTTTTAATTTGAATTAAAAAACAAAACTATTTTATTTTTTCATCTTTGTCTTAGAAATATATAATTGAATACTATAATGTGCATATATTTCCAATCACTTATATATATATATATATATATATATATATATATATATATATATATATATATATATATATATATAATTTTATTAAAATAAACAATTTAATTTCATATCCTTTGAAATTTTGATTCACTGTAATTTTACATTTTTTTCCTTTTTTTTGATAATTTCATGAGAGAATCTTAAGTGACTAACATTATTTCTTAGCTGTTTGAGGACTCTCTTTGAATGTAGTAATAGATTTATATTCATTAAATGATTAAGTATTTGAATATATATATATATATGTAATACTTCAAAAATACACCTTTAAAAAGTTTTGGTCAAATTTAGTTTAAAACAAAATCTATTAAAAAAAAAAAAATACACAACCTTTTGACTATACAAAAAAGTAATTATAATTAAATTTTCTTGGTTAAGAGATAATTATTCTCTCATATAATGAAATACAATTATCTAAAATTCAAAACATCTAGCAACAATAAAAGTTTATCTCTCCATTGATAAATTATTTAAAATAATATGTTATTCCAAATTTTTTATTATACTAAAAAAATATTATAAAAAATAATTATATTTTTGTTTTAGCAACACTAAAGTCTATCCTTTCTGTAATCACTAATAGATTAAGAAGTTGTCTACCCAAGCAGTGGAATAGCTGGCAGTAATTTGGTCAACTAAAATTCAAAAAATGAGATAGTCGGAGTGTTTGGAATCCATTTTTGATAGTGGAAATGGATTCAGCACTATCAAAAAATGTTAGATCACTTAAAATACTAAAGTTTAACAACTGTAAACAAGATTCCTATAAAATCTTTGATGGATTTTTTCAAAATCTTTACTAAATTCTAAACCAAAACGCTGTTTTTTTTAAACTAGACGATAAATTAATCCAATTAATGCGCTATTGCAATTGCAAGTAGATTGCTTTTTCTTAAGATGATAAGTCGGCTTACAATCAGAAATAATAGCCCATTCTTCGCCTATTACTGTTAGCTAGAAAATCTCATCATGGTGGCCTCCAAGTTGAAACTGATGTTCTTTATTATCCTCGCACTGCAACTCTCTGCGATATGTACCCAACTGAAAGTAATGGAGTGTCCATGACCCTCCACATGAAGATAAGTTGAGGATGAAGAGCGAGTCTACGCAGGAGATCACCGTGCCGGAGCCTCTGTACTATCCCGAGGACTACGAGTATTACATCAAACTATCGGTGGGTACTCGTGCACAGGATGTACTGTTCCTCATGGACACTGGCAGCGATGTTCCACGGGGATCTTCTTTGTAGACCCGATGATGTCGCTGGAATGGTAGAGAGGGTCTTCCCGGCGATCTTCTTTGTAGACCTGCTCTTCTTCCTCATCTTCATGTGGAGAGTATGGGCACTCCATTCATTTCATGCTGTTTCTGTTGCGATATTTTTTCATGCTCTTTCTGTTGAGAAAATATCGCAGAGAGCCACATTGCGAGGATAGTGAAGAACTTCAGCTTCAACTTGGAAGCCACCATGGTGCGAATTCTCAGAGAAAGCTAATCGAGGAAGAATGGGACTGAAATGGGCATTGGGAGCACTGACTATTCTTAGGAAACCTAATGCTGAGGTTAAATTATCATTATCTTTAAGTTTATTAGAGGTTAGATACTTAGATAAGATGCGTAATGCTGACGATCAATGGCCTCACAACTTCTCTAAAGCATGAATGTGCAATGTTGATATCATTGTCATATTAGGGCAGGGTGGGCAAGGTAGTGCCCACTGCCGATGGTTATTATTGGCTATTATTAAAAAGTAGTAGTTTATTTGGAATAGCATATTATTAATTTATTAATGATTATAGAAAGGGTAGACTTTCAATTTTGCTAAATGTGTTTGGATTTTGGATGGTTGTGTGTTATTACACAATAATGTTATTTGAGAGTTAAAAAAACTCAATTATAATTATTTTTAGTGTAGTAAAAAAACATACTACTTCCAATATCACAGTATTTTCAATAATTTATAATGATTACAAAAAGGGTAGACTTTTAGTGTTACTAGATGTCTTTGAGTTTTGGATAAGTGTGTTTCATTACATTGAATAAGTGTGTTTTATTAAGTTGGAGAATAGTGTGATTTTTATTTTTTATGTGAACAATGCTCTCTCTCATTTTACTAATTTGAGATTAGACCAGGTTCAACCTTGACTCTCTCAAGAGAGGGGTTATGACAATGTTAATTCTGCAACTTTAAATAATTTGCATAAATAGGGTAAGACAGTGGTTGGTGTATTTCTTATGTGAGAGATTTCAATCCTTTGCATAAATAGGGTAAGAGACTGGTTGGTGTATTGCTTATGTGAGAGATTTTAGTGTGTCAAAATTCTTTTTGTTACTCTATTTTTTTCCATTACCTAATCCTCTTACGTGTGAAAATTGATGTTGGATTGTCTAAATTATTGGCATGGTTTAAGTTGCGTGAGGATAGTTCATGTTGAAAATTCAAATGCAATAGAGACCAGCACTGATTTATGAACATTATCATTACTTCTAATGTTTCATATGTCTTCTTTTAGCATTTACAATTTATTGTTAAAGAAATTATTGTTGGAGCCTTCATAGAGCCTTGACCTCGCCCTTCCCAAACCTCACTTTATTTTCATCATCATCTTTATCTCGTTGAAATAAATTTCCTTAGACATATTCCAAAACTTTAGGTTCTTTTGGGATGAGATCAATCCTATTCTTACATGCTCTGAAGTTATATGCTCCCTCAAGGTCCGTATACATGTAATAAATAACTTAGGACACTACCCTCATCTCCTTTGGAGTCACAAGAGTTGAAGACTAGATGTGTGCAATTTGTTGGGCATGGATAAGCATGATTGCAAGTGAATTGAGTAAATTAAATCTTAAACTATATCTTAACTACTCTTCTAATTGTTTTGGTATTTTTTGTTTTTATGCATTCAAGAGTGTATTATTGTATTGTGTTTTTATGCATTCATAGATGTATTATGGTTCAAAGCAATGGAATTTTGTATAATGGGTTCCTTCCATATGACATATAAAGTTAATTTATATTAGCTAGGTAATGGTCATCTTTTAGGTGTTTGTGTAATGGAAATTCATTATATGTTTTCTTTAATAACTATAATTTTCTCATATATTCAATTCATGATGTTCAAAATTAGTTAGCTTTTCTTGAAAGATATAGGGAAACATGAAAGTAACTTCTTATGAATAGCAATTGAATCATGTATACAAGTGCAATAGAAATGTGAATCTTGAGATTAATTATATAATAAAAGGTTGGTCATTTAATTGAATATATATATTTATATCCAAACATTGTATTTAGAGCCACTTAAATATAATAATTCCAACGAGTTAAATAACATCATTAACATCTTAATCTTGAATACAAAAAGAAGAATCTCGGCCAATGATTAATTATTTTCTTCATATCCTCGATTTCCATTTGCTGTCCTTAATGAACTAGAGTTGGAATTGAGGTTGCTTTCATTGCATCCAATTAGGCTCTTTTCAGGGTCCAAGAAGTCTTATAGAGAGGGGATGTTTCAGGGGATAAGGTCATGCCTTTGCAAGCATTTGTCTTGTTGTATAAAGAACCAAAATCTTGAATAAATTTTCACAGTTAAAAATATAATCTAACAAGGAATCAATGCAATGCCACCTAAAATCGGGATGTACAAAAAAACACCACCCAAAAAAGGAACAACGAAAAAAGGCGTCCCAAAATTTTGGTTTGAGGAGGAGCTTGAAAGGAAGAAGGATTCATAGTTCCAATAGATGCTAGCATTTCAAAAGTAAGGTAGTAGTTTAAGATTTTAAGTAATTCTAAAATCTTTTTTCGAAGTAAATCATCCCAGTACCATAAAGACAAGAATATAGCCATCCATATCAATGAATAAGTTGGACTTACGAAAGGAAAATTAGGATTAATATGACCAAATGATGGCATGCTCCCCAAGATTAGGAACATAGCTAGCAAGAGTGAAGGGGCTTTTCTGCTTAAGGAGGGTAAGTAAACCACGAATCAAGGAAGGAAAAGGGAAATATTTTCTTTCTCAAAAACATCCTTGTAACCCAATAATTTAGAAAAAATAACTAAATCAGCCCTAAGATGAATGAAAATGAATCCCATACCTAAAAAAATGAAGAAAATATTAACTAGAAAATCTAGAATTATCCTCTTCTTGTGTGGATAAAACCTAAATTGCATGCTTTAAGAGCATATTGGGTTACAATCCTTGCTAATTATGCAGACATTCAATAAGAAAATATGCTATAAAATTTTTCAAAAGAATGTTACAGGCTTGAAAGCCTCAACTTTTGTTCATAAAACAACCATATAGAATTCTCATTGCAACCATAAAATCTTTAGTACTTACTTAATACAAATCACCCTATACTAAAAAGATTTTGGGGTGACATTTATTGTGATCTATCAACCAAATGGAAAAACTCTAGTCTCCTATATTTATGAGCCAAAATGCCTAAACAAATTGTTATAATTTGAATTAAGAAAAACCATTTTATTATTTCATCTTTGTATTAAAAATATATATTTTAAGACTAAAAACTGCATCTATTTCCCATCACACTTATATATATATATATATATATATATATATATATATATATATATATATATATATATATATATATAATTTCATATCATTTTGGAAATAAAAATTTAATGTACTGTAATTGGTTTTACATGTTTTTTCTCTTTCTGATAATTTTATGAGAGAATCTTAGGTGGCTAACAATATTTTTTAATTGTTTGTGTTTTATTTAATGTAGTAATAAATTTAGATTCATTAAATGTTTCAGGCTTTGAATCTATATATTTAATACCTCAAAAAAGAAATTAGAAAAAAATTGGTGAAATTTTCTTTTAAAACAAAATGTCTCAGAAAAAAAATACATAATTTTGAGACTGCACTAAAAATAATTATAATTACATTTTTTTGGTTAAAAGATAATTATTCTCAGATATAATGAAATACAATTATGCAAAATTTAAAGACATTTAACAACAATAAAAATCTACCCCTCTTTATAATCATTGATAAATTATTCAAAATAATATGCTATTCCAAATAATATATATATTTTTTATTACACTAAAAATTATTATAAAATATAACTATATTTTTCTTTTCTTATATAAAATATAATTGTTTCCACTACCAATGATATCCCTATCCAAAATCGCAGAGAGCCATCAGCTTCAACTTGGAAGCCACCCTGGTGCGAATTCTTAGGCAAAGGTAATCGGACAAGAATGGGATTGAAATGGGTATTGCGAGTACTGAATATTCTTACGAAACTTCGAATTATCATTAAGTTTATTAGAGGTTAAATATTTAGATAAGATGTCCAATGCTCATATCATTGTCACAATAGGGCAGGGCAGGGCGGATTGTTATTATGGGCTATTATTTAATATTTCTAAGGGTTGGTAGGTTGATTTATCATTTTTATTTAGGAAATAAAAAAATTAGTGTGTTTGGAATAATACACTATTAATGGGAGTAATTTAAGGTGTAGAGTTTGATTTTTGCTAGATGTTTTCGAGTTTTGGATAGTTGTGTGTTATTAGCCATAAATTATAATTATTTTTAGTGTAATAAAAAAACATACTATTTTGAGTAGGACACTACTTTCAATAATTTATAATAATTACAGAAAAGGGTAGACTTTCAGTGTTGTTAAAAAGCATATTATTTTGAGTGACACATTACTTTCAATAATTTATAATAATTACAGAAAAGTGTAGACTTTAAGTGCTGCTAGATGTCTTTGAGTTTTGGATAAGTGTGTTTCATTACATTGGAGAATAATTATCTCTTTTCCAAGCAAACAAACGTATAACTAAATTTTAAATTATTTCCTCTTCCTCTGACCAAAATTTCTTAGAATGGCATATTAGAGTTATTAAATATACATAGATTAAACACCTTGGGTTTTTTTAATTAATTTGACTCTATTATTACATTTAAAAATACTTTTCCAACAATTAAAAATAATTTTACTCAAAATTATCTATATATATATATATAATTTAAAAATAATATTAAATTAAATTATTACTTTCTATATATTCACCAGATTCCAGATGTAAAATTAGATATTAGTATTTGGAAATTGATACTTTTTTAATCTTGAAATATATATTTTTAATGTAAAGATCAATACAATAAAATGTTACTTTTCTAGTATACTGATAAAATTATTTTTTCCACAATTTGGCGAGGAGACCCGACTAAGACCCGACTATTTATATTAGGTTGAGAGCATGATAAATGACAGCGACCCCACCCGACCCCACCCGAAACCTTTTTAGCGTAGATTTATTTTTAATAAGCAATTATTAAAGATTTTATGGTTGGAATGGGTATTGTGAATGAACCTTAAGTAATGGTTGAAATTTCAATTACGGAACGTATCTTTCGAATATTTTATAGCATATTTTGGTAATGAATAAGTGTATATTTAATAAGTATTATATCTCAAAAAATTTAGGTTTGATCCACGTAAAAATTTTAATTTTAGATTTTTGAGTTAATAATTTTTTTCATGATTTTATGGTATGTGTTTCATTTGGTTTCATCTTAGCTATGTACTCCGGTTGGTTTATTTAATGTTTTTAAATTGTTTGGTGAAAAGTTTTTTTTTTGGAATAAAATATTGATCTTTTCTCTCTTTGAATCATGGTTTACTTATTCTTCTTAGGTAGCAAAGACCCTTGACTCTTGCTAGATATGTTCTTAATATTGGGCACCATGCAATCTTTTAGTTGGATTAGTTCTAATTTTCCTTTCCTCCATCCAAGGTATTCCTTAATTAGGATGGTTATATTCTCATCTTTATGGTGGTGGGATTGGTTATAGGTGAAATGGATTGTAGAATTGGGTAAAACATTAAACCATAACCCTATTTTTAAAATCTTAGCATCCACTGGAACTATCGACCCTGCTTCCCTGTAGGCTCTTCCTTCAACCAAAGTTGTGGGGTGTTTTTTCCCTTCTTTCGTTTGTGGGTGATGTTTTTTTGTACATCCCTAATTTAGGTGGCCTTGTGTTAATTCCTTGTTAGAGTATTTTTAATTGTGAAACATTACTCATGTTGTCAGTTCTATATAGAACAAGAAAAATGCTTGCAAAATCATGCCCTTAGCTCCTAAACCATCCTCTCTCTACAAGACTCCTCGATGCTTAAAAGAATCCCAATTGGTTGAAATGAATCAACCTCAAACTTTCAAGTCTATTTATTTTCAGACACAAAAGAGAAATTGAGGGTATGGAAAAAATAAGGTTAATTATTGGTTGGTATTTTTATTTTCATATTCAAGATCAAGATGTTAATGATGATATTTAACTCTTTGGAGTAATTATATTTGAATGGCTCCATATAAAATGTTTGAATATAAATATATTCAGCTAAATGATCAGCCTTTTCTTATCATACAATTAATCTCATAATTCACATTACAATTTCACTTGTGAACATGATTCAATTGCAATTCATAACAAGTCCCTTCCATGTTCCTTATAGGTTGCAGGAAAATCCAATTAATTTTGCAAATCATGAATTGAACGTATGTGAAAATGAATATTATTAAATAAAACATATAATGGGTTTCCATTACATAAACGCATAAAATGTGGCCATACTTAACTAATATAAATGAGCTTTATATGACATGGAAAAGGAACCCATTCTACAAAATTCCAATGCTTTGAACCTTAATACACCCATGAACGCATAAAAACACATAATACCAAACAATGAGGAGAGTAATTAATAAATAGATTAAGTTTTAATCTTGTCAATTCACTAGCTTGTGCATATACATGCCCAACAAATTTCACACATCTAGTCTTCAATTGTTGTGACCCCAAAGGATATGGGGGTATTTTTTATGTATGACATGTATACAACCTCTCTAAGACACCTGGATAACATATTGTAATTAGAAAGGGACTCAAGTTTTGTAGGGTAATGTGTGTATTAAAATGGATAAGACAACCAATGGAATGAATTCTTTAACAATCACCAAATTAATTTGGGAAAACAGAAACTTAGCTAAAAGAATGCAATAATCAGTTGATGATATTGATTGTTCTCTCATCATATAGTACATCCCTATTTTAGGTGGCCTTGTGTTTATTCCTTGGTAGATTCTATCTTTAATTGTCAAACTTTAGTCACGTTGTTATTTCTATATACAACAAGAAAAATTCCTGCAAAAGCATGACCTTAGCTCTTAAACCATCCTATCTCTACAAGACTCCTCCACACCTAAAAGGAGCCCAATTGGATGAAATGAAACAAACTTGAAACTTTCAACTCTAGCTCTTTGAGGACACAAAAGAGAAATTGAGGATATAGAAAAAAAGGTTAATTATTGGCTGGTATTTTTGTTTTCGTATTCAAGATCAAGATGTTAATGATGATATTTAACTCTTTAGAGTGTTTATATTTGAATGGATATATATACAATGTTTGAATATAAATATATTCAAATAAATTACCTTCCTTTTCTTATCATACAATTAATCTCATGATTCACATTGAAATTGCACTTGTGTACATGATTCAATTGCAATTCATAAGAAGTCACTTCCATGTTCCCTACACGTTGCAAGAAAACATAGTTGATTTTGGAGATCATGAATTGAATGTATGTGCAAATGAATATTATTAAAGAAAAAATATAATGGGTTTCCATTAAATAAACACTTAAAACATGGCCATACTTAACTAATTTGAATGAGCTTTATATGACATGGAAAAGGAACCCATTACATAATTCCAATGATTTGAATCTTAATACACCCATGAATGCATAAAAACACAAACTACGAAAAAAAATGAGAAGAGTAATTAAGAAATATATTAATATTTAATTTTCTCAATTCACTAGAAATCATGCATATTGAGTCCCAACAAATTTCACACATCTTGTCTTCAAGTGTTGTGACTCCACAAAAAATGGGGGTAGTGTCTATGTATGACATGTAGACAACTTCTGTAAGACACTTGGATAACATTTTTTGATTAGAAAGGAACTCATGTTTCATAGGGTAATGTGTGTATTAAAATGGAGAAGACAACCAATGGAATGTATGCTTTAAAAATCACTAAATTGATTGGAAAAATAAGAAAATCATTTAAAATAATGCAATACTCATTTAATGATATTCATTGGTCTCTCAACATATAGTGCATCCCTATTTTAGGTGTTCTTGTTAAAGCCTATTTTTAATTGTGAAAATTTAGTCATGTTGTTAGTTCTATAGACAACAAAAACAAATGCTTGCAAAAGAATGACTTGAGCTCCTAAACCATCCTCTCTCTACAAGGCTCCTTGATTCCTAAAAGGATCCCAATAGGATTAAATGAAAGCAACCTCAACTTTCAACTCTAGTTCTTTGAGGACCGAAAAGCGAAATTGAGGATATGGAAAAACGGGTTAATTATAGGCCCATAGTTTTGTTTTTGTATTCAAGATAAATATGTTAATGATTATATTTAAATTTTTGGAGTGTTTATATTTTAATGGATCCAAATACAATGTTTTAATATAAGTATATTCATCTAAATGACCAACCTTTTCTTATAAAACAATTAATCTCATCATTCACATTATAATTGCACTCGTGTACATGATTCAATTGCAATTCATCGTAAGTCGCTTCAATGTTACCTGTACGCTGCAGGAAAATCCAGCTGCAGGAAAATCCAATTAATTTTGGACATCATGAATTGAACATATGTGGACACGAATATTATTAAATATAACATATTACGAGTTTCTATTACATAAACGGATAAAATATGGCCATACTTAACTAATATAAATGATCTTTATATGACATGGAAAAGGAAATCATTATACAAAATTCCAATTCTTTGAACTTTAACGCACCCTTGAATGCATAAAAGCACAAAATACAAAAGCAATCAAAATTGTAATCAAGAAATAGATTAAGATTTAATTTTATCAATTCACTAGCAATCATACATATCCATGCCCAACCACTTTCACACATCTAGTATTCAACTGTTGTGACCCTAAATTATATAGGGGTAGTGTCTATGTATGGCATGTATACAACCTCTCTAAGACACTTGGATAAGATATTGTAATTAGAAAGGAACTCAGGTTTTGTAAGGTAATGTGCATATTAAAATGGAGAAGACAACCAATGGAATGTATGCTTTAACAATCACCAAATTGATTCGGAAAATAAGAAAATCAGCTAAAAGAATGCAATGATCAGTTAATGATATTGATTGATCTCTCATCATAGAGTACATCAAAAGATGATTAATTTGAAGTTATTGGCACTTGTCAATATATAATGGAGAGTGAAATTTTTAGTAACTAAGAAATATATACTTGATAATTCACTATCAAACCACTAATAAAACTACATGAAACACATTTAATACAATAAAAACCCCAAGAAATAACATATACATAACTCATTCGAAACTACTTTCATAATGATTCATAAATCCTAAATTCCATATGCTATATCTATGAATTTATAGAAATCATAACTTAAATTTTTTATTGTGTGTATTTCTCTATAAAACCTCAGTCTCATATATTCTTTGTTGATTGAAGCTTCCTAGAAAAATGTTATATCGAAAATGCCAAGATGAGTTGATTAAAAAAATAAAATAATAGGATCATAGAGTGGAAATCAAAGTTATTAAAAATGCAAATTAAAAATGATATTTTCGATTATCTAATATATTTTAGCAAATATAGTGTGATGAATTACCTAGTGGACTATCCATGGTATCTTATGGATAATATTGGTATAAGAGAAGGTGTCCTTAGATATATTTTAGGGAATTACAGGGGATTGTGATCTACTATTCTAAAATTCATAAAACCCCAACCATGGTCGATTAATCTATCAATAACTCTCAAGGTCATGTGGAGGAGAGGTTTATAGAAATACAAGCACAAGTTGAAGGCATAAACCATAATGTGAGCCTCATCATGACGACCCTAAAAAATAAGCTTTGGATATTTGCAGAAGATAGACTCTAATCTAGAGGTTAAATTCAGAGCAAAAATCAAAAGATTGAGAAGATACAGAGAGGAAGGATAAGAACTAATTTGAAAAATATCAACCCATTTTGACTATTGTGAACCATTCATAGGCCCTATTTAAAGTGGAAACAAATATTTTGTTTATGGGGGAAGATTCCTTGCCAACAGTAAGGAGATCTCCCTGGTATAAAATCCCAACTAGACTCTACATCATTTGTGATAGGGATCCCGTCCGGTATGTAGGCTCGACTATTGTTATACTGAAGAGATATATGCCCTTCCTCAGATAGAGATGTGTTTCGAGATAATGAGAATGTACGGCTACTTGAATGAAACAAGGAAAATGGTCAACGGGTTACCCTGAAAATGAAACATCATGAATAGAAAAGCGATATTTAAATCATATAGCCAAAAGAAGTATTTTTAGAAAAACATCATTAGGGGCATGCTCATACAGAGGCTTATTTGAAGATAAGAGAAACAGTTCACTATGACCAAACACCCTTCAATCTCTTAAGCATGTTTTCGAAATATTAAGGAAATATCAATAACTAAGTCATTAACGTATCCTTATGATGAACATCCAAAAATCATTCATATATTAAAATAGCTCAAACATATAAACAATGTATGAACAGAAACACAAACTAATCACTTACGAATGGTATCAAACATATGAGAGAATAATAATCATAATTTGAATACATAGAAGTTCCCATCAGATCCAATAGTGGAGTCAAAAAATTCATTTGTATTCATTCCCAGAATCACACATTCAATGTTGTACAATTATATCTCTCTCCTTTTGGATTCGGCTGAGAAAAGGTCCTTACATTATCTCCCGAGGGAGTACATATAGAATCACAAGTGGCTTTTGGGATACCTTGTCCTTTCATATTCCCAACTGTTGGTATGGTCCATGACTTGGGAGAAATTGCAACTTGCAACCTGAGTGGGGTTGCAACTTGCAACTGCACATCATTTGTGACCTGTGACCTACTTGTTTCTGTGACATGTTAACCCAGTCTTTTCAAGGAAGAAAATTCCTGATAGAGAGGAGTGGGTTTTCTATCTACTGATGTTCTTTAAGGTAGGTCTATGAGGTTTGATATTCAGCGACCACTAGAGTGATTTGGGGCATGTCCTCTCCAAGTCTATGAAAACATTCAAGAGTGTCTGGGACTAATGTATGCCTCTTTGTGTTGATCTAGTTGGAAAAATAGACCAGCTTGGTGTACATCCAGACTAGTGCAACAATGTACTGAATGATGTTTTCCTTGGAGGTTGGGAGATCGTGGGTGATGGCTGCCTGTTTCATTGGTTCCAAGAATGATTGGATATCCTGCATTACCTCTTCTCGTGTCCTTTGTTCTTTTAGCATACCTATGGAAGGTATGTGGTACACTTCCGCCATCGAATCTATGCCACTAATGAGATGCTCATAGGTGGACATTATCCTATCTAAATCCGTTGCGAGCTTCTCTCTACATTTTAGCTTCATCCATATTTGTACTTTATCGTTCTGAGTGTGGATCCAGTCATTCTTTGGCAAGGTGGCATGGGTCTATGGGTATCTTTCAGGCCATTCAAGTATGTTGTCTAGTGTTGTAGAGGCTTCCTTCATTTGTGTAGACTTTTTCATCGTTTCTACTTGTGCCCCTACCAAAGGAGCGACTGTTTGTCTTAGAGTCATCATCTCCTCATAGACCTGTTCCATGGTACTTCCTAAGATGTCAAAAGCCCCTTGAATGGTGACTTGTAGTCCGCTAGCCTGAGTGAGTGGAAGTTGGAGCCTTTGATTTTCAGTCTCGATGGCCTTCTTTTCCTCTTCTACTTGAGAGACCATCTTCTCAGATGCATGGAGTCTATTTTACATAAATAATATTTCTCTGCTCGACGTGCTAGCGTTTTCTTTAGTAGCAGCTACAAAAGTGGTTATGACCAATGCTAACATTATGGGGTTAGTCTTGGTGTCTAGGACTATGTATTTCTCTGTGGTTATTATCAGACGCTAGGTTGGATTTCGTGCAAGGCATCTCCTCCTCACCTGACTGATCTTATGAGTGTACTCATCATAAGATAATCTCGTTAGATCCATTACATCATCCTTGTGTTCCTCCGGGATATCGAGCTTTGAAAGTGGGAGGTGTCTACCTCTCATATGAGTTTTCGGGGGTATGTCAATAGGTGCCAGATTTGCCTACTTCTTGGTTTTCTAGGGTTGCGACCGACTTCCCTCTGCCTCCTTGGATGTCTCTATTCGTTGCTTCTCATATTCTTTCTCCTTCCTCCTCTTTTCTTCTTCTTCCCTATCCTGCTCCTGTTTCAACTTGTTCTCAGCTTCCCTTCACTGCTTATCTCCTTCTTCTTTCCTCTTGTAGGCCTCTTCCTCTTGCTTCTTTCTACATTCCCATATCTCTCTAGTTTCTTTTGTTTCTCTTTAGCCTGTTTTATTTTCCTTTATACTTCCTGTTGTTGGGCCAGAGAACCTTGGGCTTCCTTGAGTTCTTCTTCTCTTTACTTATTCTTAGAATTTAGTTGTTCCTCAACCTCTTTAACTCATCCTTCTTGTTGGTTATTAGGAGGATTAACGCCTGTATTTTTCTTTGGCATTTGGATAGGGAGGTTGATGCTCCTCCCATGGATCTTTTCACTTCATAGCATCTTATCTTTCCTACAGAGTTTGATCGTCCTAGTGCCGACTCCCTTGGTCTACATCCAAGTTGTCTTCTACTTTAGGGGCTTCTTCCCTGAGTGCATTGCACCAGTCTTTTACTTCCTCTTCCACATCGCACTCTATGTGCTGATAAGTCCAGTTGAACCTGGCCTGCTCGCAATGTGTGGGGATGATCCTCTGAGGGTCATATGACCGGTGGTCTAAATTTTAGAAATGGAAGCCCTTTATGTATTCTTCTTTTGATTCCACTTCTTTGAAATCTCTCACTGTGTAGTAACTAATAGTGAGAGGGAGGGTAGGCCATGGTTTCTTCTTCCCCTCGCTCAACGTTTTAGAGAACCCTCTTGTCATTTGGTAACATACCTCTTGTAATAGCAGTCTATTCGTGATGAACTTGGGTAGTGCATGAGGCACTATGAGTGACCCACAAACTCTGATGAAGGTGCCTTCTTTGATGGGGAACCAGTGAGCTACCTTGAACACCATCTCCATGGCCCTTCTGGAGATGAAGGGAGGATCTTCATTGAAAATGTGTCTGTAGAGTGAGGTGGTAAATTTCTTTGAGATGACATCAATTTCTTTCTTGTATTTAGTAGCCCAGAACACATTTAGATATTTATAGATAGGTCCACCGTGGGCTGTGTCCCAGTTGTGTGGCCAATCATCAAAGTTACATCGTGAGCACACTACATCTAGGAGGTAGGAAGCCATGTAAAACTCTGATGCACATCCCTCCTCTAGTACCTGGGATTTTGATATTTTCACCTTTAGAGATGTTATTAACAGATGTGCCCAGTCGAAATGAGTTTCATAGGAGGTGGCCACGTACATGAGGGTGGGCCATGTTCCACTAAAGGTAGTAGCATCCCTTCTGCCATATATCATGTACATCATGGCTACGACAAGCCTGTATACTTTTATTAGGCCTTCAGTCTTATACCCCTGATCCTTATTTCCTTTTAACTTATCAGGGTCCTCCCAATAACCCTTCAAGGTATATTTCACTGGCACATCAAGTGTTTCTATCCACTAGGCACTGAAAGACTCTTCCCTAGCCGAGAATGAGTAGTATACTTCGATGTCTTTCTCGATTAGAGTGCTGAATTTTTTTTTTTTGCGTGATTGCAGATTACCCAAATCTTTGAGTCCACCTTTTGGAGGATCCACTCGATCACTTTTGTACATGGGAAGATTGGTGGTTGGGAACCCACATAATTTAGCTTGGACCTCTTGACCCGAAGCTACACATGTTGGTCTATGAGGTCTTCCGGGAATTATGGTTTTGTGAACTCCTTGTAGAGTTCATACCATGACATCTTGGCACCTTTCCCGAAAACACAAGTGGTGTCTATGTATATGGGAGGTGGTGGAGTAGGCATGTCTCCCTTTGATAGAACTATTTTCAGGCTCTATTTTCTCCTTCAAACTGTTGGTGATCCCATGTTGCTTAAGCTGGAAGAGATGGAAATGCACTCAAGCTCGACTTCGATATTACCTGGCATATTCAGAAAACAGTTCCACAATAAGACAGATGGTATGAAAGAAAAACAAAAGGAACAAATTTGTGCACTAACTAGGGCTTTGGTTGCTTAGGATGGGTCACTACAACCTGCCCCGATCGCAAAAATCTTAACTGGAAGGGATATGACCTAGTGACCTAGTAGTGTGGTTGCAAGATTGCAAAGTCATGTCTACATGAAAAATCCTAACTTTGCGACTTTGCGACTTGCAACTCAGTGATCAGGTCACAAGGTCACGAGGTCGCAAGGTCGCAAAGTCACGACTGCATGGACAGTCATGAATTTGTGACTTTGCGACTTGGTGACTCAACAACCAGGTCACAAGGTTGCAACGTTGCCAAGTCTCCAGGTCGCATTAGGGATTTCCGAGGGTGTTACAAAACATTTTGTCACCGTCCCTGCAATCCCCATCCTGCACATTGTAGGACCATTATTGTGACTTCTATGAAGTGTCATGCCTTGCAAAAAGAATCATTGCATCCCTTGCCCTGAGGACAACACTTTCTCTCTTGACAATTCCCAGAGAAGATAAAAAAAAACACATGTTTTTTTATTGGCATTGGCAAACCGTTATTGCCTTGTGCCAATGAGGAAAATTAACACTAAGACCCATGCTCATTGGAGCTCTGTCCGAGTGATCTACCTGAGCCAGGCTATTTTTGGAATGTTTTTTAAATATGTAGGTGAATTTTCCATGCTAACAACTTCATGGGAGAGTCAGTTTGGCTGGTTCGACTGAATAACCATGAACACCCTCCTTTGGCCTCTTGTTTCCACCTTTTGGGGGAACCTCCCAAAGGATAAGGCCTCCCTTCCACCATTGTAAGGATCCCAACCTCCACCTATCTCTATATAAATAAAGCTATCTCCCATAGATACAATAGCTAAACAACTGAATAGCTGAAGAGGAATTGTTGAACATTTTGTTGGTGAGATAGAAAAGAGAAAGAGACCTTTGATGAGAGAGAGCTTAGGCATGTGTCCTCGCGTTGTCCCAATTCCTTGACGAACCTTTGAGATGCGCTTCGATTGAACCTGGTGAAGGGGGCTGCGACGTGAAGGCTAGAGTTGTAATATCTTTCTTTCTATTTATATATACATGACTAATGTCAGGTTCCCATCTTGTGTTGATATGGTCTATTTTACGCAATATGTTTAATATTCCTTGAATAATTAGATAGTTATGAATTCACTTATTGTATTGTACGCCGCTTTTTTCCTTTGATATTTGTGTAGGAACCTGAGTACCATTGCCGAAGGACTGTGACCTGTTGGGACAGAGATCAAGAGGCCGCCACTTCTGTAGCTACAAAAATCGCATTGGACTACAGATAGGACAATCTATCCCAACATCTATCATTCATTAACTAGGAACCTACACATTCGCTTGTTCCCTTGTTGCTAGACCCACTCTAGAGCTAGAAGGATCATCTTTATCCACAAAGAGGATTTACTTACACAACAAGTTGGCGACCATATTAGGGAGAGTGTGATTTTTTTGTCTTGTTGCTCCTTGGGAATTTTCCTTGTCGAGCTAACTTCAGTCGTTTGATTGCTTGTCTATATTTTTTGGCTTGCTTAACTATTTGGAATCATCTTTTTCATCTCCAGAGTGTCAAGATTGACCTCTGCTCTTTGGTTTTCTCCTTTTCCCATAGTTTTTTGGCTTGGCACATTTTCTCTTTGAACATTCACGCCAATTGGTGATTGTTTCCCTTGTTGTAGTAGCGCCAACCCCTGTTTGGCGTGGATCACCACCTGATAGTCATGTCGAATCCTGTAGGATTTGGTTTGACCTTCCTCCTGAGTTTTTGGTCAGTTTTTCTTGACTCTGGGTTGTTTTTTTTATATACAATTAGACTTTTGGGACTGTTTTGACTACTGTAATCTTGTTCTTCTCAGTTGTTTGTCCATTGTATCATCGGTTAAGTTCATATCCCTAGGGTTTCTAGGTGTCTTTTGGTCACTGAGCCTTCTGATTTAAGTTACAGTATTTTTTATTTTCGTTAGTTCGATTCCTTGATCGATTGTGTTGGTATTTCTTGATCCTTTGTGTTTTCGGTTTGTTGAATGATTACCTTCATTTTTGTTTGACTCTCTGCTTCATCGCTTCGAGCATAGATCACATTTCTGGTTTCGGTCATTTTGAAAGCTTTCTATTTGTTTGAAAGAGTGCATCATTGGTTTGAGTACATTTTTATGTCTGTATTGCTTTTGAATTATTCATTTTAATATCTCTACATTCGTAGTGCTCCAAACTAGTGTTCTCTTTGATTTTTAATGTAATAGTGCATCATCTGCTTCTTTCATTCAAAAAAAAAAAATTGCATTTTTTCATTTGCATTGAAAATGAAAATTGCATTCTTTCATTTGCATTGAAAATGAGAAGTTCTTTTGCATAAATATCTCTTAGTGAACTAGGAAAGAATTTTTTGTTTCTCATTTGGTTGTATTAGATGCATTAGTGAACTTATTCTTATGATTTCATTGTTTCTACTTTGTTATAGATATATTTTCTTCTCTTAGTTAGCATTAATCAAACAGAAAATTATGTTCTTTTTCATGTAGTGTGCATTTTAGACTTTGAGAATCGATTCGACAGGGCCTTGAAACTCAAAAATTAATTCAAGATCAACCTTAAAATCAATTCAATCAATCTAAGGAAACATTGGAACCTAACGCAAACATTTTTAGAGGTCTAGGCTAGTGACGTGTTCCGGCGTCATTAAACTTAGTAGCTATCATTCGCCACCTAGCTTTAGACAGCACTAGTACAGACTTGTGCTCCTCGTACCATCACGTATATAAAGGGAGACTCTCATAGGTCCAAATCCTTTATCCATAGGCGGTCGAGTCTGCTGCCCTATAACCGTGATACACCGAACAAAACATTCGGGGAGACTACCTACACATACATTAAGTCCTTGGTCATTTCTCTTTCCTTTGATCACCAAGGTGTATATGGTAGTTCACAAAAACTTGGTACACCATCTTTCTTAGATTACCTGATTAGTAATTTTGATCTTTTCATGACTCCTTAAAAATTGAAAAGATCATCGAGCTCTTTTCCTTTCATACACGTTTCAACCTGAAAGTGATAGAGTCAAATTTTGCCTATTTCTCGACTCTTAAAATATCAAACGACAATTTTTGTTTCAATGTCTTAAAATCTTAACTGCCCACAAAATATTTCTTCTTAAAGTTATCTTCCGTAGTATTTTAGGGTTGCTTACAATGGCAACATTTCCAGAGTTTACCAAACAAGGAATCCCCTACAAAGGGAATCTTGGTCCTTTCCCTACTTTTGGAATGTTGGTGGTCCTTTTATGGCAACATTGTCCCTACCTGGGTTAACTATTGGGCTTCTTGTTTGGTTATTCTCGGCCTCTATGATCCCAAGTGTTCCACCCACTGTACAACCATCCCCTCCACCTGAACAACATCATGTTGATTCTAAGGTTGACCTCTCCCCTTGTTATCCTATTTCTTCGTCCTCCTCTTCTACTTCGCTTGGTGAAATTCTGAACTCTAGTAACTAGGTGGCTAAGAAGAAGAAGAGGATGATGAAAAAGAAGAAGTCAGATAAGAGAGAGGCCAACTCTGTGGCTATCACACCTCAGAAACCTTCCCTTGATAAATCATCCAACCTTCCACTAAAATTAAAATTCCCTTTGATGTTGTGCAAAGGTGACCACTTTCTTTGAGACTGCCCTGCAATTCCCAAGGTACTTGAAGCATGGTACGACGATCTTCTGTCGTTTCCTTTGGCTTTTGGAAGTCATATTGGTGGCACATCTCGGACTAGAAATGATAAGACTCATAAGAAATAGGGAAACATTACCAATACATCTAAGTTGTGTGAATGACATCATTCCATTCACCTTTTTCTGTACATGGATGAAGCCATGAGAGTGTTGGACAACCCTACTATTTCTACACCCTACCTTCTAGTAGGTTACAAGAAGTTTTCTTCGAGTCCTCCGCTAGTTGATTCAATGATTGGTGAAGAGTATCCTTGGTAGATCTCATTCCCTCAGAAATTCAAATTCATGAATCCATTCTCGACCACCCATTGGTTGTGGAATCAATCGATCTGGTCCCGCCCATGAATCATCAGGTATTTTTCGTCGAGAGTGGATCTCATCGCCATGATTTTTTTCTTGTTTCTTCATATTCCTCGGACATGGAGAAAAATCCTCCCGTCCCTGTGATTCAAGAAGTTTCTCTTCCTGCTCCCATGTCTGTGGTCTAGGAGGATGCTCCTATTTCTCCGGTTACACCAGGGGATGACCATCTCAGTTTAATGGTACCCCCTCCAAGTAGTTTGGTCACTTCCTTCGATTGGAGTCTATTTTCAGGATACCACCTTCCTTCTTACGTGTCATTTGAGATCACGGCATAGACCTTTGATGTGGCCATACCTAGCACAATTATAGATGAAGGCACGTCTGTTAGTGTTCTATCTTTGACTACTTGGAAAGCTTTTGGTTCTTCACCGTAGGTGCCTATTATGAAGAAGTTGTTGGCATTTAACAGAGGAGCCAATCAACCATTAGGGGTACTTTAGAAGTTGGCAATCAATTTGGGAGGGAAAACCATCTGTATAGACATGATGGTTATTCCAGGCCCCTTTGATTTTAATTTACTCTTGGGGCGTGGCTATGCTTATGCCATGGGTGCAGTTGTATCTTTCCTCTTTTGTGTGATATTTTTTCCACATGAAGGTCGAATCATGACCATTTATTAGCTTTCATTCTTTGGTCCGGAGATGGTAGCTAGCACACCATCATCTTTGCTGGATTTTTATCCATCAGTTGTATCTTCCCTACCACATGTTAATTATGTGGCCACTTGTTCATTTCCCTCATCTAGTGATAATACCATTGAGTACAGTTTATGTAATATTCCCATTTAGCCCAAGCTAATGGGAATATCTTATTTTGCCTTGTTTTATTTTGAATTTCATATTAATGGATAAAATGTAAAGGAGGACATGTAAAACTCCTGAAAACCATGAGTAAATAAATTCCTATGTAAAAATATACATATCTGGGCTATTTAAATAAACTCTTGCAGGTGTGAATGGGTTTGGATCACAATATTGGGTCAACCTTGACCAAATCAAAAGCACAGTCTAGGTGCAATGAACCTCATGGATACACATCATAGTTTTAGATGGAGGCTCCACATGTGAAAGGGGCTAACTCATTGAGGTGGTTTAGGGTTTGAAAACGCTTTCATCTAATAAAAGAAGGAGGAGAACAACAGGAAAAGGGTGTTGATGATATTATTTTTTGAAGGTATTGTCTGTTTAGACACTCCTCTTTGGGGTTTTCCTATTTAGGATCCCCACCTCCTTCCTTGAGCAACTCTTGTAGGAGTCTTGTTTGTGTAATCCACTATCTAGAAATTGGCCAAGCCATATCTTGCATCTACAGCACAGTCCTGTTTAGGAGTGGGTTTTCCATGTGAGCTGCAACAAGTGGAGAATAGATCTTTTCATATCTATGCAGTTCTAGCACTCCTTCTCACTGGGAAAGTCATCTATCCCTCCGATAAGTCTGTTCCAGAAATTTTGAGCTTTAGAGCCACACATTGGCAGCAGGCCAAAGAATTCTCAGAGCCTACAACACATTCCCTCTTCCGTGACTATTTTATTTGCAAGAGTAGAGTTGCAGGGAGACTAGGCATTTTTTCAGAGGAGATATCTCTAGTGATTGGATCCTTCCTTTGATTGTGGTGATCCGTGGATTGGCCAAACAATCCATGCTATTTCAGATCTAATATTTTTACTATGTTATGATTCAGAATTTTCTGAATACTTCTGCAGATCTGTGACTTAGATCTTAGATCTACTTACTGTTGTTCATGTTTTCCTGAGATCCCCAAGAGAAATGTATAAAGGAGCTTAGCTTATATACAGATCTAGAATAGATCCATCATTTAATGTACAAATCTACTCTATATCTGAGTTGTAGTCTACTACATGCTTCAGCAATGAAAATAACGCAGTCAAGCTTATTCTGCCATTTCATGTTGTTGTAACATCTCATTTTGAGGCTTTTGTCTTGTACATTCTTTCTATATCTGTTATATACTGTATAAGATGCATTGTATATCTAATTTGTTGATGTATAGCTGAAAGATGAACCTCCATGTTGTTCTCACACTTTTAAATGGATAAACTACGTTATTCATGAAGCAGTATTTGTATATAGCTGCAACCCCTCTCTTTGGGTGTTTTTCAGCTAGACTAGGTTGTGGGAGATCTGTTTAACCCACCTAGCTTAATTTGTTTTTTCTCTCCTTTTTTATTTAGATATTAGATGAGATGATCTAAGGGATACATAAGCTACAAACACATTTCAGTGCATTGAATTCTCAGGAGTGCATTATTTCAATAGGCTTGCTATGCAATCCCTATTTTGGGATATTACAGTGGTATCAAAGCATCTTTCTTGGCACAGCCTGTGCATTCGTGGAGCCAATATGTCTTCAGAAGAAGGAGAGCCTCTCACTGACAGGGAACAGAGCTATCGTAGAAGAAGGAAGAAGAAAAATGATTACACCAAAGATAAAGCGAGCATCGATGAAACCCCTTTGTATGGAAGAATAAAAGGAGTAGAGTTCTCTAAAATTATTTCTGAAGCTTTGCATGAGCTAGAGGAAGAGATCAGGGAAGTGAGGAATGAAAGACTAGTAGATCTCTTGAAGAGTTTTGCACATGAAGGAATCCCCACTACTTCATTTCATGTGTGTGAGCATGTAGCCACACAATCCGATCTACAATGTTGCAGCATGTCTGCATTCCTTGCAAGAGGCGAAGGAGATGGAGAGACACCAGAGGAGGATACTCTTGGTTACTACCTCCGATAATATGAATCTCAGTCTAGAATATTCAACGAACATCTAGGCTTCCCCGAGTTTTGTCAACTCAAAGAAGAAAGAAGATCCATGAAGATAGCTCCATTTCAAAACATTACTAGAAGGGTTAGAGATCTGCTACATGATTTTCCAAGGGAAAAGGCCTTAATTCAGCAAGATAATTATTCTCAAAAATAAGACATGAGTGTCCTTTCCTCAAGGATAAATCAAGGAAAATGATCTCTTATTGATGGGGCATACTCCATTGATTAGGAGAAGAAAGAAGTAGAGCTAAAGGGTTCCTCCAGTGCTGTGACAGCAGGAGGAAATCTATTTTTATTGAAAGATGGAGATGAAGCTAGTGCTTCCACTAAGAGGGCCCTTGTATCTCTGCAAGGAGGCCCCAAGGATCCTATACATGGTGAGGATGAGCAGCATGTGTCTATGATGATAAAAAAAGAGACAAAACAATGGAGGAAATGTGCTCCAACATTGCAACCAAATTTTGGAATACACACTATGATGGATCAGTCCTTTGTGATCAATACTCTTGACACCAAGGAGAGGAGGTGTGTTCATGAGCTAACTACATCCAGAGGGAGCACCTTATATTGTGAGATCTTGCAGAAGGTGGGTGATGAAGAAGAATATGGGGTATTTTCTCCAACTTCTCCCTACCATGATACTTCCACACAGCAATTAGAGATGGATTTGTGCAATGGAAGCAGTCATATTATGGTCCCATCAGTTGTTCACATGGAAATGAGCCATGAGAAAATCTTATCTTGTGGTATACCTACTGGGAGACCACCTAATTCAGATTTGATGAAAGATGTTTCATGCATTGATTCTCCTACCATAGATCCAAGAAGGAAGGGAGCATTAGGAGAGTATGCTTCAACGCTGAGAGTATGGGAAAGGTACAAAGGGAGGGAAAGAATTTTCCCCTTGACATCAGTATCCATTCTCTCATCTCATACTACACTGAGGAAAGATGTTGCAAGATTGAAGTTTCACACTACAGAGAAGCAAGAGGAGAATAGAAACCTTCCATCTCATACCTTTGGCATGGGAGACATCAAAGAGGATAAAAATTTGAGGCATGGCCTCCCAACAGACACCTTAGACATGAAGGATGTCAAGAAGAAGAGAAAAAACATGGCAACCACTTCAGTTGACACATTATCAGCGCTGTTATTTTTGGGAAAACTAGATCCATACTAGAAGTCCCAACTGTTGGTGGAATATTCCAAGGATATTCATAAATGCATGATTCTAGATGACTTGCTACCTAATGAGGATTATTCAGACCAAGATGGGGTCATCTATCATCATGGTAGGATATTCTTATCTAGAGCCTCCAATCTCAAGGAGAAGTTGCTACAATGGGCCTATGAGGAGTTTTGTTTCAGCCATGAATATTCTATGAAGCTCAACAACATCATCTTGAGGAGCTACTACTGGGAGGGCTTTGAAGGAGAACTATATCAGCATTATCAAAGATGCATAAAATTTGTGGAGATGGGGTAGCAACATAACTCTATTGGAGAGTTAATTTAGCCTTCTCTTTCCCCTCTTGAGGGAGAACATAGTTTATGCACCACTCTAATTTTATGAGGGGGACTATCAATGAAGAATATGCTCTTGTAAAACAAGATTTTTTTTCTAATTGTATACATTCTTTCACCATGTTTATGTAGGCCATGACTCCAAGGAGGAGTGTTATATTTTTTCAATCTCATGGCAAATATGAGGCCACAAAAATTTTTGTACTTGGACACTCCCTTGGTGGACAAAGGGAGATATTTTTTCATGATGGGTGCTTTCCTAAGGCACCAAATATATCTCACACATTCAGCTACAGTGAGATGGCATGGGCTGCAAGTAAGTGGTGGGAAACCACTCACCACATCTTGGGTTGATGCAGGCAGGAGATACATTATGCTGGTTCCACATGTGAGACTATGACCCACCTCCATATGTGCACTTTTCTATTTTGTTTGTCCATTATTTTGCTCCCATACGTTGATGGCATGCTTGTACTTTTTATGGGAATCTATGGAGGGAGGATGGGAGGTATGCATGTGCCTAATGGGCTGAAAATTCTCCATGTATCTTATGTTGTATATTTCAGAGAGAACATTAGGCAAACCATGGGTATTTCACATGATATCTTGTTTCCTTGTGGGATGGATTTTTCACATCTCATATTGACTTTGGAGAAACAATTCATGGAGGTTTTGATTGATGAGCATCTAGCTTATGATGGGAGCTCGATCTTTGATGATGTCACCAATGGAGGAGAATTTTTGCAGCACTCACCTTATCAGTTTCTTGAGGACAAGAAAAATTTTGGAGGGGAGGACTATAATATTCCCATTCAGCCCAAGCTAAGGGGAATATCTATTTTGCCTTGTTTTATTTTGAATTTCATATTAATGGATAAAATGTAAAGGAGGACATGTAAAACTCCTGAAAACCATGAATAAATCAATGCCTATGTAAGTAGAGACATATGTAGGCTATGTAAATAAACTATTGCATATTTTAATGGGTTTGAATCACAAGATTGGGTCAACCTTGACCAAATCAACAACACAGTATAGGTGCAATGAACCTCATGGATAAACAACACAGTTTTAGATGGAGGCTCCACATGTGAAAGGAGATAACTCATTGAGGTGTTTTAGGGTTTGAAAAGGCTTTCATATTATAAAATAAGGAGGAGGAAAATAGGAAAAGGTTGTTTATGACATTATTTTCTGAAGGTATTGTCTGTTTAGACACTCCTCTTTAGGGTTTTCCTGTTTAGGATCCCCACCTCCTTCCTTGAGCAACTCTTGAAGGAGTCTTGTTTTTCTAGTCCACTATCTAGCAACTGGCCAAGCCAGACCTTGAATCTATATTGCATTCCTATTCAGGAGTGGGTTGTCCATGTGAGTTGCAGCAAGTGGAGAATAGACATTTTCAGATCTATGCAGCTCTAGCACTCCTTCTCACTCGGAAAGTCATCTATCCCTTTGATAAGTGTTTTCTACACCTTTTTAGCTTTCGATCCACACATTGGCAGTAGGCCAAAGTATTCTCAGAGCCTACAACATAGTTTCTCTTCCCTGATTGCGTTATTTTCAAGAGCAGAGTTGCAGGGAGACTTGGCATTATTTCAGAGGAGAGATCTCTAGTGATTGGATCCTTCCTTTCACTGTGGTGATCCATGAATTGACCAACCAATCCATGTTAGTTCAGATTTGATATTTTTCCTATGTTATGATTCAAAATTTTCTGAATACTTCTGTAGATCTGTGACTTAGATCTCATATCTACTAACTGTTGTTCATGTTTTGTTGGATCCCCAAGGGGAATGTATAAAGGAGCTTATATTGTATACAGATCTGCAATATATCTATCATTTTGTGTACATATCTACTCTAGATCTGAGTTTTAATCTACTACATGCTTCAACAATGAAAATAATGCAGTCAAGCTTATTTTTCCACTTCATGTTGTTGTAGCAGCTCATTTTGAGGCTTTTGTCTTGTACACTCTTTCTATCTTTGTTATATACTGTATAGGCTGCATTGTAGATCTAACTTGCTGATGTATAGCTGAAATATGAACCTCCATGTTGGTCTCACACTTGTGAATAGATAAATTGCGTTATTCCTGAAGCAGTCTTTGCATATAGCTGCAGCCCCTCTCTTTGGGTGTTTTTCAACTAGACTAGG
The DNA here is from genome assembly GCA_034641835.2 of Pinus albicaulis. NCBI lineage: Eukaryota > Viridiplantae > Streptophyta > Pinopsida > Pinales > Pinaceae > Pinus > Pinus albicaulis. The sequence goes on along the minus strand of CM076582.1, from coordinate 1,341,672,893 downwards.
TTGTGGGAGTTCTATTTAACCCCCCTAGCTTGATTTTTTTTTAATCTCCTTTTGGATTTTTATATTAGATGAGCTGATATAAGGGATATAGGAGCTTAAAAATCATTTCACTGCACTGAACTCTCAGGATTATGCTATTTCAATAGGCTTGTTGTGCAATCCCTATTTTGGGATATTACAGTTTACTAGGGGCATTCAATGGAAATTTCCAAGACGTTGTTATCCCATCATATGAGAACCTCTCGGAAGACATGAAATATTATTTTTTATGGTATAATATCATTGGAGCAGAGTTCGTTTCTTGTGTCAAGCTCCTTTAAAAATGAAACACGTTCGTCGAAGCATAGTTCATTTTCATGTGTCAAGATCATTAAAAAATGAAACAATATTTTGTGAGGATGGTTTGTCGTATATGTCAACCTCGTTACAAAATGAATTCGGTCATGAGGATAGTTATTTTAATTTTTCAACCTCGTTAAAACAATGAAACACGTTCTCATTCAATTCGAGTCTTTGATTTGATTTTGTAAGATCCCAGTCAAGTCTTTCTCTGATCTAGTAACTTGAATCTTCACTCAATATTATTTTCATTCATTACAATTGGAATGAAGCTTAGGGGGAATGTACTTGGAACTGAGTCATCATGCTAGGGGCATGCCCATTTTTTCAAGCATAGATTACCTTTGTTTCAAGCTTGCGTAAAAATGGAACCAATCTCAAGCATAGCTTACTTTTGTTTTCGAGCTTGCGTAAAAATGAAATCTTTTGGCTTGGTGTGCTTTGTGAACATTTTCCTACCTCTTGGGTCATTTCTTATTATGCAAACACATTAACTGATATAGTAGTCAACATTGTATTCAATAAACATTTGCGTAATTTGTAAAAATCATCATCACATGAAAAGATCCATATAGGAAAATAGATGTGTATGTGTGTGTGTATATATATATATATATATATATATATATATATATATATATATATATATCTATGTATATATATATATATATATATATATATATATATATATATACATAGATATATATATATATATATATATATATATATATATATATATATATATATATATATATATATATATATATATATATATATATATATATATATTGTTTGCATTGGTGTGCATCATAAGTTCAAAAAATATGTGTGTTTCAGTTACATCTTGATACATCATGTCTCTCAAAATATGTGGAAATAAAACTTAGGTGTCTACTTGGAATGACACTCATGATGGCATGTCACTACCTATAAAATCCACCTCAGTAGGAGGCAAAAATCATCAAATCGAGAATAGTTTGCGATCTCATGGGAAATTCCCTCCAGGTTGCGTATGATTTCCTCCTCCTCGCCTCCCTCACCATGAGGGACAACATCAAAGTCTTGAGGGATTTTACTCTCTATTGGGGACATTCCTGTAGGTTTCTCTAGGCTAACATCTAGAATTGCATGGATTTAATGTCACAAAATGCATAGTAAAAAATTATAATACTCATAAAAATAAAAAATGAGTCTTACATATTACTTCATCCCAACCCTCTCCTTGTAGGAGTTGGAGATCTGTATCACCATTGAAATATGTGCCAGAGGAGGGCCACTCCTCCATGATGATCAACTATCGGTGGAGCCACTCAAAGAATTTCATTATCCAGGACATCTGTTGACCACCCCCTGACCTTGGCATTAGAGCTTCCCAACGGGCCATCCGTGGCTCTTATGTTGGTGATGTAGGTACTATCACCTCCTGTCAGTAAAAGATTGGTAGTTGTTCCAAGATGAACGATACCAGAATGGACCCATAACCTAAATGCTTTAGCTTGGTTTTCTTGCACTTTGTTAGTTTACGTTTCATGATGATTGTCACTGCCTTTACCTAGTTGTAGATGGTCGGTGTCATGCAATCTACAACAAGAAGTAGTTGTATCATTGTGGCCTCGTGTGGTGCCTGCGATCCTGTAGCTCGTGTGATGGTATGCAACACTACCTTTAGTGCCAAGTCTAGAATAGTCTGGATATCCAATTTTCTACTTCCAAATCCTTTCCTTTCCCCTAGGCACACCCTGTCAATCACCATGCTCATGTTATCCATTTAGGGCTAGGTGCCAGTAAGGATTTGAACTGCCCCCCTCTGAGATAGCCCTGTTATGAAAAAAACGTCTGAAAATTCAGTCTCGAGTTCTTGGTCATGAATAATGAACTTTTCATGATCAACATCTTAGACACTGATCAAGTATTTCAATAACTCTGGTTGAGGTCTAAGGCATGGTGTCATGAAAAATTTCTTGAGCCCACAATCTCTAAGAGCTTCCATGCGTCTTTCATTTTCCATGTCAAGTTCATCTTCTTCACTATGTTCTCATTCTTTCCATTCATTCACCATTTTGTCGCTTTATACCTGCAAAAAAATTCATATGACTGATATTAGCTTAATTCAAGTCTCTTGGTTGGTTAAAATGGGCATGGTTGTCTGCATTTACAAGCTAAAATTGCGCTTCACAATTAGCGTGATTGTTTTAGAAACAATCGCGCCAATGGGCACGCCTCAGTTCAGAAATTTGGTCGGTTGGCGCGAATCTGTGCCTCATACCCGCGCCAACTATTGTGTCCTAAATTTTTCCAAATTCCCCCATAGACACATAAAATCAGGTTGTAGGAAATGAAAAAGGAATCAAAATTTAGGGACAGACGTTAGCTTTTACCTGGAATTGATAGATTCGAGATTGGTCTTCCTTATCCCTGCTATCGCCACCGCAAAATCACAGTGTAAAAAGGGTAATTATTGCTCCACAAGAGGTAAAAGTAAAAACTAATTATTTTTTGCCAATTTTGGCATTTTATAACTTTTCAAAACCATAATTAGGTTTTAAGACATATTTTTCGATTATTTCACTATGTTATTTCAAGAAATGGGTTTTACATTTGTCTCTTGTGCAGCGATAGGTTTTTAATGTAACAACGATCAAGTAACGAGTTGTATTTTATACTTTTTCAGACTCAGTAAAAACACGAAAAAGTCACTGTTGGAGTCATATTTTAGCTCTTTTCTGATTCTCTAAAACTGAAAAGATTGTTGAGACTCTTTTCATTTTGAACTCGTTATATGGTTGCGAAACAATATCTACCAAATATATGTTTACCCCTTTTTCGGGATGGGATATATTATTTACGAAAAAGGAATACCTTAGCCTATCGCAACTAAGAGGTTATCTCAGGCATCTTTTTCTACCTTTTTGGGTCTGAGGGACTATTTACAAAAAGGGAGCTACCGGAGTTTTCTTTTCTTATTCTTTTCAAACTCTCTAAACATGAAAAGGTGTCGAGTTGTTCCTTTGTCAGACTCGTTAAACCATGATGATATCGGAAATCGTCACCATGACGTAACCGAGTTCCTCCTTCCTAGGGCTAGTAAAGTGTACTAGGATGGATTTGTCTAGAGGAAAAAGTTACATGACAAGCATATGTTTTCCCCTTCAGGATTTTTTCTCAAAAATAATTGGGGTACTCACGAAAAATGGTGGGGGAAAATGGAACCAGTTCTCAGTTGTGTCGGTAGTATGTCACTCTTGAGCATGACACTCATATGCATTCGTGTTGGGTTGGGGACATCTCATTTCGTCATTTTTTGCATCCATGGGTTTTGGTAATCTCTTTTGACCTCTGATCTGCTCTTTTCCACGTCATCATGAGCTTAGATCCCTTGATGTCAAATACTGTCAAATCCAGATTCGTGTCACTGTATGTTCAAGAGAAGTTTTTTATTACAATTTTCAGCCTCCCTCTTATCATATGTTTTTTCATGATTCACTATCATCATTTTCCTATGTCTCGTGTTAATGATGTGGGAAAAATTATGTCCCTCCTTCGATAGGGTAACTTCCTGTTGGCTTCAGCTCATTATCCAGGACGTTGACCTAGATACTCCCTTCTGGTACCTTGGAGCTTGCATACCTCAATGGCAAGTTCTTCGCATTTGACAATAGGTTCACATCATTGGCCTTCAATCAAGTGATTCTATGGGTGTTCGATGCTAGATCACTGTTCACATTCCATGTATTGTACCTATTGTACCTTGAGAGCCATCATCATTATTTGTGGTATCTCTCGTGCCTGTTAACAACTTTCATCATTGGCTGGTAATCAAGTGACTTTCTTGCATGTCCAACTTCAGCTCACATATTCACATGCTTGAATTTTACTTGTTCAGGTCAAGATGGAGCGTAAGGCCTCGGGTTTTTTCCGATAAGATCTAGGCTGTGGGATATTGTGGTTAATCAGGACTTTATGAATGATTTTTTTGATTGGATGGCTATGAACATACCTGAGTTTATTTGTTTATCCTTACTGCGAGATGGTTGTGTCCATACCCTAGATCTCAGTGTTTATGTACTCTATTATGGATTGTTGTGCCCATGCCACATGTTCATGTATCAAATATATCAATTGTGTTTGTACTTTTAGGTCTTTCAATAGCGGTGTTTTGTTTGAACGCATTCTCGTAAAGAATTTCACCCCTCCCTCTCTCTCAGACCTCATGCTTTAGGGGGCATCTGTTACACAAAATTTTATCACCGTACCTGCAATCCCTGTCCTGCACATTGGAGGACCATTATTGTGACTTATATGAAGTGTCATGCCTTGAAAAAAGCATCATTGCATGCCTTTCCCTAAGTACAACACTTTGTCTCTTCACAATTCCCAGAGCAGATCAAAAGAAACACATGTTTCTTGATTATCGCTGGCAAACCGTTATTGCCTTGCGCCAATGAGAAAAATTAACACTGAGACCCGTGCCCATTGGTGCTCTGTCCCAGTGATATACCTACAACAGGCTTTTTTTGGAATGTTTTTTAAATATAGAGGTTAATTTTCCATGATAACAACATTGTGGGAAAGTCAGCTTGGGTGGTTCGACTAAATAACCACGAACACCCTCCTTTGGCCTTTTGTTTCCACCTTTTGGGGGAACTTCCCAAAGGATAAGGCCTCCCTTCCACCATTTTAGGAATCCCAACCTCCTCCTCTCCCTCTATAAATAAAGCTATCTCCCATAGATACACTAGCTGAACAGATGAATAGCTGAAGAGGAATTGATAAACATTTTTTTGGTGAGATAAAGCAGAGAAAGATATCTTTGTCGAGAGAGAGCTTAGGGTTGTGTCCTCTCCTCGTCCCAATTCCCTGACGAACCTTTGAGATATGGTTCGATTGAACCCGCTCAATGAGGTTACGACATCAAGACTCTGGTTGTAACCTCTTTCTTTCTATTTATATATAATGACTAATGTCTGGTTCCCATCTTGAATTGATATGGTTTATTTTACACAATATGTTTAATCTTCCTTGACTGATTAGCTAGTTATGAATGAAATTATTGTATTGTACACTGCTTTTTTCCTTTGATATTTGTGTAGGAACTTGAGTACCATTGCTGAAGGACTGTGACCTATCAAGACAGAGATCAAGAGGCCACCACTGCTACAGCTGCGACAATCGCGTTAGACTACAAGTACGATAATCTATCCCAACCTGTTTCGTTTGTTAACTAGGAACCTACACATTAGCTTGTTCCCTTGTTGCTAGACCCACTCTAGGGCTAGAGGGATCATCTCTATCTGCAGAGAGGATTTACCAACACAATAGAGGGCAATAAGGTCGTCGCAACTTGTGGAGAAAAATAGGAAAAGATGCAGGGAGACAATTCCAAGGGATGGAAGCAAATCAAGGTTGGAAAGGTCATAGGAAGGCCAAGTAAGTGTGCTCGAAGTGGTAGAAAGAAAAATAAGGGGAAAAAATAGGTTTAGGCATGATAGGATAAGAAAGGAAAAAGGAAACCATAGCGAGAATAACTATGAGGGTTAGGGTTGCAACTGAGGGGAATATAAGGCACTTAATAGCCTAGGCTTGGGGAAAGTAGGGCCATAGCCAATAAAAACATGAAATGCAAGAGGTTTTGGTGACTTACGTAGAAAATTTTTCACTATTATTGGCTTCTTAGACGTCTTTTTTGCTCTGTCGCGCAGGTCAAATGCGACCTATGCGACCCTTTTATTTATAAAGGGTTTACATGTGTGGTCATTAATGAAGGTCACAAGGTCGCAAAGAAGGTCCAATCAGGTGTGGATGCGACCTGGAAACCTGGAGGCTGCTGGGTCGCAAGGGGTCACAATGTCGCATAGTCACAAAAATGAGATTTTGACATAGCTTGTGACCTAGCGACCTGTCGACCCTGGTCAGGTTGCAAAGTTGTTAGGTCGTAAATTGTTGAAGGTTGAAAGGAGAGCGAGTTTGCAACTTTGCGACTTTACTTAGAAAAACTTGGAGTCATCACTTGGTTTGGGGTTACTTGCTTGAAGTGGAATTTTCTGAGGCTTGTGGTTGATGCTTGGAATAGGCCCATCCTCATCAAAACAACATGTGCTCTGAAATTTAAAACTAGTGCCAAATTTCGGAGGGTGTTGTAGCGGCTACAAAAATTCGTGATTCACTGGTATATCCCAGAATCTATGCCCGTGCTTCATCTTTCGGGGGGTCAGGGGGCTTTGCATGTACTTTCTCCCGCTTTTTTGGGTCACACTAGCCTCCTCTATGGCCTTTATACATTTACTTTCTCCAATTGCACTCTGCGGAATGATGTTCACCGCGCCTTCCATTTTTGGAGACCGGAGGAAAGGGGTTGGAATAACCTCATGGCTTCAATGGATTCATTATAGTTATTAGGTCTCTTGTGTTGTTCTGGTGCCAACGAGCTTGACGGGCCCCTACAGAGTCACTGCCTAAGAGTCACAAATGTTGCTCCGCTACCAGAAAGCCTGACCAGTACCCCAACGGAGTCATCGCATAACCTCTCTACGTAGGAAGCCTTTCTCAATCTTTTACCCCTTTTTTTGTGATAATAACACTTATTTGAATGTTCTCAAGGCACTTATTTAATCCTAGTCTTTTATTTGGATACCTTTTGAGTTTTTCCGAATACCCTTTTTTCGTTAGAGGTTAGCTCCTTTCCCCTTTCATCTACTAAGCTCATCTCACCGATAATTTTTCAACAGAGATTTTGGATTTGATACTCTGGGTCAGTTATTTGCACTTCGGTCCTAGAACTCTGTCGAGTTCCCCATGAATAAGTCATCACATACATACTTAGGCCACTTATGTTTCAGGCCTTATTCTTTACAGGCAGAGATTTAGGGGTAGCTTTTCCTATCGAGTAATTGTTGCGTCGATCGTTAGAATTAAGACATCGAGGATGAAAATTTCGGGCTTTTCTCATGGCAATCCATTTATTTAAAGAATCCAAACAAAAGAAAGAAAAATGATTAATGTGATAAAGGACAAAAAATAAAACTATAGTACAAAGTGTGGGGATAGTCGAGGGGTCGTCAGGTGAAGTAATGTTTGAGGTCATGACCATTACCGAGAGGACATCGGTCCTTCCTTCGAGGTTTTGGAGTCTTTATGTGTATGGGCTGACCTTTTCCTTAATCTGGAACGGGTCCATCCACAGGGATTGGAATTGGGTGTGTTTTCCACTATCTTTGTGAGCCTTTTCCCAATTGAGGATGAGATCGCCAATTTCAAAGACCTTGTTCCTGGAGGATTTTTTGTCAAACCATCATTTTATTCGACCTTTGTGGATGGTGAATTTTTCCCTAGCCTTTAGCCTTTCCTCCTCTAGTTTTAGTAAGCTGTTTATGTGGGACTATAATGCAGGGCATGGGGTGGCATGTGTTTCTTGGGACAACTGAAGGGCAGAAAGGGAGAGGTTAGGGGGAAGGATGGCTTCTTTACCATAGACTAGGAAGAATGGGAGGTTCCTAGGAATATTTTAGGTGTGAATCTATCAGCCCGAAGGGCATTTTTTAGGGCATTGTGCCAATTTTGATGTTGGGATAGTAGGGTTTTATTGATGATCCATATTAAATTCTTATTGGTTGACTCCACTAACCCATTCCCTGGGGTTAATAATTGGTGGGATGTTTCAAGACAATACCATTTTCCAGAGTGAATTCATATAACTTAAATGATGAAAAATATGTAGCATTATAAAAAATGAGAGAGGTTGGGACGCCGAACCTAGTCATGATGTAGTGATTAATGAAAACCATTACCTCTTGGTCATTGATCTAGTGTAACGGTATAGCCTAAACCCACCATGTGAAAGAATCTGTGGCAATGATGACATATCAGTGTTGCTTGGAGGAGTGCGAAAATATTTCCCTGATCACATCCAAACCCCATTGGTGGAACAATTCCTCCACCGCGATAGACTGTAGTGGAGCGGATGGTCTGGATTCTCTATTGGAAAATGTTTGGCATGAGGGGCACTTTGGAACATAGGTGTGAGCATCCTTAAACAGAGTGGGCCAATAAAATATGACGTGCATGATCTTGTGAGTTGTAGCATCTCCTGTGCAGTCTCCATCAGCCATACCATCATGTAGTTCCTTTAATAATTGTTGGGCCTCAATGGGTTCTAGAAAGCATATCAGGACGTGAGTTTTGATGTTTGCAGAAAACATTTCCTCGTAACATTTGATAGGATGCAACTTTCAACCTTATTTCTCGTTGTTGCTTGGCTATCAACGTAGCTTTCATGATACTGTAGCTGAGATATTATAGGCAGTTTGTGTACCATGATGGGGAATTTTTCTGGAGTGTGTTGTCAGCCTGGTACATCTCTATCTCATGTTCCCAATACTCTTCATATTTGTCCTGCAGGTCGGCATCTTAGAAAACCATTTGACACAATCCCTGCCCTTTGATCGTGTGTGCATGTTTGAATTCTAGGTCATACTCCTGAAGGCATGCCATCCAGTTGCCTTGCCTCTCACCCACCTCCTTCTCCACAAATAGTGAGCAGATGGCTGGATGTGGTACGAACATCATGACATGGTTCTTTAGAATGTATGGCATAAAGTGATTAACTACCTTGTATACTGCATTAGCTTTCTTATCGATGTCCTGATAGTTCAACTCAACACCTTGAAACCCTACGCTCATGAAAGATATTGGTTGTTCGTCGTTGTTGCCATCTTTCCGGGTCAAGACAGCTGTGAGTGATGAATCTGACGCAAAAGTATACAAGATAAAGCATTTGTTAAAATCTGTGTTGTGTTGGGCAGGTGCTTCCATGATAGCATTCTTTATACTGTCAAATGCTTCTTTCTTGGCAAGATTACATTTAAAATTGGTGTTATTATTAATAATATTTCAAAGGCTTCACGATTTTCACAAAGTTCGATATGAATTTTTGGAGGAAGTTAATTTTCCCGAGAAATTACTGCATGGCTTTCTTACTGCTCGAGGGAGCGATTTAGGAGATGGATTTTACATGATCTTGGTCTACCACTATGCCATCCTGGGCTATGATGTGGCCCAAAAAATTTCCTTATGAGACTCCAAATATACTTTTCATGGGGTTCAACAAGATTCTGTATTTTCAGCACCTCTCAAAGATCTATTTTAGGTGGTGTAGGTGGTCATGTATCACGCCTTCCTTCATCGGTATCACATGATGGATAATTCACGTGTCATAAGTTTGTAGCTCATCGTATGTACAGGAAAAACATATTGATGCTATTTAAACAACTCAATAAAGGACTTTCGCTCCTGGGGAGTGCACTTGGTACTGAGATTAATGAAATTCGAGTCTGCTTCCATCCTGAGCTTCATTTTTTCATGGAATAGGGTGGAAATTTTCACCTTTGTATCAGGAGGCCCCCGAAATCGATTCTGTTGGTCGAATAAATTCTCAAGGGAGATGACCCCTTTAGGTATTGGGTTTCCCTTCTGTTCTTATTTTTCCTTTTGTAAATCCAAATCACGCTCCTCTTCCTCAATAACTCTATCCTTTTATATATTTGTGTTTACCATGAAATCAAACACCTACTACCAGGTGATGATTTCGAAGTCACTGATTACCTTCAAGCAGCCGACTTTGAGGTCGATCGATTTTTTGAGGCTGAGGATTAGTCCTTTGTATTCGGCCATATTGTTCATTCATTGGAATTCGAACTTGCAAGAGATCATGAACTTTTTTTTCTAGGGCTATATCAAGATACAGCTGGCACCGGCCCCGTCATGGGTCTTGGAACCGTCATAGTACAGGGTCAAGATTTTGTTCTTGGGTGGTTCTAAGTTGCATGTGTTCAAAAACCATGTACTTGGGATGTATTCATCTGGTGGACCTTTCGATATGGTAGGATGGGACACAGTAAAAGGGAGAAATTCCAACTGAATGTTCGAGGAGACTGGGAACCGAGCGGCATGGTAGCACCTAAAAGCAGCCTCTAAGAAACACATCCTAAGATCTTCTTGTGCAAAGCTGATGGGTTCATTGATTGCTTCAATGTAGGTCACCATATGTTTGATATAAGGTTCAAATTTTGACTTATATTAGATTATTCCTACCTTTGTACGGGAGCCACAAATGGGACCAGTCAGTGGCAAAGTATCTGTGAAGCTTTCTTGACCAATCCGAGCTTAGTAGCAAACCCTAGGCTTATAGAATATCTATGAAAACTATGTCGATGCACTAATGGACATGGGAATGTGAGGAGAGACGTATTAGGATGTTTTTCAACTCGCCCATGGCAGGAACTTGGGACCTATCATGTTCAATGATCTTGGTATCCATTTTCTCGGGGCGGATATTCAATTTTTTTCATACAGATAGGGGCATGATGTTGGTAGACACACCAGAATCAACAAGGCAGTTGTGGAAATTGAAATTGAAAATCTCAAAAGACAAGATAAACAGTGTGTGGACTCTTGTGAGTTTCCATTGATGGCATTAACAATGGATTGGAGGTTCACCGAGGCTTGGGAGGGTGTTACACATCATTTTGTCACTATCGCTGCAATCCCTGTCCTGAACATTGGAGGCTCATTTCTGTGACCAAAATAAAGTGTCATGCCTTAAAAATACCATCATTACATCCCTTTCCATGAGGATAACATTCCTTCTGCTGACAATTTCCTCAACAGACCATTAGAAACACATGTTTTTTCCTTGGTGCTAGTAGAACGTTATGCCCTTGCGTCGATTGGGAAATTAACACTTGGACCCGCACCCATTGGCACTCTGTCCCCGTAAGCTGCCTGCTCCAACCTTCATAGTTCTCATTACTTAAAATTAAAATTTAGACTAAATAACGAAACCCTCCAAAAACAACATAAAAACATACACAACGAAGTATAAAGAAGGTTAAATAAGAATATATAGTGCAGCACACTTCAGCAGATTACTAACCTCAGTTGATGATTTATGTTGAACAATTTAAGATATTAAATTGGCTAAAAATCTTTGTGTCATTTCCGGGGAAGTGTAATTAGGTAACCTAATTTCTTACATCTAAAAAAATGATATGCATAGAGAAAGATATTATAGGGATAGATTCATAGCTAGAGGCTGGAGTTTAATTCCAACAACACGACTCATTCCACCTAGACCACATAGTGATACGCCACCATCTCAAAATCATATTCCATGCTTCGCTAGACATAGAATTCTTGAAGTCTTAAGGTCATAAATCCAATGAGGAGGATCTCCTACTTCATCCACTGAGGCATTCTTAGAGGAAGAAGATCCTATATCTCCAACAAAAGTAGTAACCTTTTTCACAACAGGAGAACACATTCTAGCTGAAGAGTTAGAATTTCCTAATGGCGAAGAAGAAGAAGAAGAATATTTCTTAAATATCCCATTGATAGAAGAACTAGAGGAAGATCAATTAAATTTACAGTTAGAACCTTATATTAGCTCTGAGGAATTTATAATGGCGGGAAGAGGAGTAGGAGGAGAAGGAGAAGGAGAAATTATAAATCGATAAAATGTTTTATTTGGAGGAGGAAGAGGTGGAGGACGAGGTAGAGGGAACAGAGGAGGAAGAGGAGGAGGAGGTGAAGAAAAAAAAAGAAATAGGGAAAATGATAATTCTTCTGGATTTCTTGTAATTAATGAGGATAAAAATGCTACAATGAAAAATATTTCACCTTCCATTCTTCAAAATTTCCATGGATTAAAGAGTGAATATCCTGAAACCTTGTTTTTTGAATTTGAATTTTTGTGTATATATTATGATTACTTACAAAACTATAAAAAACTAAAGCTATTTCCTGCAACAATGAAAGGAGAAGCTTTAAAATGGTTCATGGGTTTAGTCACACAATCTATTAGGACATGGAATGATATGAAAAGAGATTTTTTAGAAAGATATTTGTATTATTGCGTACCTATTAATCAGAAGGATGGATTATTCAAGATGATGAAAAGAGAGGATGAGAATCTGGAGGATTTAATTGAGCGGTTCAATTATAACCTAAAATGAGCTAAAATGGAAAACTTAGATCAAGATACTTTAAAGGCTCTTTTGTTAAAATCCATTAGAGATGAGTGGAAAGACATTATTGACATGATGGGGAAGGGAGATATTGCTCAACTCACATTACCTGACATTGATGAATTATGTATTCATCTCTCAAGGGGAAAACAAAAAATTCAGAAAAATCCAATAGATCCTTCTCTTTCTAGAGTGAATAAATCTGCAACTGGAACAGTAAGTAGGGTAGAAATTGGAAATATGATTGATGAATTTAAAATAGATGTTTTAGGGAGTCCTAGTAAACAGATAGACACGCTTAAATTACAAAACAAGAAGAAATCAGAAACGGATTCCTTACCTATTTTTTTTCCTAAATGAATAGAGAAGCATGCTTTAAAAGAATTTCCTCTTGAAGTAAAAGTTATAGAGACTTGTGTGATTTTCTCAAAAAATCATAAAACTAAGAGTTTCCCTTCAATTCTAGGTCTTAATGTTTTTTTTCAAGAATAAGTAACTTCAAATCCAGTAGAACCTCTTTTCTTCGTCTCTAGAAAACCATGGCAGGGGCCACAAACTCAAGGTTTTAACAACAAAATGTATACTCAACCCCCACCAAATGATTGGAATTATTATAAACAACCTTGGTCCCAGCCTCAGCCTTGGGCACAAGGAATGAAAAATCCCTATGGTAGATATTCTCAATACTACCAATATCCTCCATATTATCCAAACTATCCTCCCCAACAAATTCCTCAACAAAATCAACAACCCCAACTCAAAAACCAAAATCCACAACCTTTATTACCATTTCCACAGAGACCAAATAAACTACCTGCCCAACCATTTCCAAATCCCAATAATAAAAATCCTCAAAAAGCTTACATTATAGAATGACATCAATTTCCAATGTACATGATTAGTCCACTAGATCTTAGTGATGTTCAACTTAGATCTGGTAGAATATTAGAGAGGAAAAATGCTTTTGTTGTTATTCAAGAACAAGATAATATTGAAGAAGTTTCTCTACAACCAAATAAATTTTTTGAAGATGGAACATCTCTTCAAAAGAAAAATTATGAAAATGAATAACAAAAAGAACCAATAAACTCAACTCCTATCATAGAGCAAGAATCTATATCTATTTATAACCCTCTTGTTCCTAAAATATTACAAGTTGATGGAGGGGTAGAAAACATATAGTGTTGCCAAATTATTATTTTCTAGATGAATTGAAAAATGTTTGTATAAAAATTCCTTTTTTATAGGCCATTAAATAAATTCCAATTCTATCCAAAACAATAAAAGAGTTTAGCATGAAGAAACCAGGAAGAAAAACAAAATAAATAAAAAGAATTCAACTAGTAGGAAAAATTGTAGACATTATGATGGGAAAAATTGTCATACAAAAATATTTAGATCCAGGAAGTCAAGTTGTAAAAACACATATCAATGGTATTTAAATTACAAATACATTGATTGATTTAGGATTAGCTATAAACATCATGAACAAAAAAACCATGGAACAACTCAAACTTCCAAATATTCAGTATACACCTACATTATTGCAATTAGCAAACAAATAAGTAATCAAGCCAGATGGTGTATTAGAAGATATTTCAGTATCCTTAGATTCTTGGGAGTATCCGGTCGATTTTATAATTTTAAACCCCAAGAACAATCTAGGAGGACATCAAATAATATTAGGAAGACCGTGGTTGCCTACAGTTGATGCTTTCATTAGTTGTAGATCTGGTGACATGTATATCTTTGATGGTCACTCAACAAAGAAATTCACTCTATATCCTCCAGAAAAAAAATAAAATTAAAAAAAATAAAATAAAAAATAAATAAATAAATAAATAAAATAAAATCATAGAATTAGAATATGAATAATGGATTGATGATGAAAATTATATAAAACCTCTCTTCACTATTTCAAGTATTAGTGAATATAGTCAAATATTAAATTCAATAGAAAACTTTGAACAATCTTCACAATATGAACATGATCATTTTCAAGACAATGCAATATTGAATATTTTTCATCCATGAATATGTCTCTATACTCTATGGAAGAGTTTGGTAACTCTAAAATTGAAATATTTCTGGGAAAATCTTTGAACATAAACCAAAACTTGGAAAGGTTACAACATGAAAAGTTAATAAAAAGATTACAAAAAACATTATTTAGCATATGCATGGGAATACACTGACATGAAAGGAATTATTCCTAATACTTGTATACATCACATCGACATTGAGGAAAATTGTAAACCTATCAGACAACCTCAAAGAAGGATGAATCAAAATATTAGGGAAATCGTGAAAGAAGAATTGCAAAAATTGCTAACTGTAAACTTCATTTACCAAATTTCAGACAGTTAGTGGGTTTCTCCCTTAGTGATTATAGATAAAACGAATGGCAAGTGGAGGGTATGCATTGACTATAGAGAGTTGAATAAAGCTACCCTAAGAGATCATTTTCCTTTACATTTTATAGATCAAGTATTGGATACATTAGCAAGAAAGAAGTATTTCTCATTCTTGGATGGTTTTAGCAGTTACAATCAGATTCAGGTATCACCTAAAGACCAAGATAAAACCACATTCACCTATCCATGGGGAGCTTATCATGGAAAATTTTAGGGGCTAATCTTCGCAGGTGGGCTAATTTTCCATGATTTTTCCAAAAAAAAGGTTCGCCAATTTCCTTTTTTTATAAAAATGATTTGCCCAAATTTTACAATATAAATTTATTTTACGTTAAAAATCACCAACATTATATAGAGAGTATATATAAAATAATTATAAATTTCAGTAATTTCACAAATAGATCAATACAAATTTTATAGTTTTGATATTAGGTACTAGTGAGATTCACTAATTTTTTAAACTTCAAAATAATTTTCCATCCTTAAAATTTTCCCTGGAGCTTATCCCTACCGATTACTTCCTTTTGGTTTGTGAAATGCATATGCAAAATTCCAAAGGGAAGTACTCAGATCTTTTTTCTAATCTAATGCATGATTGTGTGAAGGTATATATGGATGATTTTATAGTTTACGGGAATTCATTTGAAGAAGCTTTACAAAATTTGGGAAAGGTTCTTAAGAGATGTAAATAAGAAAATCTTTCATTAAGTCATGAAAAATGTTTTATGATGTTTACTGAAGGAATTGTTTTAGGAAATCACATTTCAGGAGATGGAATTAAAGTAGATTCATCTAAAGTTGAAGTCATCTCCAAATTATCAATTCCAAGTTGTCAAAAATATGTTAAAAGTTTTCTAGGATTCACATGTTATGATAGAATATTTATAGAAAACTTCACTAAAATAGCATCCCCACTCTTCAAATTTCTTACCGAATATTGTGAGTTCAGTTGAATCTTGATTGCAAATTGGCATTTGAAACTTTAACAACAAAATGTTTTGAAGCACCCATCTTAAGAGGTCCAAATTGGAAACTACCTTTTCACATTTCAACAGATGCTTTAGATACATCTCTAGGAGCTGCATTAGGACAAAAATATTTGATCCCCTATGCCATCTATTACAAAAGGAAAAAATTGACTCCTGCTGAGTTAAATTATACTTAACTGGAAAATAATTCCTAGTTGTTGTTCATGCTACCCATAAATTTAGACATTATATCACCGGATATGAAACCTTTATTCATAGAGATCACTCTACAATTACATATTTAATGAATAAAACTATTACTACTGGCAGAGTCATAATACGTTTATTACTCCTACAATAATTAAATATCACCATTCTAGAATGACTTGGAAAAGAAAACACAATTGTTGATTTCTTGTCTAGAATTAAAAATGTTAAAAAAATACTCCACTAGAGGATAATTTTCCTGATAAATATTTTTTTGCAATAACTACTGAAACCCCTTGTTTGTAGATATTTCTAATTACTTAGTCACTGGAAAATTACCTTTACACTTGTTTCCTAGAGAGAAAAGAATAAATATTCATACAAGTGCACTTTACTCATGGATTAATGATGAATTGTATAAAACAGGCCCAGATCTCATCATCAGAAGGTGTGTTTGAGAAGATGAAATGTCTGAAATTCTTGAGGCATGTCATGATGAACCCTGTGGTGGACACTTCGTTGATAGGAGGACAACCTATAAAATTCTTCATTTAGGATATTTTTGGCCATCCATATTTAAAGATACTAGAGAATATGTCAAAAGGTGTGACAACTGTCAAAAAATGGGGAAACTTGTTCCTACAGACGAAATGCCATTACAACCTTAGGTACTCATTGAACCATTTGAAAAATGGGCCTTGGATTTTGTTGCACCAATCAATCCACCATCTAATCAAAAGAAATATAATTTATGGCATGTATTGATTATGTCACTAAATGGGTAGAGGCTAAAAATCAATTTCTTTATCTAATGAAAATTCTGTAGTTAAATTTATTTTTGAGAATATCTTCACTCGTTTTGGTGTCCCAAGAGAAATTTTGACAGATTAAGGATTCAAATTTACATCTAAGTTGGTGGAAAAGACCACGGAGAACTACAAGATCAAGCATAGAAAATCCACTCCTTATCATCCACAAGAAAATGGTCAAGTGGAGTCTGCCAATAAAGTGATCGAAAGAATTCTCAATAAGACTGTACATATACACGGGAGGGATTGGGTAGAGAGGATTCCTAAGGCCTTATGGGCCTTCCTGACCACATGGAGGAATACAGCAGGACATACTCCCTAATAACTTGTTTGTGGGAAGAAAGTCATATTTCGTATAGAATTTTAGATTGAAACCTTCAAGATGCCAGTCCAATTGGGGCTTGACTTATGAGAAGCCCAAAAGCATAGATTGGAGCAACTTAATGAGCTTGATGAAATCATTCAAGATGCAGTTCAAAGAACTATTTTAGTCCAGTAGCAAGGGTCCAAATGGCATGTGAAATATATAAAGGAGAAACAGTTTCAAGCAAGGGATTGGGAAATTTTGTTCGATTCAAAGTTAAAAGACTTTCAAGGAAATTTTAAGACTCATTGGATTGGGGCTTATGAGATTGAAAAATTCTTTGAAAATGGAGTAGCCACAATAAGGACAATTGATGAAGAAAACATACCACTTCTTGTGAATGGACATCGATTAAAAGTCTATCATAATCCAATTTCAAGAGAAGAGTTTATCAAAATTTTCCAAGATAATATTGATATGAAGTTAGTGAAGAAGAATCCTTCTTCTTCCCCAACTTAGTATTTTTATTTTTATTTTCATAATAATAATAATAATAATAATAATAATAATAACTTTGGAAACCAATCAATGATTGGCATCCTTATACAGAAAATATAAGATGAAAATCACAATTCTGACATCTTATATTTTCTTTTCCATTTCTAAAAAAAATCCAAAAAAATGTTTGTTCCCTTTCTTTTCTAAAAAGAAATAAAATGTAGATCGATCAAGATTGATCCGATACCAGATGATCACAGCTATAAACTCTCTTTTTTTTAATTTTTATTGCTAGTTCTTCGAATAACAGGGGAACTACACATATCCATTATTGATGGAATGGGGGAAGAAGTATGAGGAATAAAAACAAACAATTGAAGAATACCAAGCACATAACCACTTCCATTCCATAGTTCACATTCCATTCTATAGCTAATACCACATTCTGCAGCTCTGTCACATTTTTATAGCCTACTGAAGCAAGGATATTGAGCACATGAAGTTGAGAACTCCATTTGAAGATCATCATGCTAACGGATACCTAAAGAATCAACACCAAGGAAATAGCAACAAAAGGTTAGTTATAAAGGTAAGTTACATAAATTTATTTAAATAACAAGGTTAAGAGCATTAGCATGTATAACGTAGATGATCATATGTTGCCTCAATATGTCATCATTGATTTTATTTGGACTTGTATCATATCATAGATCAGCCACATCATCTACATCATTTTTCATAACAGTCGATAATAGACGCTCCCATTTATTATTACATGGTCATGCCCTGTTGTTGTAACCTATTAATCTAGGTTTCTTGAAACCCCATAAAATATCCATCTCATTTATACTTTCCTACAAACCCTCGACATCCTTCACCAGATCCGTAACCCAATTCACTTCATACAGAGAAGGATAATTCTGAAGGCTAGATTTTTCATGACAAAAGACATGGGTTTGATAATCAAGACTGAACCAGTGAGAGCTAAATACATGGAGGGTGCTGCTCAGATCAAAGAGATGTTGTAGAAGGCTAAGTGGGTAAAATTTATAGAAAATTTGGATGGTTTCTACAAATATATCACTAAGTTTTGCGATTTCTTTTGATGCAATGAGAGTCGAAATAGGAGACATAAATTTTTTAGTGATCAAGGTATTCATAGCTGAAGCCATGGAGCTTTGAAGAGTTGGCGAAAGGTGGTTCAAAAACAAACAATTTCACAGTGAAGCATGAAGAGTTGTCCTCAAAAATCCAGGTATGGATACTTATGTTTACAAAAAGGGCATCCCTAGCTCATCACTCAAGAAAAAATGGAGAAACATGATTTTAATTTTGCAGAATTTTATCGCTTGTGAAGGAAGATTTGGCTACATGTTTGTGTATCATATTTGGTTGTTGATGAATTTTTTGGAGGATGGTGAAATAAATCTCCCTTTATTTTTACTGAATAGTTTAAAAAGAATTTCTATAAATTCATAGAAGATAATTCAGTTTATAGACAACACTATTCACCATCATGGGTTAGTAAAAATTCTTCTTTAATTCCATTTGAAAAGTATAGGAGATTATTGGGAGAATTTTTTGATCAGAAAACATTTTCAAGATCAGCCAGAGTAGCCTAAGGAAGACAAGACTAGGAAAATTATAAGAAATAGAATTGGTACAATCATTGAAGACAGACCTTCACCTCCACTACAAAAAATTGAAGAGGAATTTACCCTTGCAGAGCCGATGAAAAACAAGAAATAAGGTAGAGTTATGATAAGAGGTAAAAAAAAAAAAGAGCAAGGTTACAAGTGAAGAAAACTTAAACCCTCTACAACCAAGGATAAGCTCTAGACTGTAAGGGTCAATGAATAAAAAACCATCACAAGAAATAAAGTTTGTGAATGTAGAGGAGGAACCTCCAATGCCTTCACCGATTAATATCTCTCCTCCACATAGCCTTGTAAATTCTCCTATACGTAATTTTGAAGGCAGTCTAAGAAGAAGATCTCCATGCATAGACCTAGTAGAGCAAGAGATATATGACTACATAGAGTCATTAGATAAAAGGAATGCAACAATGAATCGAGAACCACCTATCAATCCACAAGAACCTCTTGTTGACATCCTTAAATAAGAAATCTATGAGCTAGAGTTATTGAATAGGAAAATTAAACACGAGAATGAAGCTTTAACCAATTGGAGAAAGTCATTATTGATAACACCATCCTGCATTTGGGACTATGGTAAAAAAAGAACCAAAAGTTAAAAAGAAACAAAAAATCACTGAACAGGGCAGTCATCAATCTCAAATACAAACTCCTTAAGAGGAAGCCCAGGATGGCAGTCACTTCAATGAAAAGCAAGAAGATAAAATTGGAAGTATTAGTAGAAATGTTTGAACAGATTCAATAGGAGAAGAAAGTTCAAATTTTTGGTAAATTCCATGAGGACATGCAATGGATTCTTAGTGGGGGTATGTTGAACTTTAGGATTGTTTGTTCTCAGACATCCTTTCACATCACTTTTACTTGCCTTTTCATAAATCCATAAACTCCAGTAAATGATAAATGACATTTTTTTATCTCAGAGAATGAATTTGAATAATATCTATGTTATATTTTGATGTTCTTGTTATTTGAATGAATTTTTATAACTCAGCTATAGAATGCATCCCATTCTGCAGCTAATTGTTGTTTCCACAGCTACTTTTATGGTTTTATATGTTCGAAGGAGCGAATAAATGAATGAGCCACATGGACATCTCAAGAATTATCCATATATGGATTTTGTCCTATCCACCTAGTCGAATTCAATAGAAAAAGGTGCCTATGATCGAGGTCAAAGTATGGTTAAAGGACGTGATCTGAGAATGAAGAACCCTTGATTTTATTTGATGTAGAAAATAAAGATTTAACCACTGAGAATTTGCTTCTATGTTTTAGTTGTAATCGCCATATTTAAGAAAAATTAACTCCTCACAATTACATTTAATTCTGTTTAAATACCGGTTGTGTGAAGACCAAATACAGTCTTAATTTTCTGTATACATTGTGTGTGCTTTAGACTCTGATCTTTTTCATAATACAAAGACTATGTTCATGGTTCTAATTTCTTTCTAATGCATGTATAGTCTGTTAGGATCTCAACCTATTTTGTTGCAGAGTACCCCTGCATAGGAGGAGGTATTTCATTAGTTGTTTTAGTTTAATCTCATTAGCTCTATTTTATCAACTGACAAGTAGATTTACATTGTGTTGTAGCTTTTAGATTAATTTCATAGATTAAATTTATAAGTGATTTCTTAGTATTAGTTTTAGAATGATTGTATAATATTTTTATTACCAAGAAGATCTCAAGAAAGTAGATTCTTCTATTTTCCAATTGGATTATGTTTGAGGCATTAGAGAACACAGTTGTTTAGTTATTTACATGCTTTTACACTACTTTCTTAGATTAAAACCTCAATTAGGTGTACAATTAGATGCTTGTAAATCATGCCAAGAAGATGATTCTGTCATACTTCCAAATTGGAGGCTTCAGTATTTAACATATACAATAATTGAGTTTTCCTTTACATGCGTTTACATTACTTTCCTAGATCAGATCCTCAGTTAAATGTATAATTAGATGCTTGTAAATAATGCCAAGAATATGACTCTGTCATACTTCCAAATTGGATGCTTGAGTATTTAAAATATACAGTAATTGAGTTTTCCTTTATATGTTTTTTAAATGCTTTCTTAGATTAATTATTTAAAACTAAATTGTAATCAATTTCTTGTAAATCATGTCAAGAGGGTGATTGTGTCATAATTCCATATTGAATGCTTGAGTAGTTGGTTATACAATAGTTTCTTTTCCTTTGAATCTAATTTCATTTAAATTAGCACTATCATAAGATTCATATTTGAACCCATGGAGTAGAACTAAATTAAGATGGATTAGAATTAACTTTAATTTTCAAAAAGCTCAAAGTAATTAGAATAGATACTCTTTTTTTACATCAGATTCTAACCATTTAAATTTTGATTCATTTTTTATGAAAATTAGAATAGTTAAAGAACACTTCCTTTTATTCCTTCTTTCAAAGTTGGTTTTAACACTTAAACTTCATTAGATTCAGTTGATTCACTTCATAATTCGCATTCCTTACAATTAACCTTTAGACATAAAAAACAAAACTGCCCAAAAACAAAATAAAAACATACATAGCGAAGTAAGAAGAAGGTTAACTAAGTATATATAGTGCACCGAACTTCATCAGATTACTAACCTCGTTTGATGATTTATGTTGAACAATTTAAGACATTAAATTGGCTAAACAACCTCCATACACCACATTCCTCCATTCTTGAGCACAACGTAGCAAGGTAATTTCTACAACGCAAAAATATGTTCATGAACAACAAGAAAACACAAAGAGAGGAGCTAATAAAGTAGACCCCATGAAAGATAGGAGTGCCACCCATGGCATCCAGAGCACCCCCACGTAGCATATACAATGGGAAGAAACAACAAGAAAGATCAGTAGCTCACTCAGAGAGTTTCTCATTCAGCACATTGTTCACTAAGAAAACAGGAAAATAAGGAAGAACAGAACATGTAAGAGGCTTGTATGTAAATTCCAGCTCATGCAAATGCCTTGAAAACAACAGGTAAACTCAAGTATAGCTTCTCAACCCTAGCTATGCATCGATAATAACCAGAAATAATTAAATTTTTAGACTTAGATTTTAAGGGGTAGAAAGGTGGCCAGCTAGCTTGGCCACCATCATGAAGTATGACTAGGGAGAACTGAAAAGTCATGCCACCTGGGCATGAAAAATAAAAAAAATTAAATCAAGTGGAGTAGAGGAGGACGAGGGGAGGAGACACGTAGTATCAACCAGTTAACAATAAGAGGGTCCAACTATCTACAACAGGAACTGGAGCTGAGCCGAGTTACATAAGCTCTCAAAAATTAGTTGTGTAATCTAATAAAAATAAATCCTGTATCATCCAAACTAGTGAATTGAGAATTTTTGAGGGAAAGAGACTAAAGGGAGCCTGCAACACAACAGTGTTGAGAGTGGGCTACATATTTGAAAAATGTGCAGCAGCAACAACAGAATAACGCCACTAGCAATCGAGATAACTTCCAAAGTATACCGCATATCAAACACGGTAGCAAGGGACGAAGGGAAGATTTTCTCCTAGCCTTAGAGAAGAACGAGAATAAGAGCCAGAAGAAGAACCAGAAGAGGAAAAAGAAGAAGAAGAGGAAGATACAGAGGGCTATGGAGAAATTAAAGACATGGAAATAGAGACATAAGTCATAAAGGTATAAAAAAGTGAGTAAGAAGTAGACTCACAACACAACACCACATCCCCTCAAGACAAATAGGTAGTTTCCACCTTAGCTCCTCTGAGCGAAAATAGAAAAATCTAGACCTCTATGTATATTAGAGTTTAAAAGAGTTAGAAGATAAGTCATAGAGAGATGGAAAATCCTCCCACGAGCCCAACTATCATTGAACAATCACCAAGGGAATAGGAAATAATCGAAGAAACTGTTTTGAAGGAGCATCTATAGAAGGCACAAGCAGAGAATGTATCAATGAAGGAGCAATTGCAACAAAAGGGAAGCAAGTAGCCACCATGGTAGACTTATGCATAGAAGACCTTTAGCATAGATTCTCTTCTGACTCATGGGTAAAAACGCAAAGTTGGGTTACATTTTTGTGAGAATTGGGAGCGGAAATTTTTTTTCTCAATTATTCAGCTGAAATTTTATAAAAATTCGACCAAAATAATCGAGAGTTCGACCTAAATTTCGAAATTAATTTGGCTTAAATCATTCTACCATTTACATTGACAGTGTACTGAAGGCGTGAGAAAATATATTTTTGGCCAGAGATGGGAAAACTAGTAAACAAAATTCGGCCGAACTTTTAAAATAGTTTGAGCGAAATTATTCTTATAAATATATCAACCTGCAAACCTTAGTAGGTTTTTTATGCACATGTGTCTCGCATCTGTGAGGTGTTTCTCTGTTGCATTTTTTCTTTGTTGTGAGGTGTTGCTCTGTTGTGCCACGACGACGAGGTGAGGTGTTGCTATGTTTTTTTTCCTCGCGTTTGTCCATCTCATATCTATCTGTCTCACGTCTGTGAGGTGTTGCTCTATTGCAGTGTTGCCTTGTTGAGGTGTTTCTCTGTTGTGGTGTTGCTTTGTTGCTCTATGAAGAGGTGGGGTGTTGCAGTTGCACTGTGACGAAGAGGTGAGGTGTTGCTCTATTTTTTTGTAATTTTTTTTTGGTTGATTTTTTTTATTTGATTTTAATTTAATTTTTTTTGTTCGCAGGGAATTTGGTCTGCGTCCTCCACAACGTCTTCAATTATCTTCAGGCTTCATCTTTGTTGCGGCTTCATCTACAAATTTATGTGAATTTCCAGATATGAAATCCTCTGTCATTGAAATCCTCTATTAAACATTCAATGGTTAAACATTTAACAAGAAATCAGATTTATAATACATAGTAAACACTAATTTCAAATTTTCATTTCAGATGTGTCAGAATGATCACTAAAATTTTACATCATAAATTTGTGAGCTATATTCATAATTGTAAAGAGTAGTATTGATTGGGCTTGTACTCACTGGGATATGATACCATGCTAATTTTTAACAATGATATGTTCTATTATTGCAAAAATTACTTCAATTTCCTTTTATTATCCCAATTAAAATTCTAATTGAAATAGCAATCACATTAACCATTAGATCAATCTTGACAGTAATTGTATAGAACATAGAAATATAATGCAGAAGACAAAACAAATAAGGGAAAACCCAACAGATCTTCTTCTTCTTAATAGATATAAATGTTTAGACAAAGAGATAATCCAATATTTTACAACAATAATGAAGTCAAATTCAAGTCTTTGAATTTCAAACTTTCCTCCAAAATCCAAACGACAGTTGACCGAAAGATGCTCAGAAAACCAATCGAAAAAACCAAGTGTCACCTCTGAAATCTCTTAGGAAACCTGAATTTAAGCCTCTGCAATTTTGGTCAAGGATTCCATAGTTGAATTTCCCTCAATGTAGATCAATAGAGGCTCTAAACCTACAATTTATAATCCCATAGCTTCATTCTTTTAGCCTTCAAGAACTCGCTCAATATTCCTCTCAAAATATCCTTCTAGAAAAAGGATAATATTTCTTATGCATGCACAATTATAGTAGTGTTAAATGGAGCCTTTTTTTCTTTATATTTATTTGAGGTATGTTACATTCTTACCTATCATATCAAATAGTTTGGATTCTTGAACTTCCTTCATGATATCTAACGTTTCTTTCCTTCGTTCAATATTGGGTAAAAGCTCATGGTCTTACCTTAATTTCTATTCTAATTCCCTTTCCTAACTTTGATTTTCCTTTTGACATTGGAGATAAACCCAATCGTTAAATATGATTGTCATCCCTTCTAGAGAATTTAGTATGGTTTTCTTAGTGGTTTCCAACCCTTATGATGATGTGAGGTGGTGTTTCAAACATGGGAGTAACTTGTGTTTGCATGCGATGCTCACGGGCCATGGTTTATTTTGTGGGTTATAGATTGTTTAGTTCTACCTCATAAGACAAACTTTCTAAAAAACATGAAATATTCCTTAAAGTCAAAATAGATATATACTAAGAATTAATCATGATACGTATTTATACCATATAAATTCTAACGATAATTAATGACATATGTGCTGAAGTAGAATATGAAAGAAGCCCTTTTTACACTTGGCTTGGATCTTAGGTACATAGATGGGTGGGTTTGGGAATGTGGTTCACATGAAAAGTAATAGGGAATGGATTTAGTGAAAAACTTTTATAAGATCAGGACACAAACAATGAGAGAGAGAAAAAACCTTTTATAGTCAATGTAAAATACATGCATTAACATATAATTGTGATATTTTCCTTTCTTTCCAACTTAGTCCATCCTTTTAGAAAAATCTCTTTTAATGAAGCAAATATATCCATAGTGATCCAATGATACTTTTTCACCAACAAATATTCCATTTTGGACTTATATTTCTCAAAACTATGCTCATTGAATTTATGCATTTATATCTTTAAACTGTTCAACTATTTTATTACACCATAGGAATCATTTCAATATATCTCCCATTTTAATGGGGTCTATTACATTTCGAGAAAAACACATTAGCCATAAAAGTTTCCCATTAAAAACAAAAGTAATTTGATACGAAACGTAGGTTTTAACTTTGTATAGTTAATTGTTTCAAATAGTTTATTAATAAAATGAAAAATATTCAATGTATAGCACATGCACATTAACATATAATTGTGAAATTTTCCCTTCTTTCCAAATTACTCCATCCTTCTAGAAAAACCCCTTTTAATGAAGCAGATATATCCATAGTGATCCATTGAAATTTGTTCCCCAACAACTATTCCATTTTGGACATATATATCTCAAAAATATGCTCATTGAATTTATGCATCTATATCTTTAAACTACTCTACTATTTTATTCCAACATAGGAATCATTTCGATATATCTCCCATTTTAATTGGGTCTATCGCATTTCGAGAAAAACACAATAGCCATAAACGTTTCCCATTGAAACCAAAAGTGATTTGATACAAAACATAGGTTTTAACCTTATATAGTTAATTGTTTCAAATAGATTCTTAATAAAATGAGAAAATTCAATGTAAAACACATGCATTAACATATAATTATGATATTTTATCTTCTTTCCAACTTAGTGGACATCCTTCTAGAAAAATCCCTTTTAATGAAGCAGATATATCCATAGTGATCCATTGATATTTTTGCACCAAGAACTATTCCATTTTGTACTTATATATCTCAAAAAAAAGCTCATTGAATTTATGCATCTATATCTTTAAACTACTCAACTATTTTATTACACAATAGGAATCATTTTGATATATCTCCGATTTTAATGGGGTCTATCACATTTCAAGAAAAACACTTTAGCCATAAAATTTTCCCATTGAAACAAAAAGTAATTTGATACAAAACATAGGTTTTAACCTTATATAGTTAGTTTTTTCAAATATATTCTTAATAAAATGAAAATATTCAATGTAAAACACATGCACATTAACGTATAATTGTGATATTTTCCCTTCTTTCCAACTTAGTCCATCCTTCTAGAAAAATCCCTTTTAATGAAGCAGATATATCCATAGTGATCCACTAATATTTTTTCACCAAAAACTATTCCATTTTGGACTTATATATATCAAAACTATACTCATTGAATTTATGTATCTATACCTTTAAACTATTGCACTATTTTATTACACCATAGGAATCACTTCGATTTATCTCCCATTTTAATGGTGTCTATCACATTTCGAGAAAAACACATTAGCCATAAAAGTTTCACATTGAAACCAAAAGTGATTTGATACAAAACATAGGTTTTAACCTTATATAGTTAATTGTTTCAAATATATTCTTAATAAAATGAAAAATATTCAATCTAAAACACATGCATTAACATATAATTGTGATATTTTCCCTTCTTTCCAACTTAGTGGACATCCTTCTAGAAAAATCCCTTTTAATGAAGCCGATATATCCATAGTGATCCACTGATATTTTTTCACCAACAACTATTCCATTTTGGGTTTATATATCTCAAAACTATGCTCAGTGAATTTATGCATGTATATCTTTAAACTACTTGACTATTTCATTTCACCATAGGAATCAATTCGATATATCTCCCATTTTAATGGGGTCTATCACATTTCGAGAAAAACACATTAGCCATAAAAGTTTCCCATTGAATCCACAAGTAATTTGAAACAAAACATAGGTTTTAACCTTATATAGTTAATTGTTTCAAATCTATTCTTAATAAAATGAAAAATATTCAATGTAAAATACATGCATTAACATATAATTGTGATATTTTCCCTTCTTTCCAACTTAGTCCATCCTTCTAGAAAAATTCCTTTTAATGAAGCAGATATATCCATAGTGATCCACTAATATTTGTTCACCAATAACTATTCTATTTTGGACTTATATATCTCAAAACTATGCTCACTGAATTTATGCATCTATATCTTTAAACTAATCAACTATTTTATTACACCATAGGAATCATTTTGATATATCTCCCATTTTAATGGGGTCTATCATGTTTTGAGAAAACACATCAAGACATAAAAGTTTCCCATTGAAACCAAGAGTAATTTGATATAAAACATAGGTTTTAACCTTATATAGTTAATTGTTTCAAATATATTCTTAATAATATGAAAAATTTTCAATGTAAAACACATGCATTAACATATAATTTACTTGAGAACCCCAAAATGAGAAGATCATTTTTTATTAGTATATTAATTTTTAGACCACCAAACACACACACACACACACACATATGTATGTATGTATATATTTATTTATCCCACGACAATTATAAAGTACCAATCCATTGCCTTGGATCGGATAAAACTTTAGTTCTTTAACTGAAAGCGTATAACCATGGGGTAAAATACCGTGTGCTAGAAAAATGTTAACAGAAAAAACCATGTGATGAAAACCATCATAAAGGGAGAAATATTTCTTCCCAAAAACGTTTTTTTGGGGCACTACCCCTGAAAACCCGTGTCTGGGGAATTTTTCGTCTATATGAAACCATAAAGTGGGGGTCCTTTCCTCACATTTTATTCCCACCACTATGCTTAGAAAAATAGATAGTGCATGGGGGTATTCACATAAAGAATATAACACATACCAAAAATCCAATAATTCTCCTTAATGTGACCATCAATGTTGCAATGGTTAGAATTATTTCTACTACCCTTGCATGGATGTGTAGTGGCTATTTTATTCTTATCCTCCTATTCCTAGTTTTTATTCCCCTCCTTCAAAGCTTCTAGGTGCTAGTTTTTCTTCAAACCACTTAAGTAACCTTTATTTTTGCCTATGGTTTCTAGATAATGTGTGTATACACATGACTCATATATTATCCTTAGCTTGGAAAGAATCACTTGTTTTTGTAGATGGTTATATAGACCCCACATATACTTAAAGAGTACATTTGGGCTCTTGGGAAAGATATCCAATAATATGACTACATTTTTGAACTTAGTACACTCATATACACCCTTATTTCTACGTAAAGTAGTGTGAGTGATTCCATGGATCCTCTACATACTTCATACACTACAAGAAAAAAGCACATTGGTGAGGGGCGAAAATGGTCACCATAAGCTCATTGGTGAGGGTCAAAAGAGCCTTCGTCACCAAAAACAGAACATCACCAAAAGTGGCATCGCTGAAACTTGAAAGTATAGGTGTTGTGGTGACATTCAAGGTCCGTCACCAATAATGATTTATAGTGACGGATAGTGACCGTTACCATTTCATATGAGCAATGGTGACAGACAATAGCCTCCGTCACCAAAAAATTGAACGTCACCAAAGGTGGCGTCGCCGAAAGTATGTGTTGTGGTGACATTCAAGGTCCATCATGAATATTGATTATAATGGCGGATAGTGACCGTCACCATTTCATATGAACAACAATGATTTTTTGTGATAGAATTTTCATGGTCGTCACTATTGGTGCATATATATGGCGACATTCATTGAATGTCACCATAAACTCATTGGTGACATTAAGGTCCATCACGAATAATGACTATAATGACAAACAGTGACCCTCACCATTTCATATCAACAACGATGATTTATGGTGACGAACCTTTAATGGTCGTAACTATTGATGCGTATATATGGTGGCGTTCGTTGACCGTCACCATTTAATATTTTGGTGAGGGTCAAAAAATGTCACCATAAGCTCATTGGTGATGGTTAAAAGAGCATTCGTCACCAAAAACTAATCTTTGTCATTCCCTATGAATATCAGGGCACGATGGAATCGAACCACCAACTTCCCGCCTGTAAAGCAGGTGCTCTTCCATTGAGCTAGCACCCTTTAAATAATTAGACTTTAAACTAGAAATTGCCTATAAAAGTGCAAAGATACACCAAAGGAATAAGAACCAAGAAAAATGAAAGAATTCAATGTCCTTGCTCCTATTTTTATTCTACGACACTCTACAAATTATGATCTTGATCTATGATGTATTTGTGCCAAGTGGTTCTAATTTAATAGTAGATTTTATATTTAGATAAAATAAATGAATAACTGAGAGGCTTTATGGACTAATTTTTAATCCTTACACCAAAATCTCTTAATATTTAATTCTATGGAACGACTCGTTCAAATTTCAAACTGAAGTAGATTTTAAATGGAAAGCCTAGAACTAGCTAAGTAGTTTAAAAGTTAACATTCTGGATATAACTTCTGTTCAATTTATATGACAAGTTATGAAATAACCTTGAAACTAGTTTCTTAGCTAAAAGACTTTCTTAAGTCAACAATGACAAAGAAAGATAGTCATGGAAAGAAAAATTCTCTTGTTTTTTCTAATGAGGGTGCATGTAACTTGATAAAGGTTCCATGAGAGTATCAAACCATAAAGAGTTTCACTAAAACATGTAAATGACAAAGTCTTGTTAAGCAACAAAAGTTTAGTTGAATATATTAAAAGCATCAAGCTAAACGATATAATCAAATTAAAAGTAACTGTAAAAAATTGAAATTGCCATCATATACCATCTAGTTTGGTTAGTTCTTTAGAAAGAGAAAGTGCAATTGCATGATCCAGCTCCTCATCTTGATTTTGTAATGGACCATCCTGAAAAAAAATGTCCACATACAAGAATCAATGTTATCGTATTGGTAAGACGTTTGATATAATCTATCAAAGCATGTACTATGTAGGAGAATAACTGGAAAGCACAACTAGAAATTTTAATCACAACATAACAATATAAAAGGACATGCAACAAGAAAAAAACAACTCCATGGTTTGATAAATATGAACAATCCATGAACCTATTCTTATATATTGATATAGATAACGAAATAGAAATCTAGATTTATGAAATTCAAGTATCACACAACAATGTCTTGAAAAAATATCAATATGTAAAATAGTATTTTTTGCATTTGGATTTACCTGGTAGAACCTCGTTAAAAAGTTTCCACAGAAACAACCAATAAACATAACAACATGGACCAGGAGCAATTGTGCAGGGGATAAAATATGAAGGTAAAGCACTAGAGAAGTATTCAAAGAAAATGATGAAAAGCGTATCTAGAAAGAACTGAGAACCCTCTGAAGTAAACCACACATTTATCATCGTAACTAGTACACTTGCAAAAAAAGATCAAAATAAATTATGAACTATTCCACCAAAAAATAGTGAATTTTTCCACTAAAATACAGTTTCAAATTAATCACTAGCATGATGCTAACTTTGTTAGAGCTAATAGATATAAGATTGAAGTTTAAAAGACAATACACTCTGATGAATTAGGGATTACTGTGGCATTATAAGGCACATGCCAAATTACATTATCATCTCCAAATGCACCCCTACGTAGTGTCCATCTGACACTTTGTGACTTGAACCTTTAAAAGGCTTGCTCAACCACTTCAACATTCGAGATTTATTGTGAGTATGCTGGTACAATGTGACCTGCATGTCCCAAATAACATGAGACAACAATGAAAACCATAATTAAATTATTAATTCCTTACTAATTTAATCCTTGAAAAGATGAAAAACATGAATCTAAGAAAGAAAATGATAAAGCTCTCGTTAACCAACTATTATATTTACAAATATGGCAGAATTGTTAATTGGTTGTTTCAGAATTTAAAGCATTTTACTTATTCTCTCAAATATATGAAAAGACACTAAAATTACCAAGGTCATATTCCAACATAAATCTTGCAGAAAATCAAATTGCAACTATGAAGATATTATTACAAAAATATTATAGAAAATTAGATTGCAACTATGAAGATAATATTACAAAAATCTTGTAGAAAATCAGATTGCAACTATGAAGATATTATTACAAAAATCTTACAGAAAATCAGATTGCAACTATAGTAATAAAATCCATCTTCAACATGACTTAACATTTTATATCATATTAGACAAATTTTGAGTCAGGAAACAAGTACAAGGTTCGGAGTTAAAATATTTGCGTCAAGGACAAGGAGATATCATATACAACTTTCTAAGTTGAGGTTTATCACTAGAGAACATAGTCTTGAGTCTTAAACCAGTACTTAATGAGGGAGTTCTGGAAATAAATGGGTACAAAATGTGAATTCATCCCTCATGAGTTATGGCAACCCGTAGACAACTCCTGAGGCTTTACAACCTCTGCAGCTGCACCCATCACACTACATTTTTAGGTGAATTGTCCACACCTAAGGCTTTGCAAGTTGCATCCAATGCAACTGCACCCATCACACCACCTTTTTAGGTTGAATTTTCCACATGTCCTAATCCATAGAAGATGTAGTTGAATAGTCTGTTCTGTTGAATTGCACACCTTTTGCCCACGGCTGATTATAATTTCTTGTGTGTGATGAGTGCACCAGATATGTATCATGGGAGCCACAAAACCTGCAAACACAATTATCCATGAAGTCCAAAACGGGGAGGATGTAACTGGCAAGAAAAAAAGTGGGACAAATGCTCCCTTGCAATGAAATTCTAGATGTGACTCCTCATGAACAGAGAGCCATTCTTATCAAAATATTTTAAGAGAAACATGTTTTAAAGTTAAATGGATACAATTCATTAACCACCCTGCCATCCTACCATGTCATATCACCTTGAGAACCCCCCAACACAGTGACTCCCTTGGTAGAAAAGGCCAAATAGCTAAATAAGTTTGCTCAAAAATGTAAAAACAACATCCAGATATGGGAAGAATACACCAATGCCCAACAGGCTTGGGCCTGGTAGTTACTAGCGAGGAGTTTCACACCTTTGGTCAAGATTCTGTTCTGACAGGCTTCACCCATGGGGGATAGGAATGGATTGAATTATGGCATTAGTAGGTGATGAACCATGTGCATATATTGTTGCTTGTGACGTGATTTGTCTTCATGAGACAATTGTTGATCAGTACAAAAAATGTATATATTATTGGAATGTGATCTAACTATGAATATGGAAGTGTTCAACTATCTTATTGAGGACATTGTATCTGTGAAAATCTGGAATTCAAATATTTAAAATAATATAATTTATGGGAGTGACAAGGTATGCAAGGTAGTGGTAAGCTGGAAGTCAAATCTGAAATAACACAATTCCAAAATAACTTAGGGTTTACAGTGGCTCCACCAAAGATACTCTGACATGGAGGTTTTTCTCATGGTTATTTTAGATTGTTGGAGAATCTTTGGTGGAGCTAGGGTTTCTCTTGGTTTTCCCTATCTAGGGTTTTCGGAAGCATGGAGAATTATATGATAGGTTGTGATTGTGTTCATGGGTTTCATTTATTATTTATATATGAAGTTTTCAGGTGAATGTTCCAACAAATCCTAACACCTTAAGACAAAAACACATAAAGTACAAAGAAGATTGAATGAGAGAGAGAGAGAGTAGCACTAATCTTACATCCCTAACCCAAATATGAAAAGGAATATGCACAAGTGCATGATCGACTATAATAAAAACTCACTCCATCCTCTTTTTGTATGAGAGGTAAAGGGGCTTTAGTGGACCTAGTCCACTACAAGAAAAATTGCAAGACACAAGTAGGTCCATCCATGTGAAGCACTCTACTCTACGTGACATGTGTCAGCATCAAAGGTGACAGTGATTAACAAGCAAGCCCTCCATGGCATGAGCACTACTCCCCAAGGTCCAACAATCCTCCAAAGGTCCTAAGCTCCAATGCATCTCCTAGGTCATGTGTCTCCTTAAGGAAAATGCATATCCAAGGTAATGTGTCACCTTAAGGGCTCCCACACCTACATATCCACTCCCTCAACCCAAGAGTTCACATGTCAAGGGATTTTGTGTGCTCATGTTGATTTTGGGATGTTTTTGTCATGGTGAAATACCCAACTCTAATCCAAGCACACAAACTCCCTTCATGCATCAACAACATGAAGTCACCAAGCTCCATACTAATCCAACACTTCGAGGAAGAATGTATTTCAAACATCCAAACAAGGTCTAGCAGTAAATGGTAAACCACCTCCAATGTCCAAGTCCATCAATGTAAAATTCGTGCTATTATTATTTCGAGAATATTTATATTTTATCCAACATTAATACCCACTATGTGCACTATTTGTAGGGAATCTTCTGGATTTTTCTGCTTCAACGTGTTGATCCACTATGTGCATTGGTCAAAAACTCCATTTAGTCAAGGAACTCTTCTAAAGTTCTTTCCAAGTTTCATTTCTCTTTCATGTCATCAAGCAAATTGGAGAAACTAGAAAGAATTCCATTAACTCACGTCCATCCAGTTGTTTCCTAAACAAGTGCCTATTGCTTAGAGAAAGTAGGAAACCACTATGAAACATGACTATAGCCACATAGTTTCAGTAGCTATAATCTGACAATGTTATTGAAAACACTATTAGATTTGTTTCATAAAAGAGCACCTAGTCCCAAACAACAGAAAATGTTTCTAGAGAATGGCTTGTTTCACTATCGTTGAGATTGACTATAAACACTGACAAGTTTTTGAGCCAATAAAATAAATTCCCTGGAAAAAAAGGTGATAGTTTCTCTCTAAAACATATGCAGATAAATATATAAGATTCGAGTGGAGGAATTAACTAGTTTCATGACTACCACTCGACATGTAACTGTTTGGTTTTTTGGTCTACTTTATTTTTTTTATTTCAGATCTAGTTCCGGAATTTTTGAATTTCAAATTTCAGTTATAATAGCATAATTTTGGGTTGGCTCACATCATTGGTATTAGAACCTCAATTAATAGCAGATTCATATCATATTTTTCGCTACAGTTCAGATTAGTTACTTATGTTCAGCAATCTGTTTATCTTTCAAGGAATCCTTGTAAGGAAGATAAAGCAAAGCACAATTCAGATATATTGTCACTGAGAGAGAGAGAGAGTAGCACTAATCTTACATCCCTAACCCAAGCTTGAAAGGAATATGCACAAGTGCATGATCGACTATAATAACAATTCACTCCTTCCACTTTTTATATGAGAGGTAAAGGGGCTTTAGTGGACCTAGTCCACTACAAGAAAAATTGCAAGAGACAAGTAGGTCCACCCATGTGAAGCACTCTACTCTATGTGACATGTGTCAGCATCAAAGGTGATAATTATTAACAAGAAAGCCCTCCATGGCATGAGCACTACTCCCCAAGGTCCAACAATCCTCCAAAGGTCCTAAGCTCTAATGCATCTCCTAGGCCATGTGTCTCCTTAAGGACAATTCATATCCAAGGTAATGTGTCACCTTAAGGACTCCCACACCTACATATCCACTCCCTCAACCCAAGAGTTCACATGTCAAGGGATTTTGTGTGCTCGTGTTGATTTTGGAATTTTTTTGTCATGGTGAAATACCCAACTCTACTCCAAGCACACAAACTCCCTTTATGCATCAACAACATGAAGTCACCAAGCTCCATACTAATCCAACTCTTTGAGGAAGAATATCTTTCAAACATCCAAACAAGGTCTAGCAGCATACAGTAAACCACCTCCAATTTGCAAGTCCATCAATGTAAAATTCATGCTATTATTATTTCAAGAATATTTATATTTTATCTAACATGATGACCCACTATGTGCACTATTTGTAGGGAATCTTCTAGATTTTTCTGCTTCAACATGTTGATCCACTATGTGCATTGGTCGACAACTCCATTTAGTCAAGGAAATCTTCTAAAGTCCTTTCCAAGTTTCATTTCTCTTTCCTATCATCAAGCGAATTGGAGAAACTAGAAAGAATTCCATTAACTGTCATCCATCTAGTTGTTTCCTAAACAAGTGCCTATTGCTTAAAGAAAGTAGGAAACCATCATGAAACATGACTATAGCCACATAGTTTCAGTAGCTAATCTAACAATGTTATTGAAAACACTGTTAGATTTGTTTCATAAAAGAGCATCAAGTGCAAAACAATAGAAAATGTTCGTGGAAAATGGATCTTTTCACTATCGTTGAGCTTTATTGTAAACACTGACAGGTTTTTGAGCCAATAAAGTCCCTGGAGAAAAATGGTGATGGTTTCCCTCTAAAAAATATGTAGATAAAGATACAAGATTCGAGTGGAGGACTTGAGTAGTTTCATGACTACTGCTCGACTTGTAACTGTTTTGTTTTTTGGTCTTCTTTAACTTTTATATTTCAGATCTAGCTCCGGAATGTTTGGATTTCAAATTTTAGTTATAATAGCAGAATTCTGGGTTGGCTCACATCATTGGTATTAGAACCTCAATTAATAGCAGATTCATATCAGATTTTTCGCTACAATTCAGATTAGTTACTTATGTTCACCAATCTGTTTATCTTTCAAGGAATCCTTGTAAGGAATATAGAGCAAAGCACAACTCATATATATTGTCACCAACATACACATCAACTCAGATATATTGTCACCGAGAGAGAGAGAGAGAGTAGCACTGCTCTTACATCCCTAACAAAAGCTTGAAAGGCATATGCACAAGTGCATGATCAACTATAATAACAACTCACTCCTTCCTCTTTTTATATGAGAGGTAAAGGGGCTTTAGTGGACCTAATCCACTACAAGAAAACTTGCAAGACACAAGTAGGTCCACCCACGTGAAGCACTCTACTCTACGTGACATGTGTTAGCATCAAAGGTGACAATGATTAACAAGCAAGCCCTCCATGGCATGAGCACTACTCCCCAAGGTCCAACAATCCTCCAAAGGTCCTAAGCTCCAATGCATCTCCTAGGTCATGTGTCTCCTTAAGGACAATGCATATCCAAGGTAATGTGTCACCTTAAGGACTCCCACACCTACATATCCAGTCCCTGAACCCAAGAGTTCACATGTCAAGGGATGTTGTGTGCTCACGTTGATTATGAGATGTTTTTGTCATGGTGAAATACCCAACTCTACTCCAAGCACACAAACTCCCTTCATGCATCAACAACATGAAGTCACCAAGCTCCATACTAGTCCAACACTTCAAGGAAGAATGTATTTCAAACATCCAAACAAGGTCTAGCAGCATATGGTAAACCACCTCCAATGTCCATGTCCATCAATGTAAAATTCATGCTATTATTATTTCATGAATATTTATATTTTATCCAACATGATGACCCACTATGTGCACTATTTGTAGGGAATCTTCTAGATTTTTCTGCTTCAACGTGTTGATCCACTATGTGCATTGGTCAAAAACTCCATTGAGTCAAGGAACTCTTCTAAAGTTATTTCCAATTTTCATTTCTCTTTCCTGTCATCAAGCAAATTGGAGCAACTAGAAAGAATTCCATTAACTGTCGTCCATCCAGTTGTTTCCTAAACAAGTTCTTATTACTTAAAGAAAGTAGGAAACCATCATGAAACATGACTATAAACACATAGTTTCAGTAGCTATAATCTGACAATGTTATTGAAAACACTGTTAGTTTTGTTTCATAAAAGAGCACCTAGTCCCAAACAATAGAAAATGTTCGTGGAGAATGGCTTGTTTCACTATCATTGAGCTTGACTTAAAAACTGATAGGTTTTTGAGCCAATAAAGTCCCTGGAGAAAAACGGTGATGGTTTCTCTCTAAAACATATGCAGATAAAGATACAAGATTCGAGTGGAGGACTTAAGTAGTTTCATGACTACCGCTCGACTTGTAAGTGTTTGGTTTTCTGGTCTGCTTTGTTTTTTATATTTCAGATCTAGTCCTGGAATTTTTGGATTTCAAATTTCAGTTATAATACATAATTCTGAGTTTTCTCACATCATTGGTATTAGAATTTCAATCAATAGCAGATTCATACCATATTTTTCTCTACAGTTCAGATTAGTTACTTATGTTCACCAATCTGTTTATCTTTCAAGGAATCCTTATAAGGAAGATAGAGCGAAGCACAACTCAAATATATTGTCACCAACATACACACCAACTCAGATATATTGTCACCGAGAGAGAGAGAGTAGCACTGCTCTTACATCCCTAACCCAAGCGTGAAAGGAATATTCACAAGTGTATGATCGAATATAGTAAAAACTCACTCCTTCCTCTTTTTATATGAGAGGTAAAGGGGCTTTAGTGGACCTAGTCTAGTACAAGATAATTTGCAAGACACAAGTAGGTCCACCCATGTGAAGCACTCTACTCTACATGACATGTGTCAGCATCAAAGGTGATAGTGATTAACAAGCAAGCCCTCCATGGCATGAGCACTGCTCCCCAAGGTCCAACAATCCTCCAAAGGTCCTAAGCTCCAACGCATATCCAAGGTCATGTGTCTCCTTATTACTACTGAGCTTTCTACCTATTATTTTCATAGTGCCAAAATGTCCACTTGCATTAAAAACTACATGCCATGTACATAAATAAAAAACTTGATGGATGATAGGGAAAAGGGGCTATCCTATATGCCATGGAACATCATATTCCATACTTAGAATGCACCCCAAGGTGTCAAAATTGCATGCCAAGTGGAAAATTTTCATTTCTGAGGTTAAAATCTATGTTACAACTTACAACTTGACCTGACTTCACACAGCCTCCTGCAGATGTACCTATGGAAAAGTCATAAAATGTAGTGCTACAATACTTCTCCCTGTGCATCTTGCCAGACTTCCATAATTCTAATGTAGAAATTCAAGTGAGAGTACTAAGTCTACCAAAAAATTTTCCCTACTTTACCTGTCTCTTGCTAAGTTCAAGTAGTATTTAAAACCATGCATGTCCAGGGCTCACTAAAGATCAAAATTATTGTGAGAATCCTCTTACAACATGCCAAAATTCCCATCATAAGGAAGCAATCAACACAATAAAAACATATCCATTACCATGCATGGTTGAGGGAAAACATGACATAAAATCCAAGGGCACTAACTCCCAAGGATTATCTAGAGTAGGCAAAGGCCTACAACTGATGTGGATGTCCATTTACTTTGGTAGAATATCATTCTTCCACTGCTTACAGGCTTCAACAATAGAATGCAACTCATTATCATAGGTTGGGCATCTATGAAACCAATCGTAGAGTGTTTGGCTATGATAAGCCATAAAATGTTTGTGTCATGTGGAGAATACATCGACAAATTGATTGATTGGCTCATAGGGTCCCTGTTGTGTATTCATTCATCGATGAAAGCTACTTCCCCAATTGGATAGAAGTGAAAACTGATAGTTGCAAAGGTAGGAATAATGGCGTTGGAGATAACATTGTTTCCATAAAGAAGAGAACTAGAAATAGGTTTCATGAACACCATCAATATCCACTGGAGGTGTTGCAATTAAAGCAATAATGAATAAAAAAGTTGCAGTTAATAGGACAAGGATCATCAAGATGCTGAACCATCCAATGTAAAGATGGTTTTCAGTGCTAGTGATCTAGTGACATAAAAGACCCCATAAATTTGTGCTTTGGGATACCCCCAATATTCAATAAGTAATCCAAAGTGGAAGGATTTCTTTATAAGGTGACAGTGCCAACAATCCTGAGCTAACCCAAAGTGACACCTTGTGAGTCTTGCACAACTAGGGTGCCAGTTCCAGCATCAAAAGGAGGTACAATTGCACAAGTGGAAACATCTCACAGTTGGGCACTTGGCCACAAATATTTATGTCTTTTCCCATGGAGGGTACTTTTAACATTTCATAAGTCACAAATCACATATTTGGAGGAATTTTGGATAACTTAACTTCAACCATGAAAGCAAAGAAAATTGAATAATGATAAATAGAAGATAATTAAAGAGAACTAACCTCTCTACCTTCTTCTTCTTCATGCTTAGCCAATTTGTCCCTTGTTCTCTCTTTCTCTCTTTCCAGTTTCTTCACAAATTCCTCTCGTTATTTTATTGTATATTTAGCGGCTTCAACAGTTGATGCCTCTGCAGCCATTTGTTCCTCCCTCTACACTTCAGAATCCTATGAATCAGATCTTGAAGCAATCTGTATTTGTGTTTGACCTTTATCACTTACTGATGAATTGCCATGGACATCATCTAATTCAACTTTGGCTCTTTATTGGCCTTCCTTGGTGCATCTTTTCATGTCCACAACCTTCAACTCTGAAACATCTACAGAAAATATACTTCTTTTTTTAACATGTATGCTGTCCCATGGTATGTAAGTGATTTCTTTCTTAGTTTTCTCAAGAGATGTATTGTAGGAGTCTTCCCCTTTCCTGCTGAATGTCACAATTTTTTGAGTTAACATTAATCATTTTAAGTTCTTTCTTCATTGTCCTCAATTTTGACCATGGCGGCCATCTTCTTTTAAAGTCACTGATATTGTATCTCTAGCTTTAACTTGAGACTCAAATGTGAATTCATGAGAAGTTTCCAGTTGAGCTCTTATTGAGCTCTCTTCCTTTACATGTGAAGGAGAAATACTACTGACAAAAATAATCAAACCTTCATCATGTCGGTCAAAACTTTCATTTGTGGGAAGCCCTTTGTAACCATTTATTTTTGTTTTCTACCCCATATTGAGCCTTTGTTAAATCTTCCGATATAGATGGATTAGATACACTCCCCTGATTCGAAGAGTTACTACTAGAAACTATTTCTGGTTCATTGTACACTTAATGATACTGAAGGATTCACCTCTTGTAGCAGGTGTCTCATTCTGGATTATGTATCCATCTCCTTTGCATATAGAATCAATCTCTGAGTTATTATCGTGTCCCACAAATTTGTTTGAATCAAGAGATACTAACAATGCCAAGCCATCTGAATGACGAGCACTCTGTGAAAAATTTGAATTATATGAATTGGGTGGAGCATGCTTAGAAGCAACAGATGCTGATAATTTAGTATTTGAAACCCTGTTTTTGTATGCATATTTACCTACAAAGAAAGGAGTCTTACCTGTAACATTTCCATTTCCAGCATTACCAGAGTTTCTCAAACTGCTTCCATGACTAGCAAGCTCAGGGGAAGCCAAAATTTCTGCCCAGTCATCATTTCCTAGGACCGACAATGGCTTAGAAACCTGAGGCAATGATCTCCCAAGTGCCTCTTAGATTGTTGCCTCAGGTTGTGAGGCAATTGAACTTGAAGTGGATTTCTTAAGGCCATGGAGATGTCAGGTCGGTGAATGTTTTTCACCACGAATATTTTTTATGTGTGATTTATTCAAAATTTCAAGGGTCTCCTATGACTTCTTATTGAATTGATGTTGAAAAGGAGGAATTTCATTTGGCTTTCCGAAGCCGATGTCAAGTTCATTAGATCGAGGCTTTTATTTATTTCCAAGTGATGTCGAACCTTGCTGGTCAATCTGTAGATTTACACAATTTACTGAAATGGAATTGAAATCTTATAAATAACTTCTAAAACATTCAACAAAACTAATGCAGTAAGGGTTAGCATGATAGAAAATCCCCGAACATCCAAAGGGGCTGGTTTTAAATCTCATTGGGTAATGTTACCAAGAGAGCTCCAATGGTCAATCTGTAGAATTTGATAATTTCCTTAAGACAACACAGGTAATGAATTGAGGGTTTGCAGGGTAGCAAATTTCCAAGCATCCAGAGGTTTTCTTTCAAATTGCATTGCATTTTGTTAAATAACATGGATTTTATTTAACATTATGGCATTCACTGCATACTGTTTGTTCGAGATAAACATCATAATCTAAGAAGAATTAAGTAGATATATGCGGTAATTTTGATGGATGCATGCGATCTGGATTGAGAAATGAGAAAAGGCATTAAGAAAACTGTGGAAAGAGGCAAGAGATATGAATATATTTACCTTCTCAAGTAAACTCTAGGCCACCTAAAGATTTGAAGAAATCCATGCAGTCATTGTTGTGAAGCAGATCCAGGATACTCAACCTTCCATATTTCCATTCTCTGACTAGTCTTTCCTTGTGCAAACCCTTGAACCGGGGTCCAAATTGAGTATTTTCAGTGCGTAAAAATGTGGGCAGTAAGGAGCCGGGGATGGGACGAGCTATTCTATACTATACAATAAATAAAATATAATCTAGACATAATAAATTATATAAGTTGTTGATATAGAAATTGTATGAACTATTCCTAGCAGAGTATTTCACAGCTTTTCTAGACTTATATCTGTTTAGTTAATTTTCATCTTTAGTATATGTGATTGTAAAGTTTCAATTTGCCAGAACATCTGCTCTATGGATTTTTCTCTGTCCTTGAATTCGGTCCCTCTTAAATTATCCTTGAAATGATTTTCCTCTAATCTGTCGTTACTCACATTACCTGTAATTGTTTTCATGTTGTTAGAATCATCATCAATTGAAACTCCATCTGCTTCCAATCTTTTCTTCTTCTCATATAAAGAAAATAAGGGATGACGAGAGATATCAAAAGACAACTCCACTGCATTTTTAACTTTCTTTCTTCGCTTGCACTGCAAAATCTGGTGCCTGTGAGTTTTATATATTAAAGGGGAAGATCTCGCTGTAAATGCCTTCACAGCTTGCTGCTCATCCTTCCATGGCTTTCTTGCTTGAAAAAGTTGAAGTAAGTGGTCGTATTTTGAAGCTTGACATAAAATCTCTCTAATCCGCAATTCAATCCCTTGTCACTGTCATTCAATATGGTGTCTAATCTTTCCACTCAAGTGTCAACGCCTCTTCCTCTTCATTAATCCACTTCATCAACTGTGGCAAAAGCTGCAGCCCCATTACCATTACACAACTCTAATTATACTTCAGAAATATCACACATTCCAGAGCATGGACCATCATTTTCACTGTCAAATTCTGTTTCTCAAAATTAACTTGAAAAATCAGTGGCCTGCTCAACAGGAATGAACCTGATTTCATCTCCAGCGCATTTTAAAATTTCCACCATTGACTCATCTATTTGAACTTGTAAATTAGCCTAAGAAATATTATCCAATATAGTCTCAGTGTTTGATCTGTTCTCCTCTAGTTCTTCAACATAGACCATATTTTGTGTGCATGGAAAAGTAGAACCACAAAAATATTGGAGGCTTTCATCTTCAGAGAGACCACTAGTGTCAGCGGTTATCAATAGGTTGATAAGCTTCTGATCAGGAAGATTATTTATTTCATAGGTAATACAACTTTGGTAATTTGTCTTTTTTTTTTAGAAACTGCACTCTGCATCTTGATAAAGCATTTACAATGGCCATTGCTAAAAGCATCAAGATAACAGGTGCTTTTACCATCCT
Source organism: Pinus albicaulis (assembly GCA_034641835.2). Classification (NCBI taxonomy): domain Eukaryota; kingdom Viridiplantae; phylum Streptophyta; class Pinopsida; order Pinales; family Pinaceae; genus Pinus; species Pinus albicaulis. The sequence continues at coordinate 1,341,630,089 of CM076582.1, read as the reverse complement.
TAGTTTCATTTTGGGAGGCCAAAACACATTTCTACTCTATCTGCAAACTATTCAAGATATTTTCTACCCCGATATAATAAAGTATGTGCAACATTCCAAATGCTAGAGCCTCTGTCTTTATAATTCATCCCACAGCCGCAGATGTCCTCAAAGTCCTCCACAAATGATATCCATGTCCTGTAGTCCTTGGAATGGATCTTATGACGCATATAAGGAAAGAAGATTGGTTTTCTAGGTCTCTTCAAATGATCTGGCCCAAATGAATCTTCCAACGGATTGGAGAAAAAGCCATTCTCATCCAGACTTACAAGCCCTTCTAGGATATCTAGCGAATGTATTCCATCACATGCAGATAAGCCACTTTTTTGTAGCTCCTGCTCTGACAACCTTCCTTTATTATTTTTGAGACTGAAGCCTTGATCTCCTAGATCACTGCCAATACAAACCTTATGAAACACATGCTCTCTCTGTCCGCCATTCGGTTCTTAGCTGGTTGGCTTCTCTGGCCTCTCCAAGATAGAAGGAAGAAAACCTTTGCCAACAACACCTTCTTTTACACCTTGACGGTTGAAAGCAAACCTGTGAAATGAATAAATCTCATGCACATTGTCATTTTCACAAACAAGGGATTCTCTTCATGTTTCGTTGTTAACAAAAATGCATGTTCCAAGACCTACTACGCTTGCTCCAAAGGCCTTATTTAAATGCCATATCTTTGATGTAATATCCTCCTTGTCTACATTGCAAGAGGATTTATCCAGTGTACAGTTTAAATCTGTTACATTAGACACTTTTCCACTTCTTGTAGGTAAAGAGTCCATGCCAACCAAGCAGTTACATGTTTCAGAGGTATCTTTTGTCCTTAATTTTTTTTGCACAAAAACTGGACTCTAGTTTGTCCTCATGAAGGACCAGGAGAATGTGAAGCATCTTTGACATACATAGAATCAATAGTCAAAGTATGTCTGCCGAACAAATTTGTGACACATATAGCCTTTCCATTGCCTGAAGGTTGTGGAGTCATGTATGCCAAATTTCTCCCACTGGCTACCCTCAAAATCTTCTGCGCTGATATAGGGTATCGATTTGACACTGTATCCTCAAATTTTGCATGTAATTTTCTCGCAAAACCCCCATCTTGCACACATTTTCTTAGTAAAATCTCCACTTCACAACATTTTTTTTAGAAAAAATAGGTCTTAACTTAATTGTGAGGAGGAATCCAAATCCGCCGCACCTAAGATATGTACCTGAGATATATGAGACATGCAAAGAGCCCTGGATGTGAGTTTCAAGAGTGAATCCATTAATAAGGCAGGATCTCGAAGAAATCCGAGTTTCAAACCCTGTGTTGGACCTTTGGCGCCAATAGGAAGGCAATGGACCAGTCAGTTAACATCAGATGGAAACGGCGTTGGCTAACACATTCAAGAATCTTAAATTGGAGAAGTTCCCAATACTATCAGCGATGTTTCCCTTCATCATATTGAAGCTGAGGTGTAGAAAATACAAATTGATGTAGTTCGCAAGCTCCGAGGTAAATTCCCATGCAAAAACATTATGAGAGAGATCTAATTTCTCTAACTTCACCTGAAATCCTAGCAAGGAAGGGATTGAACCAGTGAATTGATTGCATGTCAAATTGAGCACTCTGAGGTCTGTCAAACTCTGAATTTGTGGGCCAAGGTCATTTCCTAATTTATTTTAAGAGACATCTAGGTACTGCATCTTGTACATCTGTGCAAGCGAAGGAAGGGAGCCTAGCATAAAATTGGAGATAATGTTAAGGGAAACCAAGCTTGTGCAAGCCTTGATATCATTATGAAATGGGATTGACAACGCATTGCTGGAGACGTCAAGGACTTGAAGCGCTAGAAGCTGGAATACAGTCTGCCAAGCATTTCCCTTCAGCTCAAAGCCAGACATATGAAGCTTGGTGAAATTATTTGCAGTGCAATTCACACTGCTCCAATTGCATGGGTCACCAGAACTTGCATTCTTCGACGGGGAAGACGAGTTAAATAGGGATTTCAAGACCCATTTTTGTTGGGCATCGAGACAAATTCCAGAATCCAAACATGAAAGAATTAACAGGAGATTGAGAAAGGGAGAACATCAACACTACCTCATTTTTCATAGCAAATAAATGAGGAATGCATGCAATCCCTGCTTCAGCCTATTTGTTGGGCATCTTTCTCCCGCACTGATTTTGTCTCAGGCTTCCTCCCCAGGCCCTATATCTACACTCAGAAGGCAGGATCTCAAAGAAATCCGAGTTTCAAACCCTATTCTGACCTTTGGCGCCAATAGGGAGGCAATGGACCAGTCAATTAACATCAGATGGAAACGGCCCTCCAGCAATGATCTCTAAAGTGCAAATATATCCAAAGAATAGAAGATAATTTTAAAAAAATATCATTACGAAAACTCAAATATAGATATTACATAAATATTGATATTAATCTCTATCTATATTTCAAAAAAAAAAATGTTGAAAATATTTTAGTGTATTTAAAAGTAATATGACATGGTATTGTTACTGATTTTTTCTATGTTTTAGTTTCATTTAAGTTAATTTTAATTTTATTTGAAAATTGATTTTCAAGGATATGCATTGAATTTTTATCTAGAACTATTTATTTTTAAAGTTTTTTTTTATGTTTTGGAGTTGTTTCTTTGACTTAAGTTAATCTAGGAATTTTATCTTCGTGAGATTCATTTTAGAAAATCATTTAGGGGTAATTGCAAGTTTAGTAAAGATCGAAGATAACTGGTCTCTCGGTGAATCACTGTGTAAAGTTGATTAAATATCAAATAAATTAAGCAGTTCACCGAGTCAGGATTAAACAAAGAAGTACGAAATTTATTTCCCAATATTTTAACCGAAAATTTTAAGCATTTTTACATATCGAAATGAGGTCCCATAAAACATCTTTGCTCCATTAGCAAGACGTATATAGATATCCACACTTCTACACATATGAAACTCAATTTTGAACACTCAGAAAAATTTTTCAATATGGTTGGGAATGGAACATGAGTGTCCCCACATCCCTAAATTTGTTCAGTCTATGGAAAAATCTCTAAATTCATGGGTATAACTTTATAACTTTCATGGAAATCAACACAATAGTCTATATGTTTGTTCTTCTTACACACGTGTGCTACTGTCATGTAAGTGATATGAATCGTTCCTCTTCCTTCAAAGTGATGACCATGCATTTCCCTAGGATAGAGAAAAGGTGTCAAATTAGGCTTCAAATATAGACCATGCATTTCCCTGGGAGGATGAAGAGATTCATGGATCTGAGTCATCTCTTTAAATCTCAATCCACTGAACTGATAGTGCTTTCCCATCCGCCCATACACAAACAATGGATTGTACTATTGAGTTTCTTCTTTGCCATATCAATTTCTGGCCATTAGGCTTCAAATTAGGATTTCTCAATCTCATCTGTTGTGACGAATTCATTCTCAACTGCCTTTGTCAACTTCTTCAATTCCATGCCCACCTTAAACTCCTTCGCCACCAGTATCGAGTTGGAAAATTGGTCTGAATTTTGTGGCTAAGCCATCATGTGAACACCCATGTTGATGCTCTCCAAAGACGAATTCCAGATGCAGTGTGTTAAGAAACTACTAGTAAGCCCTTGAGCCAATTCCTGGATTTGTTGACACGATATGGAACACGTTGTACTAAAAGAAACATAAATAATTGAAGTTGGAGCTTGGTTGTTCAGTCATCTCAAGCAACTTCCAAATTTTGAAATACCCTTCTTAGTCGTCCAAATTGATTGAGGCAGAAGATGACTGATGGGAAATAGAGGATAATCACGTAATGTTCTCGGTGTATTTGTTGTCATCCATGAATTGAGATTCCAGGCCACAAAAAATGTTCATGAGATGTCTTGTCATCAGTGCTATACTTTCTGCTTTGCATCCAGGTATGGAAGTAATAAATCTATCTAGGAAGCACTAGTTGTATGATACAATGAATTCCAAAATTCGAGTCCCCTTCACCCATATCGCTGAGAAATAGGCGTTGACGCAACTGAAACTGTAGGTAGGGACTTGATGTTTTGTCACCAGTTTAAACCCACCCCAGCAACTAGTCATGCACTATCAAAATCCTATTGGAATTTGAGAAGTAGAGTTTATGTATCAGACTATTAAAAATCTCTCGAAGATCTTCCCTTAGATAGAAAAAACCATATCGCTGAAGTCATTTTTGGAAATATGATAGTCGTGAGATCTTGTACGTGGTAAAAATTTTGATTTGAGGGAGGAGGACGAAAAATGAAGTATTTGATTGGAAAAATCTACCCAGACAAAGCCCGTAGAGGAACACCTTTGGTGTAATGTCAAGGACCTCTGAAAAATTAAGAGTTTTAAAAAAAACAATGGCGTGGAAATGTTGGAAGATATAGACCATTGAACAAGTTGGTTTTAATTATGAAATGAAATGAAAATTTAATGTCCACGAGATTAAAAATAGTCTATGGGATCATTAGTTCCTTGTTTTTGGCCTTTTTAAATTCAATCTTTTTCTTATTCATATTGATGATGAGCTGACCCAACCTTCCAACAATCTCCTAGCTGAAAAAGACAATGCCAAGAAACCGATGCTAACATATTTTCATAACTTTCTTTGATGTCTTTGAACACATCACATTCCAAATCTGTAAGAAATTCACCTAAGGAGGCTCTCGATCACCCAATCAATCCTCCAACATGGCTCCCACAAACTACAAAGTCACGATCCAATCCAATCAAACACTTTGATCCAACAAACCTCCACAAAACGTTGTTGTCCACACTATTAGTTTGTTTCTCCTGCAATTTTGGTTAGGGCACAATGCAATCCTTAACCCTCCACTCTGGCAGTGACCTAAAATCTTCAAGGGTTGCGGTCCTCCAAGGATAAACTTCAAACTCTTTGGATATTTAGAGTTAAAGAAAATTTGTGGTGATGTTTGGATGGGTGCTAATTTGTAGGGTTTTCCATTTTTCTAATTTTCTTTGTTGTGCTTTCTACCATGCTACCTAGTTGCTTTCCTGTTGCCCTAACATTTTAACTTTTTCGATGTCTATCTCTTTATTGTTTCTTGCCCCATTTGAAATTTCATCCTTATTTGGTAGATGTTTTCTTCAATATAGTGTGAATATTTTTCCATCACACAGCTTTTGTGGGGTTTGTCTACGCAAATAGCTTGTAAGGCCCATTCATCAGGGTATTTGATGAAATGAAATGATTATAGATGATCACCAACTAATGGTACCTGCAGAGATTTACTCTAACAATATTATAAAACAATTTAACCTCATGAAATAGTCTCCTTTGTTCTCTTAGTTGATGTTATAAGCACTTATTGCTATTGTCAAAGCTTTTACTCTTTAGTCCCATTGAGCTATTTCAGTTATTTATGGACATTGATCTATTTTCATTTCATTTCTTCAATTTTTCAGACCGTTATGCATTACCTTTGGTCAGTGCCTTCTTTCTTACCTATTATTTTTTTTCTTAAGCATTCCAGCCAGCCAGAGTATCAGGGGTAGCAGGAGCCACGCAGTCCAGCCAGAGCCCAGCAGGGGCAGGGTAGAGTCAGCAAGAGTCACGCAGGGCTGACGTAGGCCCAGTCAAGGCAACGAAGGGGCAATGTAATCCCTTCAGATGTGACGCAGGCCCTTACTGAGCAGTGTAGAGGCCGACGCAGGATAGTCAGGCTGATGTAGAGGGCTTCAAAGTAGTGTATTACTATCGTTTTTATTTCTCTGTTGGGTGAACTAGTTTTGGTGCCCAAGATTGTTGTACTTAGATTCTGCATAATAATGAAAACGCTCCAGAGCTAGTTGCATAATTTTTCCCGCATTGGGTTTTTTCCGAGGACAGTTGTCCAGAAAATCTGTGTGTCACTTTGTCTATAAGCATGTTATTCAGTATTTGATCTGTATGTGGAGGTTACTAGTTGTATTTACTATTTACTTCGCTAATTTATTGAATATTTCAGAAATTAACTTGTAACTTAATTCAAGTAGGATAAGTAAATCACGATATTGGAGTAGGGTTTCTTAGATTAAGAAATTTTCACATTCCCTAGTTCTAGCCCCATTAGGTCACCTAGGGCAAAAATTTCCCAGGAATCTAGCTAGAGGAAAAACTCTATCTCCTACAAGAAATTGCGTTGTTGGGTGCCCTCACTCTCCTCAAAAATTGGGCCAATTCCGACGGTGGAATCTCCGGATACCTCAAGCCCTAGCCCTAGGATCAAGTTTTGCCTAGGTGTTCCCAAGAATAAAACATAGTAGGATCAATTTGACCTATCAAAGTAAAACTATTCTCTGATCCTTTCCCCTCACCTTGTCCAGGATAGGAACATCATTGGTTGCTAAATTTCATCCCCGAACCTAGGTCGGGTCCACTTAGCCCCATGTGGTCCCATTTGGTGTCAAAGTCCTTTCATGAAGGACCATTTGGGAATCCAAGTTCCCAAAGGATTTTAGGGATTGAGAACTTCCTTCATAAGTCTTATTCTTCTCCCTTAACCCTTCAATCCCCCTCCTCTCTCCCTAGAAGATAAATTCCCTTGCTTAAAAGGAAAGCAAGTCCCACCCTTTATTTTATCTTAGGGAAAGGGTTTCGAGGGTCACTTCCCACCTATTCATTGACCTATACTCTACAAGTGACTTCCTAAACTTTTGGGACTCCACCCATTGGTGAAATTCCGTGAAGAGCAAGGAGCGTTAGATGTGGTGACAATGGGCTAAGCCTCCTTTGTTTCCCTTGTCCTAGCATTTGACCTCTTAGGAACCCCTTTTAGGTCCACTACTAGTTTGAGTGGTAGCAATTTGTTCACAATTCTATTGTGAATAACTATTTGGCATGCCCACTTCTTCCATACTACAACTCCAAGATGAGAAGTCCAGGGCTATGGAGGCTGCCCTTCTTCTCACTGAATCAATCCTCTACAATATAGTGAACTAGGCCTAGTTGGTTGGCCCACTTGACTGTTACTTTAGTCCTTCAAAGTCTGCACATCCTTAGGCCCTATACACCTACCCTTCTACCAATTTTTGTTTTCCTTCACCAGAACAAGAGTTAGGGCTCTTCTTTGACAGTAACCTAACAACCCTCGAACTGTACTTAGACTACCATCAATCTGCCCAACCATGGTCAATCATTTTTACTGATCTAGGGCCCAGAATATTATCTTCATCTAGGGCTCTTCAAATCTGCCACCTAACAATGGTTTGAGTCCTCTCAAGATCACTGTTCTTATGTATCGACAATTTGATCTTTGTTGTCCAATCTATGAACAAATATGAAATACTCCTCTTATCATACTTCTAACAATCTTTAGATGACTTAAATAGGGTCACAAATCAGCCACTACCAGTCCATTTACTATTTTTTATAGGTTTCTTGAGATATTTGTCTAAAAATTTATGGAAAGTCCACCAAAATCAACTCTCATGCATGTCAATCCATTCTTCATATGGCACATTTCTTCTGCATGCTCAATCTTCTGCTCAGGTTCCACCCTCCTTTGGATCTGTTGTCCCCACACATACTGAATCTGCAAACCATCTTCCAGATCTGTGGTCTATATTGCAGAAATAAACCTCGCTCTAAGGGTCACAACCCGTCTTCTTCTATGCAAATTTGTCACAGTCTTAAGGGCATACTCTATGAACTAAACATGCTAGGAAATTGTCTTCTTTAGGGAATTATACTTATTTACTTCTAATTGTTGTAGAACAAACCCTATCCACACATAGAAAAAACACGAGTCTTGCCTCCATAAGAGACTCGACCTAGCTCATATGGATCTATAGATTCTGGGAATTTTTTTGACTGAATCTTGACATGAATTTTAGATCTCAATGTCGACCCTAAAATGAGGGTTAACTCAGTCAATATTACGCTTGCATTGACTTTTTTTATGGCTCTAAATTACAGTGCAAGCCCTCCTCCATTTATGTTGGTATTTATCACAGATCTGGCGGCATACTAACCACCACAAGGAAAGATGGTATCAACCCTATCTTCTATTTCATGTAGAAAATCTAACCAACGGGATTCAATTTGATCTTGTAATGTACTAAAACAAGATACTGAATCCTTCCTACAATTTGTGGAAACAAAACACGATCGCACAATCACATATAAGTAAGAGAAAGAAATTATCAATCAAACAACACAAGATGTATCTGGGGAAGAAACTACTCAAAACCATCTATCTCTATTTTGTATTAAGTCAAGGAATCATGAAACAATACAATGCTTAATCTCTCTTGAGATTCTCTAGCACTCTGTCAATTGTCTCATGCGGATCTAGGCAAAATCGGTCTAGTACATAGCCAATTCTCAGCCTTTTTTCAGCCTGCCTTGCTCACGCAATTCCTATGGAATTATCTCCATATTAATTAGGAAAATCAACCTTCCTTGATTGCACAATCCATCATGGCATCCCAATGACTTTATAATTGCACATGGGAATTTTCTATAAATAAAACTGATAGTTATGTTCCTCTGAATTGTGTTAGAATAAGGATCAACCACCTTTTTATTATTTAAAATAAGAGAAAACCGTAAACAACCAAAACCCTAACCTGAGGAGATGTAACACCAAGAGCTTATGGGCCCCGTTGGATTTAGTTGGGTAGCCAAATTCCCGAGGTCATAACTTGGTCATGTGATATTTGTTTGATGCACATGATACCTCGTTAGAAAGTTCTCTCTGAGGACTAAAACTAATAATGTGATTTCTATGAAATCACCAAACCTTTCATGCCCAAAAAACGTCATTTGTGGCCTCAAAATGACTCCCGAAGTTCAGGACCTGAAAAACCAAAAAAAATAGTAAATTGTGCCATAATTAAGGAAACTGAAAAACTGAAAGAGACAACGGCGAGGGCCCAAGTGGAATAGGCGGGTGGCCACCAATATCCACCTCGATCACCTTAGCTAGAATTTCTTGAGATAAGTCAGTCATCATGACTTAGTTAACTGACACAATTTTTTATGAGATGAAATTACAATTTATTGTCCAATTTATTTAAGGGAAAAATAAATTAGACTCCTCACATTCCTCACTCCTGGTACATAAAAATTCCTCACCTGTGTGGGTGCATTTTTTTTTCTCTTTTCTAGTTGCCAATTTCACTGTTTCGTGTTGTAAATTTCAACACTCCCTCTCAACAAGAAAGGAATTCAATCTATCCACATCTGGTACCTTTGGAATGTTCTGCATGCTACACTTCTCTAGTGTTGTTTTCACCTGCAAATCTTGAAACTGAATAGCCTCTGAACAACTGAATCAATATAGTGCATCTGTCATCAGAGTCTTCTGACTATTTTTAGATACTAAACATATCTAGTACTGGATTCTCTGCGGTGCTATTGACATCTGCATCCGTGCCCTTTGAACTATTGCTAACTCTGATTTGTGCTCCAGTATTTGGCATCTGTCACTATGATTTATGTCTTGTTGACATCTGACTACATCAATCTGACTGATCCTTCCTACTACTACTGTACTATGGGCTCCTCATAGCCATGTTCCATCCATGAGTCATGCCATCTCAATGGACCTTGCCCAATTTTTTTATCTTGGGGTTATGTCTACACATCACCCCACCTTACACCTCGAGGTATGACTACTCCCTCTTCCCATCTGGCTCGAAATTCCCCCCCCCCATGGATGTCTCTGCTTGAGTGTACGCTTCCACTCGGTCTCCTCTCTACTTCTCCAATTGTAGCAGCTACTCCACAACCTTCTGAGACTGCTTCTCATGAGGCCACATGTTGAGAGGTAATTTATGCTCCCTCTAAAACACCAATTATCTAACTTCTGCCTTTCTCCTAAAAGATTTTCATGCATATGGTACCTCAAGTACATATAGGTTCTTGACTCGCGCATAGTGTAATTGTCCCGACGTTACAAAAATTTTCTAGAAAAGAGTTGATTGTAAATCGATGGTATCTCCCTCATCCGAGCTCCGATTCGACCGATTTTTTTTTTCTTTCCATTTGGATAGTTTTTTGCAAGGAATCAAAATATTCTATTTCTTTTTGAAAATTTAACGCCAAAATATTCAGATATTCTCTACAAACTCGCTGCCCAAAAAATTCCTTCTCTGGTACCATGTATAAAATCTAACCAATGAGATTCAATCTGATCTTGTAATATACTAAAACAAGATATTGAATCCTTCCTCTAATTTATGGAAACAAAACGCGATCGCACAATCACATATAAGTAAGAGAAATAAATTATCAATCTCACAACAACTTGATTTATTTGGGGACAACAACTGCTCAAAACCCCTCTATCTCTATTGTGTATTAAGTTAAGGAATCATGAAACAATACAATGCTCAATCTCTCATGAGATTCTCCAACACTCTGTCAATTGTCTCCCATTGATCTAGGAAAACTCGATTTAGTACTTAGCCAATTCTCATCCTTACTTCATCCTTCCTTGCTCATGAAATTTCTAGGGAATTAAATCCTTATTAATTAGGAAAATCAGTCTTCCTTGATTGCGCAATCCATCATGGCATCCCAATGACTTTATAATTTCACATGGGAAATTTTCTCTGAATACAACTGATAGTTATGTTCCCTTTAACCTCTGACGTCTCAACCGGGAATTCCTCGAAACTGACATGCATGCAACTATTAATAGCGAATTATCAGTTATCTGATTGAACACTCATTGTGAATTAAATATAATTTAATTCATTAGACCTCTCACTAGCTCATCACTCAGTTAGAACTAGTTAAACTGATTTTAACTCATTTAATTGAGTTAATTACACTTGCACCCCACTAATGCATCAACTTCAACTGGACCCCAAAAATATTAGAATCCCTCTAGATGCCTCATCTTAGACCCTCAACTCAAATTTCTTGAGCTAAATCGGTCATCATGACTTAATTAACTGACACAAGTTGTTATGAGATGAAATTACAATTTATTGTCCAATTTATTTAAGGGAAAAATAAATTAGATGCCCCACATTCCTCACTCCTGGTGCATCAAAATTCCTCACTAGTGTGGGTGCATTTTTTTTTGTCCTTTTTGGTTTCCAATCTCACTGTTTGTTGTTGCAAATTTCAACATTGCAGAATTCGATGCGGGCTTCACACAAAGACACCATTGAAATCACATGCCCAAATTCTCATGAGCAACCTCTCTTAAGATCAATCTGCCATAAGAGAACCAACAATATGCCATCCTACTTCCTAGCACAAACCGACCATCAAGGTATGCAACATTCTTTTGAACCCTCACATGATGATATTTCTCTTGGAGGATGATCATGACCTCCCTTTAGCAACCATTACCTGGCCCTCGTACTCAAACTACTTTAGGACTACATCTCTCTTCGCCCCCTTGATGTGCCAGATAGTGGGAATACATGTCAAACATGCTAAGATGTGCCAAGTGATAAGGCATGCCAAGATGTGCAAGGGTGTGTCAATGCGTGTCAAGGACTTTCAAGACAAAAAAAGGGAGAAAAAAGTTAAACTACAAGGAAATGAACACATAAGAGGGTTAATAAGTCACTAGTTTACCTTTTCCAAGAGGGGCATGCTAGGCACACCAACACTAGGTAGAAATAGGTGCCAAGTGCAAAGTCTTAGTGCATTCTAAGTGCCAAGTATTCCTAATTTTTTTCTTCTCATCTACTTTCCAACAATTTATCATCACAAATAAATTTAATATTAAACCATTCCAAATCATACCAAGGCATCTCAACGTATTCCATACATGTTAAAACTTTCCAAGCACCAATATGTGTCAGGGAGTGTTATGCATGTTATGAAGTGGAAGGGAATGTTGAATACTGCTAAGGTGTGCTAGAGAGTGATAATGCATGTTGATGAGTGTTAAGGAGTACTAGGGAAAAACATTAAGGGAGCACTAGGTAAAAATTCATGGAAGTTAATGAATATGAGGAACGTGTGCTAGAGACTAGTGTTAATGAGTGTTACTTGTCATGCCAAGGAGGGAGTGACAAGGTATGCTAAGCATTGGTAAGGCATGCTATGGAATATCAAGGCATGTCAAGAATTCCCAAAGTGTGCTTGGGAGTTCTAGGGTGTGTTAATTATATCATGTGCCAATTAATGGTGCCAAGATATGCCAGTACATGCTAGGTGCTAAGGATGTGGCGCAAGGTGCCAGGGTATGTCAATATGTGTCAAGGCAACAAAAGGAAGAACCAATAAGAGGGTTAATAAGTCAGGACTTTATATTTTTGAAAAGGGGCATGCAAGGCACACTAATAATAGGTCCCAATACATGCCAAGTGGCATTGTGTGCCAAGTGCTAATGTATGTCAATGCATTCAACCAAGGTGTTCCAGGGCATGCTAGGGACTACATGCAGCATGGAAACACATGCTAGGAGAGTTCCATGTTGTGCTAGAACATGCCATCATGTGCTTGGGTGTCAGTGTCATCACAAGATGTTCTAGGTATAAAGATCTTTCAAGACATCTGGAGTGCTAAGAAATGTTAGTGTGTGCCAAAGCATCAATTTAAGGTGTGCTCAGATTGTTGAGGAGTGTTAGATATTTCTCATTAATAGAATTGTCAGAGCTTGATTATGCATTAAATAATATATTTCCTACACACAATAATGGAACTTTATCTAAAGGCAATTTGCTAGATAATAAACTTAATAGATATGAATCATGTGTTGACTCATAGGAAATCTCTATTTGACTAGTCATTACTTGAAGGAAATGATACACACTAATTACCTCTTAAAAAATTGACTGACTCTAACCACTATGGCCTTGGACATATTATAAAAAATACTCCACAATAATGGTCTTAAATCGTTCTCTTTTGACGAAAAATATATTAAAAGGCACATAGCGTAATCAAAAACTCATTAGAATGATCAATGATGATGGACATTTTTTTACTGTCACCAAAAGTAACAAAAAGAGCATTGGTGAGGGTCATTAAAAGTTTGTTACTAGAAGTGTCACCAAAGAGAGAATTAGTGATGGGCCGTTAACGACCCTCACCAAAAGTTTCATTGAAAATGGCTTTGGTGACGGACCATAAAGGACGATCACTATATACACTTACAGTGATAGTTTTTTAAGGATCGTCACTATATGTGACATTGGTGATGGACCTTAAAGGTCCGTCACAAGCATGACCGTCACCAATGTGATTTTTTCTTGTAGTGATAGGGTATAGTTGGGACAGGTAGTGTTAACTTCTACAAGTTCTATAGGCAGAGTTTGTAAAGTGCTAGGTAGCCTCTAGATGGATCTCATATTTTATGAAAGGTGACATATCCGGCAAATGTCCCTACAATCAGTCTCTAGAATAGATATAAATAGAATTTCTTCATTTTAATATCCATAAACCACAACCACTTTAAGGAAAATCGTGTGCATGTGTCATTTCTCCCATACATGTGTCATTTCTCCAATAAACTCTTAAGGAAAACTTTAAAGCATGTCCTATTGGCTTTCTTCCATTAACTTCAAAGCATGTGTCATTTCTCAAGGCTTCCCCCCATTAATTCAAGGCAAACTTTCAGGCCTAAAAACTGAAAGTAGCTTAGCTTCCATAGGATAGGATCCCCCAAACTCAAATGGAGTAAAATGTAAAATGTTAAAACTGGAGTGTTTTATGATGTAATAGATCTTAATAATCTAGATTGACATGGTTGTATTTTATTAATGTACCTAAATTTACACCCTCAATGTTGCTTTATTCTTGTAAAATGTTAAAAGTGGAGTGTATTAATGTACCTAAATTAACACCTTCCATGTTGCTTTATTATTTTAAAATGTTAAAAGTGGAGTGTTTTATGATGTAATGGATATAACTAATCTAGATTGACATGGCTACAGTGATATGATGATAGTGTAGGTTGATGTTTAAGTTGTAAAATTCTTGTACATATCAATTATTATAAATTATTAAACAATTTGATAAGTGCTAAATCATAATTGTTATGAAGGACATAACTGATTTTTGATGATAGTGTAGGGTTATGTTGAAGTCGTTAAATTCTTGTACATATCAAGGATGAATGATACTATACAAGCCAAAAATGACATTATGATAAATTATTAAACAATTTGATAAGTGCTAAATCATACTTCTTATTGAGGACATAACTAATTTTTCATAATAGAACTCTGATATATAAGCATAATCTTCAATTCCATTGTTTTGTAGGTAAACTACTATCTTCACATTAAATAATTTTATAAGGCTACTCTAAAACTAAAGACTTTCTCCCATTAATTAAAGGAAAACTTTAAAGCCTAAAAAATAAACCTAAAGTGGTTGAACTTCCATAAAATTTTAGTCTGTCTGTTGAGTGTTAACTTCTGGAACGTTCTATAGACAGAGTCTATAAAGGGCCAGGTAGTGTTAACTTCTATAATTTCTAAAGGTAGAGTCTATAAAGGGCCAGGTAGCCTCTGGATCTCATCTTCTCTGAAAGATGACATATCCAGTAAATGCCCCTACAGTCAATCTATGGAACAAATCTAAATATAATTTCTTCATTTTAATATCCATAAAGCACAACCACTTAAGCTAAACTATGTACATGTGTCATTTCTTCCATAAATACCTTTGCAAAGTTTTTAAAGCATAAATGTGATGTTGGCTTTCTCCCATTAACTTTAAAGCATGTTTTTAGTAAGTGCATAAAATAATTTTGCAAACCATGTAAATGTCATTTCTCCCACAAACTAAAGGTTCTCTCATTAATTCAAGGAAAAATTTAAGGCCTAAAAAATGAACCTAAAGTGGCTAAACTCTCATAGGATTTTGAACTTCGATAGGATTTTAGTCCGTATCTTGAGCGTTAACTTCTACAATTTCTAAAGGTAGAGCCTGTAAAGGGCTAGGTAGCCTTTAGATCACATCTTTTCTCAAATGTGAAATATCTAGTAGAGTCCCCTACAGTCAATCTCTAGAATGGATCTAAATAGAAGTTATTAATTTTAATATCCACAAACCACTACCACTCTAATGCAGGGGCATTATGCAAAAATAAATTCCATGTATTTTATTAAACTTAGGGGCTTTTAAGTTTTAAGAGAATTAGACTTTATGTAATAAATTGAGGGAATTTTAATTATTCCTAATTAAATATTGAGTGATAATGTAACTGTTCTCGAATGATTAGAGGATAAGGAAATTTGATTAGTCAGGAATATGAAGAGACAACAGAGGGTTAAGAGTAAATTTAGGATCAGTTTCAGTAATTTTAGGAATCGAGTCCAAATTTAGGACTTTGGAGAATTCCAAGAGTTTGTTGAGCTATAAAAGAAGCTGAACCAATTCCTTATTAGTTGGTATAAATGTAAGCCTACAGGCATATAGGAGATAGTGGTGAAGAGACATAGTAGTGATGTAGAAGGGCCATCGAATTGAAGATCAGGCCTGGAAGGAATTTTCCATGTAAATACTTGTTTTAAATACAAAGGTTTTATTTCTGAATTATAGAGTTTGTAGATGAATTGATTATGAGCATCCGAACTCTGGTTGATTTTTATTATTGAGCAATTATTCATTATTTGAGTCTTTTGTGGAATTGACATCATTTAAAGCAATTTCGAGTGAAAATAGGCATATTGTTTGAAAGCACACAGTGCGTTGAATATCATGTCTTGAAATCATAATTGGGGTTTTACTGTGGGTTGAACCACAGAAATTCAATCCATATGTGGGTGAAAGAACAAGGATATTAAATTTGTTCGAAGGAACCTAGAGTAGAATTCGATTCTTTTTGAAATTTCTGGGTTATATATACTTTGTGTTAATGCCATTTTAATGTATCACGGCGAAATGAGATTCGATTTTGAAATTCAATTGAGGCTTCTATGAAAGGGGAAATGTCACTCTAATTTGATGTTGTTTGAGAAGACATGCAGGTCTAGTTGTATTACGAAACTTGATGCATCGCAGGTCGTAATCGATCCAAATGTTACTATGATACATGTGCAGTCCAAATCATATACATGAAGGCAGACACATTTTTTTAATCAAATTGAATTCCACTATGAGAATTTGGGCGATTAGAGCTGTGAATAAAAAACGTTCAAATGAATATCTTATTTAAGAATCAGAAGCAATAGTAATCGCGTAGCAGATACATGAAGGGTTAAATATGTGGTGGTCCCATATTAAAACCATGAAGACATAGAAGAATAGCAGAAAAATCCAGTGAGAAATGGAACTATGAACAAAAGAAGTAGAACCATGCGGTAACAATGAATGTGGTTTCGGGAATCCACTGGTGGGTTTCATGTGAGTTAAAAATAGTAAGTGGTATTAAGAAAAAAAAACGTGATATCATTGTTTGAAGGACACGTGGCAAAAGTGGTAAGAGTAAAACCACTTTTATCGCATTTTTTTTAGCATTAAAGTTCGAAGGAAAAAAATGCGATATTCGTTATATTCATTTGATCTCAAGAGCAAGAGATCCAATGACATTCGCCTTCAAAGCTACACGTAAGATAATGCAAGGTATGGTGAGCGATTATCTTAATAGGTAAATGGTTCTAATTGTTGGATGTGTGGGCCTGAAAAAAATTAATACGTTGTTAAATTGTTTCATTCCCAAAAGTCAAGTCACTCCAATGAATTCAATAGTTCAAGCTTCAGATTTGGATATAATTCCAAGAGATTGAAACATTAGTTAAATACATTTTGATGATATGTTTCAAAAGGGTTTCAAAGCAAGAATTTAAAATGCTTAAGGATTGAAATATAGATAAAAGCATTTTAATTAATCCAAGAGGAAGGCCTTATTACAATGTTTCTTAACATTTGAATAGAAGGCGTAATATATGGTAATATATTATGGTTGATGTGAAATGACAAGCTGTGAGCATATATTTAGATGGGGTCACATTTTTATGTGAGCTGGGGTTTACTCGAATCAAATTCATGGTTGGGCTTTCAAAAGAGTTGGTATATTAAATATGGGTAATATTATATGTTGGCATTGGGTTTTAGCCAAAGTCTGAGTTATGCATGGTAAAAAATTAATTATATGGTGGCATTCTAATTAAGGCATGAGGGTTCCATATGATGTTGTTGATTAATATGCATTGGTATTAGGTCAACCAATTAGAATTTTGTGTGAGATGTTCGCATAGTTCAACTACTATGATAAGCCATGTGGGACTCGAATGTTTTTCGGGTTTTGTTTTAATCAAAGTTGAGGTATAAATTTTGGAAGGCATTTTATATGCATTGGGGTTTTGAATCAATGCTGATTCAACTTTATGTTCGGGTTGTTAAACTAAAGTTTTGAAACCTTGATACAAATTCATGGAAAGGGTAATGTCATATGATATTGACCATAGATCTGAAATAGGTGGAGTTTCACACATTAAGGTTGATAAGGGTTTGTGTTATATGGGTTTATAATCATTGTTTAAGGAATAAAGCTTCCGCATGTTAGTGGTTGCCCAGATTTAAAATTATTTGGGGGAGCCTGAGAATACAATTTTATATGCACATAGAGAGTGTAATAGTGGATTGAGAGGTTAGCCTGGGCATGCCATCAAGTGGTATCAGAGCTGAAATAGCTCTTTTTAAAAGTTCAATTTTTGTTGAATGCATGTATGAAAAGAAATCAGATTTTTGAAAACTGATAAAGATTGCAGCATATAGAGATGCAGTGCATGTGTTGAGAGGATGAAGGAAGATCGAATTTTTAGATCTGATATGCAACAGGTACATAATTGCAGTGAACAGGATTTGCAGAAATGGATGAAGAAGAAGATCATGCAGGGATCTTCCAGGTAAAATAATTTTAAATCTGATTTTGAAATTATGATGACAGAATTGTGGTTGCAGAAAGTGAAGACAGAGTTTGGTGATGATGGAAGTGAACCTGATATTCAGCTAAAGGTTGAATAGGAAGGAAAATTGCAGCGTTCTCAAGAAAAGGTGAGTTGATGAGAAGTGTCTAACTCTAGTTTGAAGAATTGTTTGCAGAATTCAGATTGCAGGCAGTTGAATAAATCTTCGCAAAGGAAGATCACAGCTTTGAGAGAAATGATGAAAGAGTCCAGCAGAGGATTCTAAAGTGCAAAATAAAGTGTGGCAGAACCTGCAGAATTCCCAATAGAGGTTGGATGAAATAAGAACAGATATGTTCTTGAAAATTTTCAGAGTGAAGCCTAGAGAGAGCAGAAGAGAGTGCTTAAAAGGTTCCATCAGAAGGAGAACTAGTACTTGCCAAAAACCTAGATCCGAAGGAAAGGATTGGTGAGGTAAGTGGTAGCAGGAGAGCTTGTTGTTGCAGAGGCTTAGTGCGGCTTGTCAGTGAAAAACTCTAGGAGAAAAGGATGACTACTGATAGTCATAGTGGATATTGCAGAGGTTCTGAGGGAGGCCATAACAGAAAAGAGAAAGAAGATGCCAAGACAAATGGCATGAGGAAGAAATTGACTGATGCAGAATATTGGAAAGAGGTAGCTGAGATCAGAGAGCAGTTCAACAAATTGGAACTGATGATAAAGGAAAGCCAGAGATTTGGTTGGCTCATGAAGAAGAAAGTGAAGTGGCACAGGCCACAGATGAAGAGAGAGAAAATGACAAATGCTCAGCAGAAAGAGGGATTACTTAGGATGATTGAGTATTTGGAGAAGGACTTGAAGACTGAAACTTCAAGTGAGGCCAAGGGGTCAAGCGACTTTACATAAAATGATTTTTGTATGTTTTTAGAAAAGCTTGAACAGAGGATGGATGTCCAGTTGAGATGTGAAGAACTCAGAGAAGTTGAGTTGAGAAAATAAGTTTATGTTTGTGAACTAGAACAGAATACAGATGAATAATGGATATCTATAAGATATCTTGTGAGTCATGGTGAAGACTTAAGGTAGCAAGAAGTTTGTCTTGCTGAAGAGAAAATCATTGATGATTTCCTGAGTTATTGGACAAGCCCAGATCAGCTGGAAGATGTAAAGCCTTGTATTTTTGAATCTGATAATTGTGAGGTGATGACATGTTCTACAAAATAAGA
This sequence comes from Pinus albicaulis, assembly GCA_034641835.2. NCBI lineage: Eukaryota > Viridiplantae > Streptophyta > Pinopsida > Pinales > Pinaceae > Pinus > Pinus albicaulis. Next base: position 1,341,611,049 of record CM076582.1, on the reverse strand, counting down.
GGATCAGTCTGACGCACTGATAAATGAAGCAGCCGAGACTAAAGAGTCTTGTGGTTTTAAAACTAAAGAGTTGTGTCTGTTTGTAGGTACATCACAGGGAGATGAACAAGCTTTAAAGTTTGTTGTGGAGGAGAAATTGAATCTGAAATCTGTTCAGATCAATGCTAAGATAGCAAGATCTCAGGAGAAATTGAAGACAAAGGAGTCCAATGAGAATATTCAACAGAATGTTGAGGCAGAGAGAGAAGGACCAGATGATGATTGGTCAAGAGCAAGTAGAGGTATAAAAGGTTGTGTGAGGTTCCCAAAATCTACTCCAATTGAAGGTGTTGAATTGTATAGAAGGTTGGATTTTCAAAGAAAAGAATTGGAGAAGAAGAGGACCTATGCACAGGATAGATTGCTGAAGAATAAAGAAAGAGGAATTGTCATGAATGAAAATAAAAGAACAAAAGATAAGAAGATGATTCAGCCAAATGAAGGAGTTCATTTTGGTGAATCACAGCAAAAGGAAATTCATGAAGAAGATTATGGAGAGAAGGAGAGACTACCTGACAGTCTCATGGAGGATGCAAATCAGCACACTGATGTGTTGACAGAGGATTTGGAAGAAAACTCAAAACAACATACTGATGTGTTGTCAGAGGAGGAAGAGGTATTGATACCTTGTAATTTTAGTGTTGAAGTCTCATGTGTTAATTATGCAGGAAAAGAAGAAAAACAAATGGAAATTGTCAGGAAAGTTAATAAGAAGGAAACTATGTTAGCTGAAAACATAGTGAAGGGTCATCATTTTAACATGGTGATTGGAATAGTGGAGATAAATCTAGAAGTTGAGGAGAAAGATAGTGAAGATTTTATGAGTCCTGAAGAAGACTTGGAACTACAGAGAGAGGAATTGGTGACTGGATCATCAATTGAGACCATTGGGTCTTGTGATTTTGAAACTGAGAATTTGATTGTGCTTACATGTATTGCAGGAGACAATCCATTTCTTGGGATTGTCTTGAAGGAAGGTGAAACACTCATGCAGGAACTTGTTAATATTGGTGACAGGGAAGGATTGGCTTGTCTGATGGGCGAAGAGAAGGCTGGAGGACATATTTTTAAACCTGCTATAGTGATGGAGAATTAGAATTCTATTCTGATAGAAGATGAAAATGCAGAGCTTGAAGAACTTGATTTGATTGCCAGAATCAATCAAGACGATGAAGGACAATTACTGAAGATTGTCAAAGAAGAAGAAGAAGAGGGATATGCTGAAACTAAATTGCAGCATGATGATGATGTGAAACAAGTACAAAATAAGTGGCTCAAATGTTTGCTGGAAACATTCAAACAGGAGAAAAAGGTTGCAGACACTAGAGTGAAATTTCCTAAAGTTGTGAAAGAACCAGGAGTAGATACTAGTTTGTTAAATTTGTTTTTGGTTACTAGTATACTAAATGAGTATGTTACTGTAGGAAGAAAATTAATTGCTGATTTATCTTCTAAAAGTAAATCTGCAGGTGATAAACAAAAGAAAATTGTTGTAGGGGGAGATATCTTAAGAGATATTAAAGAAGAGTTGTTCTATAGCAGAAGACAAGAGGATATGGATGATAGGGTGGTCGCAAGGGCTCAGAAATTAAGAGCAAGAGTCGAAGTAAAAGCAGCAAAATTCTAGGTGGAAGTAACAACAACAACATTGGCAGCAACAGAAATTGGAAGTAACAGGAGTGTGCAGAGGAAATTCCAGCTAGAAGATAAGCTAGACATGGAGATTGAAAGCATCAGAAGACTGAAGATGAAGGTGTCTCAAAAGTAGTATAAAGTACCAAGAAAGTAGAATAATTTTAGCAAAGGAAAGAAAAGAAATGATTGTGAAAGCATAGCTGGAGACAAGATGCAAAACAAGATATGGAGACCTGGAGAAGTGCAGTTGAAGGATAATGCAGATGTTGGACAACAGCAAAGAAAAGTATGGGATCCAGGAGGAGAGGAATTAAAAGCACATGATCAGGAGATCATGATTCATTTTGACCTTGGGAGTCTGATGCAGGGGCATTAGGAAAAAACAAATTCCATGCGTTTTTATTAAACTTAGGGGCTTTTATGTTTTAAGAGAATTAAAATTTATGTTATAAATTGAGGGAATTTTAATTATTCCTAATTAAATATTGAGTGATAATGTAACTGTTCTCAAATGATTAGAGGATAAGGGAATTTTATTAGTCAGGAATATGAAGAGACAATAGAGGGTTAAGAGTAAATTTAGGATCAATTTCAGTAATTTTAGGAATCGAGTCCAAATTTAGGACTTTGGAGAATTCCAAGAGTTTGTTGAGATATTAAAGAAGATGAACCGATTCCTTATTAGTTGGTATAAATGTAAGCCCACGGGCATATAGGAGATAGTGGTGAAGAGACATAGTAGTGATGTAGAAGGGCCATCGAATTGAAGATCAGGTCTGGAAGGAATTTTCCATGTAAATACTGGTTTTAAATACGGAGGTTTTATTTATAAATTATAGAGTTTTTACATGAATTGATTTTGAGAATTTGAACTCTGGTTGATTTTTGTTATTGAGAAATTATTCATTATTTGAGTCTTGTGTGGAATTGACATCATTTAAAGCAATTTTGAGTGAAAATAGGCATACTGTTTGAAAGCACACAATGCGTTGAATATCATGTCTTGAAATCACATAAATTGGGGTTTTACTATGGGTTGAACCACAGAAATTCAATCTATATGTGGGTGAAAGAAAAAGGATATTAAAGCCTGTTCGAAGGAACCTAGAGTAGAATTTGATTCTTTTCGAAATTGTCGGGTTATATATACTTTGTGTTAATGCCATTTTAATGTATCATGGAAAAATGAGATTCTATTTTAAAAGTCAATTGAAGCTTCTATGAAAGGGGAAATGTCGTTCTAATTTGACGTTGTTTGAGAAGACACACAGGTCTGGTTGTATTACGAAGCTTGATGAATCGCAGGACGTAATCGATCCAAATGTTACTATGATACATGTGCAGTCCAAAACATATACATGAAGGCAGAGGGATTGTTTGAATCAAATCAAATTCCACTGTGAGAATTTGGGTGATTAGAGCTATGAATAAACAACGTTCAAATGAATATCGCATTTAAGAATTATAAGCAATAGTAATGGCGTAGCAGATATATGAAGGGTTAAATATGTGGTGGTCCCGTATTAAAACCATGAAGACATAGAAGAATAGCAGAATACTCCAGTGAGAAATGGAACTGTGAAAAAAAGAAGCAGAACCATGCAGTAATAGTGAATGTGGTTTTGGGAATCCGTTGGTGGGTTTCGCGTGAGTTAAAACTGGTAAGTGGTATTAAGAAAAAAAATGTGATATCATTGTTTGAAGGATGCGTGGCAAAAGTGGTAAGAGTAAAACCACTTTTATCGTGTTTTTTTTAGCGTTAAAGTTTAGAGCCAAAAAAATGTGATATTCGTTATATTCGTTCGATCTCAAGAGAAAAAGATCCAACGACGTTCGCCTTCAAATATGTACGTAAGATAATGCAAGGTATGGTGAGAAATTATCTTAATTGGTAAGTGGTTTTAATTGTTGGACGTGTGGGCCCGAAAGCAATTAAGACGTTGTTAAATTGTTTCATTCCCAAAAGTCATGTCACTCCAACGAATTCAATAGTTCAAGCTTCAGATTTGGATATAATTCCAAGAGATTGAAACGTTTGTTAAATACATTTTGATGATATGTTTCAAAAGGGTTTCAAGGCAAGAATTTAAAATGCTTAAGGATTGAAATATAGATAAAAGAATTTTAATTAGTCCAAGATCAAGGCCTTATTACAATGTTTCTTAACATTTGAATAGAAGGCGTAATATATGGTAATATATTATGGTTGATGTGAAATGACAAACCGTGAGCATATATTTAGATGGAGTCGCATTTTTATGTGAGCTGGGGTTTACCCAAATCAAATTCATGGTTGGGATTTCAAAATAGTTGGTATATTAAATATGGGTAATATTATATGTTGGCATTGGGTTTTAGCCAAAGTTTGAGTTATGCATGGTCGCACATTAATTATATGGTGGCATTCTAATTAAGGCATGAGGGTTCCATATGATGTTGTTGATTAATATGCATTGGTATTAGGTCAACCAATTAGAACTTTGTGTGAGATGTTCGCATAGTTCAACCACTATGATAAGCCCTGTCAGACCCAAAAGTTTGTCAGGTTTTGTTTTAATCAAAGTCGAGGTATAAAGTTTGGAAGGAATTTTATATGCGTCAGGGTTTTGAATCAATGCTGATTCAACTTTATGTTTGAGTTATTAAAGTAAAGTTTTGAAACCTTGATACAAATTCGTGAAAAGGGTAATGTCATATGATATTGACCATAGATCTGAAATAGGTGGAGTTCCGCACATGAAGGTTGAGAAGGGCTTGTGTTATATGGGTTTATAATCATTGTTCAAGGAATAAAGATTTTGCTTGTTAGTGGTTGCCCAGATTTGAAATTATTTGGGGGAACCTAGGAGTACAGTTTTATATGCACATAGAGAGTGTGATAGTGGATTGAGAGGTTAGCCTGGGCATGCCATCACACTCTAAGGAAAACCTTGTACATGTGTCATTTCTCCCTTCTCCCATAAAATTTTAGGCAAAATTTAAGGCATGTTCATTTCTATTTCATTTCTCCCACAAACTCATAAAGGTGTGGCTTTTCACATAACTAGTTGTTTTAGTAAGTGCATAAAATAATTTTGCAAACCATGTAAATTCCATTTCTCCCACAAAGTAAAGGCTTCTTCCCTTTAACTAAAGGCAAGATTTAATGCCTAAAAACTGAACCTAAAGTGGTTGAACTCTCATAGGATAGTATCCCCCAAACTAAAGGCTTTCCCCCATTAATTCAAGGCAAACTTTAAGGCCTAGAAAATGAACGTTGTTTTAGTAAGCACATAAAATAATTTTGCAAACCATGTAAATGTAATTTCTCCCACAAATTAAAGGCTTCCACCCATTAATTCAAGGCAAACTTTAAGGCCTAAAAATTGAACCTAAAGTGGCTGACCTCTCATAGGATAGTATCCCTCGAACTCAAGGCTTCCCCCCATTAATTCAAGGAAATATTTAAGGCCTAAAAACTGAACCTAAAGTGGTTGAAATTCCATAGGATTTGTTGGGTCTTAACTTCTACAAGTTCTAAAGCAGTCTGTAACGGGCTAGGTAGCCTCTGGATCTCATCCTTTCTTAAGGCATGTTATTTCTAGATGTCATTTATGCCATCAATTTTATGGAAAACTTTCATGCAAACCATGCATGAACCATTTATATGTGTCATAAATCTCCCTTAAACTCTAGGCAATGCAATCTTTAATGCATCTCATTTCTAGATGTGAATTATACCATAAAATTTAAGTCAAACTTTAAGATAACGCATGCACATGTCATTTATCTCATGGACATGTATCATTTTTCCCATGCATTTGCAATAAATGTGAATTTAATATATTTTTATCGAATTTATTTTTTTTCAGGGATAAAAAAACCCACTAAATATGGTTGAAAAATGGAAATTATTCATAGATGTTTCTTGCTATCCCAATCCAGGGAAAGTAGTGATTACATATGTGCTTTCCAATATTACAACGAGCAAAGTCATCCAAAGGAAAATGAATATACTGGGAAGAACAACAAACAATGAGGCATATTATATTTCATTGATAGAAGGCTTGCAAAAAGCTATGGAGTATGGATCAAATGGAATTGTAGTTTTCACCAATTCTGAACTTGTGTGCAACTAGATGAATGTTGTGTACCAAGTTAAGAAGGAGAGGCTAAAAGAACTGCATGGAATATCAAACAATATTATTAGACAATTTCAATATTTTAGTATAAGACATTTTACAAATGTGAATAAGATGTATGTTGATCTATTGCTTGGGGAAATGCCAATTCAGGATTCATCTATCAAAGATGAATTAATATATGAATTAGAATTATATGGGGAAATGCCAATGCAAGATTAATCTCTCAAAGATGAATTAGTTTTGAGACAGTCTTCTTAAAAAATTCAAGATTCATCTCTTAAAGATGAATTAGTTTTGTGACGCTCTTCTTCAAAAATTCAAGATTCATCTCTCAAAAATGAATTAGTGTTGAGAAGATCTCCTTCAAAATTTATTGATAAACATTGTAACATATCTTGGATATGTGTGTGTTTTGTACTTATAAATGCATCTTTTTTAATGACCATGTTTTTTTTTCAATTATATACCAAGTGTGGTCCCACCACACCATGTAAAGAACAACTTGGTGAGTTTCACATTTTCAACAAATGGTGAACTTCACATTTTTATAAAATTAAAATGTGAGGACTTCAACAATTTTTTGTTTAAATGGAGTTTCATGCTTCTTTTTTAATGACCATGTGTTTTTTTCAATTTTATACCAAGTGTGCTCCCACCATGTAAAGCACAATTTGGTGAACTTAACCTTTTTATATTTTTTTTTGATTAAAGTGAGTTTCACACATCAATTAGTGCTTCGAAAGTTATGTTTTACATAATTTCTGTACACTAAATTACATTAATTTTCTGCAATTTATTTTGAATTTATTTTAAATAGTAATTTAAAAAAAATGATTGTAAATGTCCACTGTAGATATATATATCATGGAGGATGAACAACGAAGATAAAAATAATCTCATATCTCTACGAGAGAGGGGGATCAAGGATTGAGGGATGTTCATGGTATTTAAATATAATATTAAATCTCCATACATATACATACATGTGTGTACATATGAAATTGATTTTTTTATCAATTTCTGAGTTAAATTAGTTAATAAGTTTCATTTTTTTATTTTTTTAGGAGCCAAGAGGAGAAGGATGTCTACTCCATCAATGGAACATGCCCATGGTTCATGTGATCTAATAAGTGAATATGTACATGTATCTATATTTATGAATGTATTTTTGAATTGATTATAAATTCATTTTTGCTTATGAAGCTTCTCTCTCGTCTCGTGAGGTTTCTAGTGGTTCAGGTTCCCTTAGAGGGTCATCAATAAGTGCTGGTAGATTGTGTCAAGGTGATGATATGTATTCCCCGAGAGGCCAATCAACAGATGGTCATGTTGGTTCTCAACCAATCTGTGGTCATGTTGGTTCTCAACAGGGTCCTTCTGGTTCTCAACAGTCTTAGGGTGGGAAAGATGCTAGCCAACCACATCGAGGTAGCCATGAATTTGAATTTTTTTTCATTCAATTTGCAAAAAATTGTTTACATATATTTTTTTAATATACAAAATTTTACATATTGATGCAAAGGCTGAAAATGCTGCTCCACATTTTTCTCAAAACATATGTAGGTCAGAACACGTCATTCAAGAAAATAGTTGTCCCCTAACCATGACTTATCTGCCCGACATTTCCTATATACCTTGGGAAACAAACATGCAGCAATGCACATTAGAAATGTGTCAACATCTTCATGCAAAATTGCAGAGAGATCTCGTGGCTTTGAGTCTACCTGCTGAGGATCGACAAAGCTTGGAAATTGTTACACACTCTTTAGGAGAACTAGTAGATGTGTACCAAAAGCTTCGGCCAACCACTGATACTTTTGTAGAAGTCATGAGAAAAAAAAAAGTAAATAATGATGGGTCTTGATAAATGGGAGGTTGCTAAAAAAAGAGTTACAACAGAAATGGCCAAGTCTATGTTTAATTTCAAATAAGGGTCGAAAATAAAGATGCTGAAGGTGCAATATTTCAAGCACCCTAACATAGCTCACTGTTTGTATGATAGACACCTTGCGGCCTATGTAAGACTCCCATGGAACGATGAGGTTCTGAATTATTTTGCAAAATTATTTTATGCATAATTATTTTTGCAAATGAAACCCAATTACAATGACCTTCCCTCTGATTTCTTGGTCCCGGGCAAGGTCAATTGTGTGATCGTAGGGGCGCTAGGCGTGATGTTGAGTTTCCTCGCCCTGAGCTACCATTGGTTAGTCTACCTTTTCGTGTCATAACATTGCGGATAGAGATGGAAGACACTTCTCAAATTAGTTGAGAAGCAAGGAATTCCATCATTGACAATGTTCACAGTGGATTGGGTGGAGTCGATGTTTGTCTGAAATGATAAAGAGCACGTGAGAATGCACACGCTAATTTTGTGTATTATACAGATGAAGAGATTGACAACATGAGTGTTAAAGGTCTTAAAAAATATGCAAATAATTGTCGCAATGGTTGGAAGGACGTAATTGGTCATGAGGAAGACGACATGGGAAGGGTATGTGTTAATGGTTAGGGTTCAATTATTTTAACACATGTACAATTTTTAATAAATACATACGTTTGTTTGTATACATTAATATAACAAAAATGTATCATTATATGTTAACACCATTTGCAATTGTCACGCTTGATGAATGAAGAAAATGTTAGTATCACAATCGGAGCCTCTAGTTCAGACAATCAAGATGGGTCTCACCACCAATCATACAATCAAGATGGTTCTCACCATCAATATTTATTGGCAAATGTTAATGTTTTTTAAGTGAACATGATGATGTACAATTAATTTTTATCTATTATTATATATATCGAAAAATGATGAGATATTTTTAAAATAAATAATTGTGCACACATGTACATGTACATATACCTAATAAAATGTTTTAACAGATTCCGATTTTGTTTGATGTTTTTGGGATGGTGGTACCTTCTTCTTCTTTGGGAGATGTACCTTCTACTTCCTTAAGAGATGTGCAAAATACACAATCACAAGTATGAAAAATCTTTCACTTTTGAAATTTATGTTTTTAGGTTATATATTCCACCTCAAAAAATTCCATTAAAAAATGATATATATCTATATCTTGAGTTATTTTAAATTTTTTGAATTTTAGGTTTTTGGAGATTTTCTTTTTGAACCACTCTTACGAGATGTGCGAAATCCACGAGCACAAGTACTCAATTTTTCACTTAAATATATATATATATATATATATTTAAGTTATAAGTTATAAATAGAAGTGTAAAGGTTTTATTATAAATTGGGATCTAAAGATTTTGAGTTATTTTAAATTTTTTGAATTTTAGGTTTTTGGAATTTTTCTTTTGGAGCCTCTCTTAGGAGATGTGCCAAATCCACCAGCAGAACTATTCAATTTTTCACTTAAATATATTTTTTAAGTTATAATTTATAAATTGAAGTTTAAAAGTTTTATTATAAATTGAGATCTTGATCTTGAGTTATTTTATACTTTTAAATTTTTTGGATTTCAGGTTTCTATAAAGGATTTTTTTCTCCACGGACTTTAGCGATGGAGATAGGAACATCCACACCATTTCAACCATTTGAAAAAGTTGTCTAATTTTTTTTTTTTTATATTATTGAAAATAAGTTGATATATGCATTTTCATTTGAAAATTTTTAATATATATATATATATAACTATACATGTATATTGTACAATTTATTGTTGGAGATGTTCCTATGGGGGAAGTTATAGTGGACGAGAAACAAATGGAGAGGGAACTTGATGAGGTATTGCATGATTTTTTTTTTACATATTGTTTTTCACATGAAGGTCTATATATTCTCACTCAATTTTAAATCATCAAATTTTAATGTTTGTACACATTGTGTACAAGTTCCCCACGCTTCGCAGGATAGCTCGAGGATTGTGAATTTATTGGGAAAGACACTACATCCATCTGTATTTGATGGATGATGGACATGCACTATTTGATGGATGATGCACATGCACACATGAAAAATTAAAATTTCAATAGATTTAGTCTTAAATTTACTTTTTTTATATAGTCTTATCTAGATGCAGTCATATATAAGTTGATAATTGATATTTATGAGATCCACAAATTTTGGACATATTTTGGACATATTTTATGTGAGTTACATTTGGTACATGTGAATGTGATATCTAATGTTTTTAAAACTTAATTTTTGGATGGTTGAACTACATTTGGCATGTAAAGTAATGTTACAGAGTTATATATAATTTTTTTTGTTTTTTAAACTCAGGTTTTGGATGGTTGAACTACATTTGAAATGTGATGTGAAGTAATGTTGTGTTAAATAACTTGTCTTTCTTTTAAAGTGGAATGGTTGAACTACATTTGGCATGTGAAGTAATGTTACTTGATACTTGATACTTGTGATCTAAAATGTTTTGTTTTTAAAACTCAAGTTTTGATACTTGCGATCTATAACGTTTTGTTTTTATAACTGAAGTTTTAGATAGTTGAACTACATTTGGCATGTGAAGTAATGTTGTGTTATAATTTTTTTTTTTTTTTTAAACTTAAGTTATGGATGGTAAAAAATTACATTTTTCATGTGAAGTAACATTGTGATCTATATTAATGTTTTTCTTTCGAAAAAACTCAATTTTTGGATGGTTGAACTACATTTGGCATGTGAAGTAATGTTGTGTTATAATTTGTTTTGTTTTTAAAACTTAAGTTTTGGATGGTTTAAATACATTTGGCATGTGAAGTAATGTTGTGTTATAATTTGTTTTGTTTTTAAAACTTAAGTTTTGGATGGTTGAGCTACATTCGGCATGTGAAGTAATGTTGTGATATAATAAAAAAAAAATTAAAACTCAAGTTTTGGATGGATAGTACTACATTTGGCATGTGATTATGATATTATGTTTTGCTTTTAAAATTCAAGTTGTCGTTTTCCAAACAACAAAAAAAAATCACATGAATATATGTACATGTAGAAATCATTTTACACATGTTTGAATATATATGTTAAAATGATTGAATTACTATATATATATATATATATATATATTCTAGGTCTTGTTAGATGTGTCAAACAATTATAAAATTTTAAAAATGCATTCTATAATGTATATATATCCAGTACGTGCAACGTTTCTCCTGACTGCATGTATAGAAAAGCTACTTTCAGTTAATTTCATTCAGGAACATATATATCCAGTACATGCAACATTTTTCATCAATGCACATAGAAAATCTACTTGAGTAGTTAATTTCATTCTAGAACATATATATCTAGTACCTCAACATTTTTCATCAATGCCAATAGAATTTAGCTACTTTTAGTTAATTGCATTCTAGTAAATATATATTCAGTACATGAAACATTTTTCATCAATGCACATAGTAAAAATCTTTGAACATTTAATTGCATTCTACAACATATATATATCCAATACTTGCAACATTTTTCATCAATGCACATTGAAAAGCTAATTTCAGTTAATTGTCTAGAACATGTATCTATCTAGTACGTGCAACATTTTTCATCAATGCAGATAGAAAAACTACTTTCACTTAATTGCATTCTAGAACATATATAACTAGTACTTGAAACATTTTTCATTAATGCACATAGAAAAGCTACTTTCAGTTTTAATTGCATTGTAGAGCATATATACATATATATATCGAATAATTCTAGACCATATATATCCAGTACTTGCAACATTTTTCATCAATACATATAGAAAATCTACTTTCAGTGAATTGCATTCTAGAACATATATATATATATATATATATATATATATATATATATATATATATATATATATATATATATATATATATCCAATACATGCAACATTTTTCATCAATGCATGTATAGAAAAGTTAATTTCAGTTGATACTAGTGTGCATGTACCAAAACAATATACATATGAAAACACTTGCACAGATAACATAACAAGGCAGCTCAATTTTTAGTTGAGTTATAGAAGTTCTAAAGCATGAATCCAAAGAGAAGAAATTGTTGGGAAGTTCAATAAAAAAAATCCAATGGTATGCCATCTTCAATGATCCATTCATGATGAGATTTTCACATTTTCCATTTCTTAATTTTTGTTTTTTTCTTTGATTGAACCTCTATCAATTTTATGCATCTTGCACACACCAAGTGACTATATTGACAACTTATGACATCAGTTTCATAGCCTTCAAAGTAAACAAAATCCACACTTTTATTAGCTTTTTTGAAAAAAGAACAATTCATTATAATAGATCCTCTTTGATATGGAAACCCGTCATTATTATAGTTTAGTGCAACACATCAAATAATACTTCACATTTTCATCGTTTTCAATAGGTGCAATTGCAACAAAAACATCTCCTGCACAGTAAAGAAAACTTATGTATTTAAATTTATTTCTAGATCTCTATCATTTGAAAGCAATTCAAATGTTACCTTCTCTAACAAGATCAGAAACTCGATCACCATCAGATAATATTGCAGTCTCCTCTGATTTCATATCTTCAAACATTGCAATGGACATTTTCCCCTTTGTATTTAGCTCTATTTTTTTCCAGTATTTTACATACATTTTGTTTTTACAAACGTCATTGGATTCTGTGTTGTCTATGCAAACATGAAAAAAACAAGAATATTTTCATTAATCCAATGCAAACACATTTGAACGTCATTTGCAATTGATCTATCTACATCTTTGATCCCAATATGCCAAAAAAACCTATAAATGGAAAATTCAAAGAATAATGTAAATATGATACCAAAATACCATCAAAGATAATCGTTTTGATAAATGTACACTATTTAAAATTAGATATCCAATAAAAATTAAATTGAATGCACCTTCGCACTTCCCTTGATCGGTTAGTCTCATGGCTTAGAGTAGCGATGCACCATTGAACAACTTATTTATCTTCCACAAGTCGGTTTGCAGAGGGTTCATTTGATATCTTCTAAGTGCTCATTTTATGCATGCCCCTGCACCGTCATGTTGTCCTTTTCCATGGTCAATCTCAAAAAAATTCCAACAATGTTTAATGCGGGTTTTCTTTTGAAGAAAACACAACCAAAAAAATGATCATGAAGATTTGAATTGACCTATGCATCCATCTGGCCATATCCAATGTTCATTTAATTTTATTCCATGACTTTTCAAGGGGTCATAAATATTTCCAAAACAGTGTTGTACAAAATATGTATCATGTGTACGATCATCACTGATATAAAACTGATATTCTTTAATAAGATTTCGATTTTCACTGGTGCTTTATATATGATCGAATTTTTGTTCAGCATGTCTATATAGAATATGGACGGGCATGGAGACTTGGTCAGAATGATAGTATTCACTCTGAATTTATTTTTATGGAACAAATGTGTAGTTTTCTGTAAAATCAATTACCGAAAAAATGGTCCCTAGTGGAAAAACTTCACAGGATTTTTTTAATTTCAAGTCTTTCCATCGAGCTCCATGGGAATGCTTGGTGTATTTATAAATTTATTCCTCAAAATTTCTCAAAATATCTATTACAAAAATTTCTTATTCTTGTAATTCAATTCTTTTAGCACTATTTGAATCTTGAATTGCTTTATGGATATATTCACATCTCTTCCATTTCACTTTCATGTTGTACAATGATTGATCGTTTATATAAATACAATATTTGTTTTGAAATTTAGTCAAATTTCTACAATCATCACATTTTTTACCACCAACACATTTCTTTTCGTAAAATAATTCTTCACTTTCTCTTTCACATAGAATCTGAGATATGAAATCATGGATAGTGGAAGGACGAGGTGAATATCTCCAAAATGTTGTACCAAAATTAAGGAATGTGTCATAATATAACTCAAATTCCAAATGATAATGACATCAAAAAGTGTCAAGTACAGTGAAAGGTTTTACATTCCATGGTTATTGCTGAACAAAAGTATTTATTGAGAAATGAATTTCATGATTCTCTTCTTTGAAATTGTTGAAAAACTCTATCTTAGTGGTTTCCAAGAAATTTTTTTCATGTTTTTAGTACTGATTTTGTGCTATTCTTCTTCACATGACATCCCTTGCATTTGGCGAAACACGTGAATTTTTCTTCCAATATTCATATATTGTTTTTTTAACATTTACTCTAATTATATCTTTGTATGGTTTCTTACAAATAGCTCTCCAACAAGTGAGTTCATCATTTACATCTATTTGCAACCGAAATTTCCGATGTTTGTGCAAAGTTTTTCATGAGGTTCCTAATGCTTGTGACATATATTTTACCAAGGGATTCTCTTTATTACTTGATGAAACCACTGTGATATGTATTGTTGTACGTACAACTGAAACATTTTTCTCTCTATATCTGCTAATTGAGTTTATAACACTATTTATATTTTGTATCACATTTTCCTTCATTTTTTTTTTATTTTGTTGATTTTCAAGTACTCAATCAAGTCCTAGCTTTTTTTAATTTCCTTAATGATAGGAGACCTTTCAACATTTGAGCTTGAAATGTCACATTTTCCTTTATGAAGTACGTATCAAAAATTCTCTTAACATGATATCTTATAACATGGTCAGCTCTTTTATCTCCATATGTGTGAGTGTTAACATTTTCTAACATCTCATCATCGAAATTGATTTCATCTATACATATTCGAATGAATAGTACACAATAAGTTTACATATTCAATAAATAACTAAAGTAATAAATATGTATAATTTCAATAATACATGCATGTGATCGACATATATATATATATATATATATATATATTATATATATATATATATATATATATATATATATATATATATATATATATATACCTTGTGATTCAAAACCACCGCATTTATACAAAGGAGCTCAATTACATCGGAAAAACGATGCGAGGCTTTTAAATCTACCCATTTTCATTAAAAAACAAAGTTTTGGCGGGTTTAGATCAAAACGTAGAAAAAGTGGGTTTTTGACTTTACAAAGGGAAAAAATTCATCGGAGATGGTTTATTACAATTTTTTGAGTGCCGGATGTGGGCCCAAGGGCTATATGAAACAATAATATGATCGGGGTTTTATAAACAGTGGGCTTAATCGCATCAGAGGCTTTAACATAAGAAATTGACTTGCGTGCTCTGATTTTTCTGATGTGATAAGCACCAAATGGGCTCAACACTTGGTTCTAGCACCAAGGCATATGTGGGGAAGTGGTTTAAGACTTAGCCCAAAGGGGCTTAAGCCTGTAATACAAAAAGTGTATTTTTATGATTTTTTTAGGATTTTCTGATGGATTTTGGGGGTTTAGACAAAGTTCAAAAAGGAGTTTTCAACTTTATAAAGTGGATTTTATGAAGGGAAAATGGAAATACATGGAAAATGGAGGAATTTCGTGGGGAAATAAAGGGGTAGAAATGAAGGTTAGTTTTGAAGTGGAGGGAGGGAAAAAATGGATTTTGCATAGTCTTTCCTCTATGAAATCAACAGAATTTCAGAGTTTAAAATGGAAACAAGAATGAAGATTTAAATAAAGGACATGATGTCTTCAAGAGTCTTCAAGAGATAACATTTTTACCAAAATAACTTGTTTCTTGAAGGCTCCAAAAATGATTTAGCCACCTTTTGATATAACAAATTTTATAGGTGGCTAACAGTGGCTCCACTTGGGGATGGTGCCTTCTTGAAGGCATCAAGAACTTCAGACTAGCATTCTCTGGGAGGCTGATCAGTGCCTTATCCATTCGGCTACCTTTCTTTACTTGGATGATCTTCTTTGTTTTGAAAAATGTTAGCAGCCATGGAAAAAAATGGAACTTCATCAATACAAGCTTTCTACCTACCCAATCCTATTGATCTAACATTTTTTATTCTTTAGAGTGCACTTGGATTGGCAAACTCTTTTTACAAAAATTTATTCTTTTGAAAGAAAAATTCTAATCTATTTCTACTCCTTATTTCTCCATGAACTCAGATTAAACAGTTGAGTCCATATGCCTCTCTACCTAATCTACCAATCTATCAGGATTAAACAGTATAACAGATTTTATTCTCTAGTTTCTAAAGCAGAAATTTAATAGCATACAAGTCAGGATTGAACAGTCTAACTTGATGTTGATCTATGGCATAAAAAACAAGCTACACATAGATCTTATTTTACAGAAAATTAAATCAAAATGGAAGGCTTAAGATCTGAAAGTTCAAAGAACTTTCTTCATATTTTTACAGCTCTGTTTTTACTACTGTGTGAGCTATTTTTCTTTATAATCTAGTTCATATTTTGAGCTGATTAGAACCAGGTATTCCTCTATTTTGACTCGGAAATTTAAAACATATTGGATTCACTCTTTTTTTGAAAACTTAGGTTCATATTTTGAGCACGTTTGAACCTTTAATTTCTAGCCTAATCTACCTACTGATAAGCCAAGATTAAACTGTTTGGTAAATCGAATTCACTATCCTATCAGTAGTAAATTTAAAACTAATTAGTCAAGATTAGGCTGTATGACTAATTAGGAGTGTGTTTTTCAGGAGTGGCATTTAAGCTTGCACACTTTCAGATTTGTTTCTCTTTTTTGTATGGGGCTGTACCTTTATTGTTTTTACAATCTGCCCTCTTTTCTTTCTTTCACTGTTTTTGTATTTTAATTTTTCTAACTTTGAATGAAATGATGGATGAAATATTTATAATGGAAAAAAGATAAAAATGATTTCAGAACATAATAGGATCAAGAGAAGTAATGTTTAAGCATCCTGCCATTGACAGGACCCCCAAAAAATTCTGCTCCATTCAACTCTTGTAAGAAAAATGCATTATTACCAGTAGCTGAATGAATGACGTAAGGCCCAAGCCATAAATTGTCCAATTTTCTGTGATTTCCCTTGTCTTATCTCCTTCAGTCCCACTTTAAAACTTTGTCCCCAACATTAAAATTTCTGGCCTTTTTTCTTCTGTCAAAAATCTTTTTAATGCTGTCTTGCTTCTGCAATGCTTTGTTATAAACCTCCTCTCTGGTTTTCTGAAGGTGAATAGTTTGATTTATCCTTCTCATCATGTCACTATCTTCAAACTGAACCTCTTGAATCAACTTCGTAACTGGCACACCAATGCTGGTTGGAAAAATTGCATCAGTGCCATACACAAGCTGGTAGGGTGACATGCCAATAGATTTCTTCAATGTTAATCTGTCAGCCTAAAGTGCATGCACAAGATCTGTGTGCCAATACTTTTTGTTGTCCTCCAAAAACTTCTTGATTATGTTCACTAAAATCTTGTTTGAGGATTCTGCAAGTCCATTACCTTGAGGGTAATAAGCCATGGAATGCCCCAATGTTATCTGATATTTGTGATAGAATTCAACCATCTTCTTTGATCCAAATGTTGCTGCATTATCAGTGATGATCTTGGTAGGACAGCCAAATCTAGAGAGAATATTAGTCTCCATGAATTTTATGATGATAGAATCATTGGCTTGCCTATAGGGGATGGCTTCTATCCATTTAGTAAAGTAGTCTGTGGCAGTGAGAATCCATCTATGTTGGGCAGAAGATGGTGGATGGATTTATCCTATGAATTCAAGTCCCCACTGTTGGAAGGGACTTCAACAGTGATTGGATGCAGAGGTAAGGGTAGCAGCTTCCTTTTGCCTTCAAAAATTTGACATTTATGATAGGCAATTATCATCTTATGCACATCAATAAAAAGAGTAGGCCAATAGTAACCAACCCTAAAAATTTTGTTGGTTGTTGTCTTCCAGTATAAATGGCCTCCACACTCCCCTTCATGGAACTCGTGCTTGACCTTCTATGCATCATACTCAGGCAAACATTTAAGCAATATCCCAATTGAATTTTTCCAATAAAGAAATTTATCTATCATGCAATAGTTTACATCTTTTAACTTAAAAAACCTTGCCTTTGTTTTTGTCAAACCAGGAGGTGTATTCAAATTAAGAAAAACATAAAGAATATCAGCATACCAAGAGGAATTCATAAAATGTTCTTCAACAATGGGTGTTGAGATTTCCTCTTGCTCATCTAAAGCATTAATCATATTAATATCAAGAACTTCAAAATTTGATTCAGCCATTAATCTAGCTAGACCTTGGCCTTTGATGAGTTTAGTGGGCTTTATCTCTAAATCATATTCAAGAATAACAACAATCCACTTACCTCTCTTACCATCTAGGTCCTATGTTAGAATGTCTTTCACTACTAAATTTGGGACAAAGGCAATGATGTGTGAATTCAATATGTATACTCTGAAGTCTTTTAAAGCCTTAACCAAAGCAAAGAATTTCATTTCCATAATTTTATACTTCAAAGGGGCATCTCTCAATGCCTTGCTAAAAAATGCAATAGGTTGTTCTTGCCCTTGTGGATTTTTCTGTAAAAGGACAGCAACTATGGTATGTTCTAATGCAAATGAAAAAATATAAAAATCCTTCGAAAAATCAGGACTGATTAGAATCGGTGTTTTGGTTAACGCTTGTTTCACTAGCTTAAAGGACTTATTTTCTTCCAAGGTCCATTTTACCCCTTGCTCCTTCTTCAACATGTTTGTAATGTTCCTAAGGAGCTCAGCCAAGTTGGGTGTGAACCTTCTCAAAAATTTAATATTTCCAATGAAAGATTGCAACTCCTTGATGTTTCAAGGATGAGAGATTTGCAATATGGCCTCAATCCTCTTTGGATCTATCTTTATACCCTCCTCTGAAATGATGTGCCCAAGAAGTTTACCTTCTTGGATACTGAATAGTGTTTTCTTAGGGTTTAAAGATATCCAAAACTTTCTACATTTCTCTAGAACTTTCCTCAAATGTTCTAGGTGCTCTTCATCCATCTTTGAAAAAAAAGTAACATCATCAAGGTATATAATGATGAATTAGCCCAGTTCTTCCGAGAATTCTATGTCCATGGCTCTCTGAAAAGTTGCTCCAGCATTCACTAGACCAAAGGGCATTTTCACATACATGAAAGTCCCCCAAGGTGTAGTAAACGATGTCTTTAGTTGATCATCAATGTGGACTAAGATCTAATTGTACCTTGAATAGCCATCCAGCAACGAAATTCTTTTTGAACGAACTACCCTTTGTAAAATATGATCCATCTTAGGTAAAGGGTAGTTGTCTTTCAATGAAGCTTTGTTTAAGTCTCTAAAGTCTATACAAAGCCTGATCTCTCCTGTTTTCTTCCTAACTGACACCAAATTAGACACCCACTCAAAATATCTAATAGGGACAATAATACCAGCTTCATACATTTTCTTGATTTCCTTCTCAACCAATGGCAGTTGTATAGGGTTTATTCTGCGCAGTTTCTATTTGAATGGTTTTTGGTTTTCCTTGAGAGGGTTTTTGTGCTGTATTATTTCAGTGTCATAGGATTTAAGATCTTCGTAACTCCATGAAGAAACATCGGAAAATTCTTTAAACAACTCTATGTATTTGAGTTTAATGTGAGCTAGTAAAGTCTAAGACAGTTTAATCATCATTGGTTTAAGTTTACTGCCTATATTGCAATCTTCAACTTCAGTCTCTACAGGCTCCAGTTTTGGCTTCTTCGCCACATCGTTAAAATCAAACAACTCTTCTAAAGGGGCCAGACCCTTGGGAAAAATGTGATCTTTAGACTGCAGGGTTTCTAACTCCTCTGTTTCTAACTCTGTAGTTAACTTTGTTTTATTTTCAAGTTTTCTAGACAGTAGATTAAAATTAGAAAGCTCAGGAGACTTTTCTTCTTCACCAAGCAAATTTTCTTCACTATTGTAGTCTGTTTCATAATCTGAATCTGAACTGTGTAGTTGAAATTCATTTTTGAATTGCATGAAGTCTTCTATTTGTTTGTCTTTTTCGAACACCTGCCAATATTTTTCGTTATCAGGAACGGCTGGTCTGAATTTAATCTAAGTTGCACATTTTTTGGTTTCATATGGCATTAAGCATGTTCTAGTTGTGAAAACTAAGCTGTGGGCCACGTTATTTCTTTCTCTTGGGAAAAAAATTAACTGGGACTCCTCAAAAGTTTTCAAAAGATCCACGACATTGTTTCGATATGCTCTAAGTCTTGGGTGATTTGCGTTGTATTCCCCGTTGACCTGCCTAATGATTAATTCTGAATCACCATGGACTATAATTCTTTTGGCTCCTAACTCTTTCAACAAATGTAAGCCTAAAAGAAGGGATTTGTATTCCGCTATGTTATTCGAACACTGAAATTTTAGTCTATAGGAAATGCTCTCTGTGTGTTTGTTTTCAGTATTACGAATCCAGACACCTACACCAGCGTTAGTTTTAGTACACGACCCGTCAAAGTAAACACTCCATAGAGGATTAGTTTCAAGTTTCTTCGTTGGATTACTGTCCTCATTAACTAGCGTGCTTTCTTATTGTTCCTACGTATCAGCACTTAGCTGAAATTGTTTGAATTCCTCAGATTTTTCAATTTTTTGAGGAACGATTTCCTTACTCTCAAGGTTAAATATCGATGGATGCATGATTTTTAGCTCAAGACCTGTGTTTGGTTCGCTAAAGTTTTCAAATGCAGCAAACTGTTTTGATATTTCTGTGACGTTTTCCTCCTCCTCTCTATTGGCCATTAATTCATTTAAAGTGACTTGTTTACTGAATGTTTCATCTTTAAACATGATAAAATAATGGAGACCTGTATTTATAGAATACAAAGGAGAGTTTTGAGGCCTGCCTTGACTAGTCACCATATACTGCATATGTGACTCTCTGTAAAGTCTTCTGAATTGATTAAACACAGGAATGGTCACATATTTCATGTCCATCTGCATATTCCCTTGTAACTTCGCACCCCAAGACCTAGATAACAACATTCTAGACTTTGGGGGTGCATCATCCATGACAATATCCATAACCAAACATTTGGCTGGAATCTGTGCTAAGTTAATGCAGAGGTCTTTGATTAATCCTAAACATTTTACTCTGCTTGAGTCAAAGGAGTAAAGGTCTTTATAAGGTCTGGTGATTTCTAAACCTAGGCTCTCCATTACAGCTTTGGGCATTAAATTGTGAGAAGCCTCGGAATCATGCATAACATTGTGAAAAATATTGTCATGAACATTTAAACTCACATAAAAGGGAGGAAAATTTCCTTCTTGATATTTACCTTCAATCTTTGGACCGAAAATAAGCTCTGGCTGGTCATCATTAAGATTTACTGTGTCATTATTATCCTCTATGTTTAAAGCCTTTAGAATTTGGGTCTTATATACATTTTGGGCAGCTAACTAAGTCAAGGGAACAAAGATTTTAATTTTGGAAATTTCCTGCTCTAGGCTGAAAGGAATTTGATTCTTTGAAATGCTTGTCTCAACCTTATTAGCTGGAACTTTGTCAGCAAAATCTGTTTGCTGATTTGTTCTATTTACATTTGAAAAAATGGTCTTAACAGGAGTACTAGCTGAAGTGTTAGTACTGCTAAGGTCTGCACTCTGTTTTTCCTTGTTTTCAGTGCCTTTCTCTTTACCTTTATCAGAATTTCTAGCTATTGTTTTGTCCTTCTGTTTGACAACTTTCGGTTTATTTATAGTGCTCGTTTGTGAAGACTTGTCAGAGGTTTTGGTGTTGGTAGTTTGTTTTCTGGTTTTACTTCTAAGGTCATATTCCCTTTGAGATTCTATGATGACATTTTCCATGTATTGATAATAACTTTCATCATCATCTCTTTTGTCATCATAAGGTGTGTATAGACCTTGTTTTCTATCATAATGAACCTCAAAGTCATCATTATCTACTCCCAGCATGTTGATATCATCTTCCTCTGTTTAATCATCTATTTCTTCAACCTCACTCACATAGTTTTGATGAAAGGGAGGAGTGATCTATTGATCATCTTCCCTAGGTCTGTTTGGAGGTTGGTTCATTCTAAAATTCTGATTTTGGTTCTGGTTTCTATTTTGAGGAGCAGTTTGGTTTTGACTTGCTTGTGCTCTCTCAAGGATGCTCATTTTCTTCATCATATCCTCCATCATTTTTCAATTTTTTAGTTGGGAGTAGAAGGCGTGGATTCCTCTCTAAAGGACACTCTCTTCTTATTCTTCATTCTTGATCTTTTCTCCATTAAGTTAACTTGCACAGCAAGAGCTCCTTTTTGCATATCTTCAAGAGTTGCAGGATCTCTCTCTCTCAGCTAATAGACCATCTCGGGGTCAAACCCTTCAGGAAACCTGTTTAGAGCTAAACCTTGTGGAGGTTTTAGATCTAGGGGAAGGGCATTATACACACTATTAAATCTAGTGAAGTAATCTTTTACACTTTCCCCAGTGTTTCTGTGGAGTTTGTTGTAATAAGAGAGGATTTGGATAGGATTCTTATTTACTTCCCATTTGTTCAAGAAGGTCTGATGGAAGGCTTGGAGATAATTTATACTGTGGGGGGCAAAGCCTTTAAACCATTTTCTTATTTCTCCCCATAGACTCTGAGCAAATATTCTTAGTTTGACAGATTCATCATTGATTTCATTTCTGTCAAAGTAGTCATTCATTTTATCCACATGTTGTGATGTAGTAGTAGCATTACTAGCATCGTATGATGGTATTTTGGACTAATAGTCCTATGGAAGATTAACTAATGGTACATGAAGGACTAAGGGAGCATACCCTGCTGCCATGATATGTAGTGGAGGTGGATTCACAAGAGGTGGATTAACAAGAGAAAAAGTGGGCTGAAGTGGAGTGGTTTGAACAATGGATGTAGGATGAACATATGTGGTTGGACCAGGATTAGATTGCTGAGTTGACCTTGGATGAGAGACACCTAAATTGAAAAGGAAATGTGAATCAGGTGGTGTTGTTTCTCTACTACCAGGATGTTCACTTGTTTCAGGAGATGAAAGCAAAGAATCAGAATCTAGCTGATCTAAATCATCAAGAGACCTAGTTCTAAATGGATTTCTTAAGTCTACTTGTGATTGTTGTAGAGCTGCAAGATTTTTAGGAACTGAATTAGCTCTCAAGGGTGATCTAAAAATAGTTGAAAATTTTATCTTAGGAGACTTCCTAAGGATACTTTCTCGGTTATCAACTATCTCAGGTGGATCTGGGTCAGGATAGGCTCTAGTATGAATCTTTCTAGGAGCCACTATGCTATGTTCTTAGACCCAACTAAACAAGAAAAGTTCAACCATATATGACATTATTTAAGAGGTTAACTAATCTATTTCACATAAATTTTAATCCTACAGTCCTCTAACTGAGTTTGAATGATATTACAATGATAATGGTTCTTCCCAGTGGAGTCTTAATGTCTTTTAAGGATTGTGGAGTTTCCAAGTGGAAATTTTTAGCTCTTTTGGAGGTAAAAGGTTTTATGGTCCACCACCATGTTTATTGAATACCAATTTGAAATGTTTTTGGGTTTTCTGAGTTATTTCTCAGTCCTATTGGTTGTTAAAAGTGTCCTAGATATGTTTGAAAACTTAGCTACGGTTATGAGACAAATATAATCTACTCTTATGGCTAAGTTAGCTGATCCTTCAAGGTTATATAAAATCTTATGAGAATCCTAGGGTTTACCTCGTTTGTCACTGATTCAAACAAGTTTTACCATGATTACCATTGGTTTGGTAGTGCTTGAAGAGGGCTACTTTTACTCACTGCACCATGTTTCTTAAATCAAGGGTTTTTTGAGGCCTATCGTGTACTTAAACTGTCATTCAACTCATAATTCCCCAATAGAGTCGCCAGAGATGTTAGCTCCTTGTAATCAACAAGATTGGAAAAAGTTCGATTGCAGGGAGAAACACTATTTCACCCACTTTGGGATTCTAGGATATAGCCCTCCTGAATCTGGAGAGGGATCTCTCCAATAAGTGAAAATATGGATTTATCTTTAAAAGCTTTTGGATAATGATATTAGGCTAGTTATGAAGTCTGAGGGTTTTTTTTTGTTTTAGATGGTTGAGCATGATTATTATTTGAGTGGAAAGTTCTAAATGGAAAGAGTTTCAAAGGTGATAATTTGCAAGCAATTAGAACGAGCTTTGGCTAAAAAGATGGATATAACACTGGTTTTAGTCCATTGGGATATGGGGTCATAATAGGGTTTAATTGAAACAACAAGGAGCAAGAGTGGCCCATGGGGAAAGTCATCTATGTCTAAGGATATCTTTAAATTTTATTTTATGGAATGAAATGATACAACAAGAAGGGGAATTAAACAAATGAAGAACAAATAGCAGCCCAATATCTGGTAAGTACTTTGAAACTAGCCAGCTTTTGATGTACACTTAAGAAAGACATAAAAGTAATCTAAGATCTGGTAAGTACTTTTAAACTAGCCATATTTTGATGCACTTTCAATAGAAAAACATTTAAAACACAAGGGAAAACACTTATGATAACAAAGAATAGTCTAAGATCTAGTAAGTACTTTGAAACTAGCCAGCTTTCAACACATTCTTAGGGAAACTTTCAAATAGTCTTTGGGGATAAAACTAGGACAAGGCTCACCATAACTTCCTTAGTTCCTCTCTACTTAACATAAAATGAAAATAACATTCAAGAATAACAATTATCTCAGACAGTAGGATGAGGGAACACCAACATTCCTAACTGCTTAAACTGAATAGAATCATTCTTAAACAACACAATTTGGAAAAAAACATTTAGAGAAAGCTTATCAGTCAGATAAGGGTGGTGATATACAATAAATCCTAACTCTATGCCTGTTGTTCTTTATAAGAGAAGATGGAAAAAGTGAAAACATAAATAAAATAACGATTTATAATAAGAAAAACATCACCGTTGACATAGACTAGGATCCCATAAATTAGCTTATATTGATGCTTCAAACCAGTTACAACTTTAAGTCCAATGTTTCAGTTTAGCAATCATCTTCACTTCTCAGCCTAACTATTCTATCACAAGAAGAGCTTCAAGAGCCTTTGAACACTATTTACAGGTAGAAGTTTCGAGCTCAAGTATATTTCAAAGTTTTGAAACCAACATTTTCTCATGTTATACAGGAGTATTTATAGAAGAAATGAGGAGGTGGGATCTGAGAAAAGATCTCCAAGAGCAATTAATACATACTTTAATACTTCTCGGCCTTTGAGGGGCTCGATGGAGAAGTTTACAAATGTGTCATTTGTATTAAATGTTTTACATTAAGAATTAAGCTCAGTGGGAGCTTTTGTTGACTTTAAGGCTCTGTTTCATGTTGTGATAACTCTGATGATATTTTGCATTAAGTTCCCTTGGCAGAATTAATCATTCGGCTATGCTGAGGAAAGTATCTATTTTTCTAGTCATAATTCAGCCTATGTTTAATGCTTCGATGCTACAGGTGGCTTTGTGGTAGCTGGGAGGAATTAATTTTCCTCTAATGTGGCAGTGGAGGCCCTTTCTATCTGAAGATATTTTGATTTTTCTTTAATCACTGTTAATCCGCTTTAAATCTGTGTTTTATTAGTGGATTAGGCTTTAATATTCCATTCTGCTCTATTTTAGTCTTCAACATTGATACTCTTTGTTAATTTCCATTATGTGTGTCTTATTGATGTGCAGGTGCGACAGGAGCTCTTATGGAATCAATGCCCATGATGCGTTGATGAAATGTGGAGTGGAAAACCCCCATATGGACATCATTGTATGAACAAAGGGCCGAGGGATCATCATCCCTGGTCCTCAACTTCCCTTAAAATAATGGAAATCCATGAAACCTGAAAAACACACAAAAACGTTTAGAAATCCTGCATTATTTTGCTGAGACTTATTAGGAGGCTTGGTTTGGAGCACGGCCGTTGGATGGCAACATCCAACGGTGGAGATATGTTAGCAGAGGTTGAAAGGAGAGAAGAGGGAGATTTTAATTTATAACCGTTGATCCAGACTGATCAACGAGATCAATGGTCGAGATCAGTGGTGGACTAATAATGTGAAGGAGTCACATTATTCAGATTTTTATAAGAACATGCGAAAGAATAAGGTTAAGACCTTTTTTTAGAGGAAATATGGTAAAAAGTAAAGTTGGGGGTTCGGGATGAACATGGGCCGTCGGATGAGATCGACCCACGAGATCAATGATAGAGATTTCTTGTCAGAATCCTTTGCTGAAGGTGGAGGGAGATTGTGAAAGGCCAGATTAGATTTGAGTTGTTGATCTTCAGAGATCAATGGTGGAAGGCACGCACAATAAATCATAATAGAAATGGGGAAAGGTGGTTTCGGGAGGAAAAACCACGGATTTCGCATGGTGAAAGGGTTGGGAGGTGGTTTTGCCTTTTTGAATGCGATATGCGTTCCCTCCTGACATGTGGCTTCTTAAAACCACTTATATCCCGCAGCCCTTAGGAACTCAACCTTCACGCTTGAAGTTACGGGAAAACATGTGTGGGCCATTGGATCTAGGGTCTCATATCTAATGGTGGAGAACGAGCGCAATATCAGATAGATGCACAGGCATAAGTGGGAAGGGCAGTTTTATTATGGACCGTCCGATCAAGAGATCGACGAGGGAGATTAGATCTGGAGGGAGGTAGGACCCACATGAGGCAGATCTGTTGGGGTTAATATGGGCAATTGATTTTATAGAGATCAATGGCTGAGGTTAGTCGGAAAACATTATAGAGCAGGGCCGCATGATTTAAACCAAAGTTGGGAGACACAACCTGGACCGTCCGATCTGGACACGCGGATGGTCGAGATGCAATCAGAGGCATGCGAACGGTGGGGGGAAGAAACTGAATGGCACCGATGTGATTTAGTGCTGGCCATCGATATGCAGATCAGATCGATGGTGGGGAGTGAATCAGAGGTGTTCTAAGGCGGAGGAAAGGTTAATGATTAGAGCAGATGAGGGCCGTTGGATATGGGAAGGTGTGGAAGAGATCAATGGCTCACGATTGATCGGGGGATCGCCAATCGGGGAGAGGTAAATACAAAGCAAAAAGTGCCCTTTGAAATTTTTCGATGCGATGTTGCTCTAATCGTTGATCAGCTTTAGATCAACGGCAGAGATTCCTTCAAATAATGAACTAGCGGAAAAACCCTTTATAATACATGAAAACAAAAAATTAATGAAAAGCAAAGGATTTTATGGCTTGGGGAGGGTTATATATATATAAAATGGTTGGCACCCATCTGTGGGGCCCTTGGTTTATATGAAAAATGATAGGCCTGGGGCTTAAAACATATATAAGGGCCAATCGGATCGGAGATAATGTGATGGTCTTTCAATCTACCCATTTGAGATTTTCCGATGCGATTAGTGCTTCGGGACTTTAACTCTTGGTCCCGGGCATAGGTTTATATGGAGAGAGGTGGAATTTTATATGACGGAGCTCAATTGCATCGTAAAAATGATGCGGGGGTTTTCAATCTACCCATTTTCATTAAAAAACAAAGTTCTGGCGGGTTTAGACCAAAACTTAGAAAAAGTGGGTTTTTGACTTTACAAAGGGAAAAAATGCATCGGAGATGGTTTATTACAATGTTTTGAGCCCTGGATTCAGGCCCAAGGGCTATATGAACGAATAATATGATCAGGGTTTTATAAACAGAGGGCTTAATCGCATCAGAGGCTTTAACATAAGAAATTGACTTACGCGCTTTGATTTTTCCGATGCGATAAGCACCAAATGGGCTCAGCGCTTGGTTCCAGCACCAAGGCATATGTGGGGAATTTTTTTAAGACTTAGCCCAAAGGGGCTTAAGCCTGTAATACAAAAAGTTTATTTTTATGATTTTTTGAGGATTTTCTGATGGATTTTGGGGGTTTCGACAAAGTTCAAAAAGGAGTTTTAAACTTTATAAAGTGGATTTTATGAAGGGAAAATGGAAATACATGGAAAATGGAGGAATTTCGTGGGGAAATAAAGGGGTAGAAATGAAGGTTAGTTTTGAAGTGGAGGGAGGGAAAAACCTTATTTTGGAGCAGTCTTTCCTCTATGAAATCAATAGAATTTCAGAGTTTAAAATGGAAACAACAGTGAAGATTTAAACAAAGAGCATGATGTCTTCAAGAGTCTTCAAGAGATAACATTTTTACCAAAAAAACCTGTTTATTGAAGGCTCCAAAAATGATTTAGCCACCTTTTTATATAACAAATTTTATAGGTGGATAACACTTTAAATGTACCTCCAAGAAAATCCCTTAAACCCAAAGCAATTATTTGCAAAATCAAACCAAATGTGCGAAATTATGTGAAAATAATGAATGCTTTTACATCAATTTATATTGTTTTGAAATGTTTGTTTGGATGGGTTTCATTGTATTTTCCGGTCGTCGAAAAGTCAGGTAAAAGCTTGGCCGAAATTTTATACAAATTTCGTCCAAAATTTTATGTTGTTAGACTTGATAGGCCATCGACCCAAAAAACAATTTGGCCGAACTTTTTTTAAGAGTTTGGCTGAACTAACACTTATGTAATTACGCAGAACCAAACTCTGAATACATATCTTCAACTTTGGACTGGTTAAACTCCATGAAACATTCTAAATTAATTGTCTGAACCAACACAAGAATTTGTAGAATTCAATCTACTTTCAGGAAATATAACTTTTATGGAATTTCATAAATATTTACTAATTTTAATTAATTTTGTAATAAAATGGGTGCAAACAATTTCTAAAGGTTATTATGATTTAGTGAAATGGTAATTCTGTATCTTCCAAAATACATTGTAAAAAAAATTAAAAAAGTTATGGTGCATTACATTGGTCCGTGGTCTGTAATGGGTAGTTTTTATATTTTTAGTTTATAACTTATATGTTAAGAAATTTTGTGCATCGCGAAACATGTTCAAAATATGCAGTTTTTTCATATTGGACCAGCTCAAAAAATTCTAGTAATTATGATATGCATCAGTTGGCTTTGTAAATATAATGAAACCGAAGTAGACTCTATTTATATTTTTGTAACACATTTTGTTTCTCAAAAGCACAAAGTTTCAAAGAATACATAAATGCATATTAACATGACTTCTTATCAAACCTTTGTTTGTTAAAAAAAAAACAGTCAAAGAAACGGTAAGTTGAGATGTTAAATGTGTATAAAAAAATTCCAAAAAATAAGTAATAGAAAGATAATAAATTTTTTGACAACCTTTATTCTTATCGAAAAATTAAATTCTAAACAGAAAAATTGTTTTGCTTGCAAAAAGTTGAAGAATAGAAAAAAAATGACTTCTTTTTTTTCTCAAAAAAGGGAAAACTGTGTAACCCAACTTCACATTTTACCAATTATATGCTGTGTACCTCAAGGAGAAATGGCACATATTTCAAATCAAAACTCTAGCCTCCCATGGATATCTACCTTTGCAATATTGTAAGAAATTCACGGATTTCTACAAGCAAGCTAACATGGTTGATCAGGAAAAGATGGTAGAGTTTTATGTGTATAACCTTGTCCTCACAAATCTGGATAATTGGACTTCAATCCTACAATGGGGGGTATGTCGTTGATGGCTTTAGTATCTTTGATGATGAGTGAGGACACTAGATCAAAAGAGATATGGAGAGTCATGAGAAGAAGAAATAGAGAACCCTTACATATTAGACCGAAATTTTTCAGCCCAAGGGGAGTCATCCTTAACCATCGACGGATTGAAAGGGACCCCCCACTAGTTGAAAGCTACCTTCAGACTCAAACACAACTAATACGCCACTTTGATGATATTTCTAGGCAGATAGAATATGAGTGAATTATGGCCAACCAAAGGGGATGGAAAAACCTCCCTCACAGCCTCAAGAACAGGGAGTACCATACTCCAGAAAGATTGAGGGGTGCATTGGAAAGGGAACCATTATACAAGAGGGCCATGCAGGCTAAAAATATCCAATATTTGGGATAAATCTCAGCCCACCTTTTACTGCTGGAGTTGAATGATGAAAAGGATGTAGATGCACAAGATAGAGAATGGGAGAATGCAAAAAAGAATAATGGTTTTTACACCCTTGGGGGAACTCCCACACATCTTCCTCAAGAAATTAGGGGGGATGTCAAAGCCTTGAAGGAAATATAGGAGGAGGATTAGTTGCTGAGAGGATGAGAAACCATTCAGCGGGGGGGTTGGGTGATGATGAGCTCCATCATTAGACAGATTTGGAGGGGTTAATGGTCACCTTTTTTCCTTCTTAGATATTTTTTCTTGCATTTTTATTATTGTTTGGTTTTATGATGCTAGTATAGGTGGTGATTAAGGCTAACATACTCTGAGTGCCTACTATGAGGTTGAGTGCATAAAATCATGATTTATTAGCATTTTTATAAGGATTTTATCATCGAGACTTGGAAGAGACAGCATGGTGAAATTATAGGAGGATTTTCCACCCTCCTTAACTCTCAAATGTAGCCAAAGGATCCCAAATATTCTCTCAAGAAATTCGAATTCCAAAGGTAGCCAAACAATTCCCAAGGATTCTCTCCAGCAATTCAAGTTTTAAAGGCAGCCAAGCAACTCAAGGAGGAGCGCACTCAATATTTGTTTACTTGGAGTCAAGTGGACCCAATCACTATTTTCTAGGGATTTTTTGGTAGCTTCCCTATAGAATATAGAGAGCAAATTTAGAGCTAGGAAGGGTCCAAACTTTGTTGCAAGCTATTGAGCTTTTTATTATTTTACTCAGTGATCAAACTTTCAGAAATGTATGAGGCTATTATTTTATGAAATGAGCAGACTGATTTTATTTTACTGATTTAAGTTTCAGAGAGCTAGGCTCGTGTGTTAGGATCCAATCCATGTGCCTCAGCCTCTCTATTCTATTTGTTCTCTGTTTTTTGTCATTTCATTAGTTCCACTTCTGATAATTTCGTTTATGTTTCAAGTTGTTGTTTAGTTTTGATTTCAGTGTGTTGTTGTAGGTCATTTTCTTGTGAGTAATAGAATAGAGGAGAAAGACTAAAAAATTTGTGGATCAATACCCCCTTCTCATCTCTGTCAATAGAGATCGAGGAGGGCAAGCCTTCCCACAGACCCAAAAACTGATTTATGTTCACTGTTTCTGAGATTAAAAGTGGAGTTGCATTATCATTTTTCAGTCTTCCTTTCACTACATTTTTTTTCTTCTTTAAGCCTAAGTTAGCAGGTTGATTACAAGAATTATTGTTAAAACCCCAGAGCAGCTCCATGGTGCCTCCCCACTTCATTCTCCATCTCTATCTTCAAAATATTTGCACTGTTGTTATGCCCCCCATTTCTGCTTTTTCCCGCTTATTATCACTACTGCACCCACCTTTTATCCCTAAAAACACTTAAAATATCGAGCCTTCCTTATTCCTTTGTTATTATTGGTCATGGCTGCCTTACCCTTTTTAACACAAAATTCTTGAAAACCATTGAAATTTGACCTCCGCCTTTCCTCATCGAAACTCCTGCTATCATACTTCACAAATCGCAAATCTCACTTCGTGACCTTTTCCCTTTTTATTTTAATACTTACCACTCCAACGCTGATTACAATAACTCTGTCACATCACAAATCACATCTTTTCTTCGGTTACCATTAACACTTACCACTCCAACCACCGATTGCAATAATCCTCCGTTCTCTGCCACAACGCAAATCACAAATCGCATTTTGCAACCTTTTCCCTTTTCTTTTAACACTCACCGCTCCCAACGATGATTGCGATATTGTCATCGCACTCTGCCACTGGTCCTACCACCACGTCACCCGTCGCAAATCGTACTTCGTGATATTTTCCTTTTTCTTTTAAGACGTACTGCTCCCAACGCGGATTGTGATATTCTTCATACTCTGCCACATCGAAAATCACAAATCGTAGCTTTTACCCTGTCGCATTTCACACTTCGCAACTTCTACCCCATCACCTTACACATTTATCTCCCGCTCTTGAACATCACTTCTGCTACCCCTTCGGCTCTGCAATATTGTGATTGTGATATCTGATATTTCATATCACACTTCCATCCCTCCATGGCAACTCCACCATCACACTTGTTACATCATTCTAATCCACAACATTTTTGTGCCATAATAAATCTTTAATAAGGTTTAAACCCGCTCTTTCCATCTCTAATCCTTGCTTCATGTGTTGACCCCTCCATTACCTCCTTTAGCCTGTTTTCCTCCAAAATACAAGCCACACATTGTTAAGTTTATTTTATCATGAATAGTTGCATGGTTATATGCAAGATAGCATGGTAAATAGTTTTAGCCGATTAGTCTAGCTAGGTGCAACTTAGTTTAGTTTATTTTCATTCATATCCTTTTGCATATTAAATTAGTTTCCTTTCTGTCATTTCATTTTTCCACATTCAATTATTTTCATTTCCATTAATTCCTTTATTCAAATTAAGTTATTTTCCTTTCTGTCATTTCCTTCCAGCAATTTACTTATCAGTTCTTTATCATAGTTTAAGAAATAACATCCTTTCGTAAAGAAGAAGAGGATGACAAGAAAAAAATGCATCTGCTATGTATATGGCACTGTCACCTCCAATTTTGTACAAACCTCGGGTTGATAAAGTGAAGTAGGGAAGCCCATGGGAATTGCAACACTCTTGGTGAAATAGTAGGGCTCACCAACCATGTCAACCTTGGAACTTTGACTGGCTCTAAATTTCGCATACGAACTTGGTTTGATGAACTATTCACACCGTTGTGATCAGGATGACGAGATGTAAAGCTTTAAGCTTTTTCAAGTGAAGTCCAAACACTTTGATTTTTGAGGTTTCATAAACCCACTTGTCCTATGTGTGTCTCTAGAGACACCTAAATCACACGTCTGTTAACGATTGACATCATTGGCTGGTAATAATATGGTGTCTTCCCATGTTTTACATCATATCACATATTCAAGTGGTTAGATTCATAATTTAAGTGATCGAGTGAACGAGATAGAAGACCCTGGATGTAGATTCATCCATCTAGGTTGTGATTTCAGGAGAAGTACCAAGTCATCCATACGATGGTAATTATTTAGATAGTCATCCTATCACGGGTCTATATCTGTAGATAGTCTATATCTGTAGATGACTTTCTCATGTTATGATAGTTTATGTGTTGATTATGAGATATTTTCCCTCAACAATTCATGTACAAGATCAAAAAATATCATGACGTAACTTATTTTAATTGATGCAGGTCATTGTCTGCTTCAATCCCTCCTCATCACTTCGTAAATAAAATCACTCAAAATTATCATTTTTTAGTTCATGCTTTAGGGGGCAGTTGTTGCAGGTTGATTTGGGCATCATCCCAAAGCACAAGTCAATATTCATTAGGGTATATCATACCCTAAATTGGTTTCTAAATGCCCTAAACAATTCATCACATTGATGGTCTTCCTTCATGAAATTTTCATTGCTTAGATGCTAGTTGAAGTGCCCTATCAAGCCATCAACGCACCCCTAGACAACTGTAACTACTTTTCAGAGCATCTACTCCCATGTAAGGCTGTGTTGCAGAGGATCTAGGCCCACTTTGAAGTGGTTTGGTCTTCTGGGAGTGAAATTTTCATTAGATTCCTGGAATCTCCCCAACTTCTAGTGGCTTATAGAAGTTTTTCTAGCATTCACCTCATCTGATAACCTCAAATTTGGAACCCATGAACTCATTAAACCTCTTATTATCCAATTCCCATGAACAAGGAAACCTCTTCATCCATTTTGAATAAATCCATTCAACGATTCATTTTTTTCAAACTAACTTCATCTACTTATAGATAAATAACTGAACATAGTGCACAAGGGAGCAAGAATCTGTGTTAAGTAGAGTTATGCTGGTTGGATATCAACTCTTGAAGGTGTGTGCATGTAATGTGATGCTGTTGGATTGTTGACGCTGGATGTGATGACAATGGGACTTAAGGTGGATGAGTGAGGATGAATCGATCAACTGGTTGTACTCTTCCTTCTAATTCATGATAAAGACATTTGTTCCTTTCCTAATGCATGTGTCAATGATGTTATATGTGTATTAATGATTTTAATCTATTCAAATTGTTTAATTTGAATATATCGTATTGAATTTATGTTGTTTTATGTCTTCTTCTTTCCATGGAAGGTATCAATCAAGAAAGCTAAGTTGGATTGAAAGAAACAAAAGAAAAGAATGGAGGTGAGGGAAAGCGAACATATTACAATTATTTTTGTCTCCATTTATCTATTCACGTTAAGGAAAATACAAGATATATTTCTTTATATTGTTCTAAGTGAACCACCCACTTAGGGAAAGCATACTTATCTATAGGTTTGTATTCCCGTAAAACACTTCTAACCTGCCTGCAAGATCCTATCTTATATATTTGTCCCATAGGAACTCATAGTTGATATATGATTCACCTGTATCCACCCTCCAAGATCATCTAAAACCTTATTCTCTTTACCTTTAATATACTTGGTCTGAAAGTCAAACTCACTGATCATGGTTAACCATCTAGCTTGAATGGCATTCAGATTCGGTCGATCAAACAAATATCTCAACCCACTATGATCACTCATCAATACAAACCTCCTTCCAAGAATATAGAGCCTCCAAATATTCAATGCATGTATGATTTTTGCTATCTCAAGATCATGCATCAGATAGTTCTACTTGTGCTCATTCAGTTTCCGTGACTCATAGCATACAACCTATCCTTCATGCATAAGGACTCCACCAAGCCCTTTCTTCCAGAAAATCCTTGTCTGGATCTGTGATGTGTAACACTGTAGCATGTGTCAACAATTGCTTAAGTTGCTCATAACTGGTCACACATTCCTTTGTCCATTCGAACTTCTTACCTTTCCTTTGCAATGATTTGATAGGATAAGAAATATCTGAGAATTTCTGAATGAACCTCTTGTAATATCCTTCTAACCCCATGAAGGACCTTACCTCATGCACATTCCTAGGAGCTGCCCACTCCATGGTGGCCCTAATTTTTTAAATCAACTATTATGCCTTCCTTGGAAACAACATATCCCAGTAATGCACCTTGGTTTGAAAGAAACTGCATTTTCTAATCTTAGCATACAAAATATGGTGTCTGAAAAATATCAACACTACTACTGAATGTTCAACATGATATTATTCATTCAATATATCAATATATCATCAATGAGAAAAATAAAAAAACTATTGATCAAAAACATAAATGTAGATAGAGCATTAGTCAAGCCGAAAGGAACTACAACAATCTCATAATTCCCATACCTATTCTGGAAGGTTGTCTTGTGAATGTCAACCTCTTTAATACATACATGATGATATCTCGATCTGAGATCAATCTTCAAGAAAATTGTCGGTCCCTTCAACTAATCGAACAAGTCATCAATCCTCGGCAACATATACTTGTTCTTGATGGTCACTTTGTACATCTGCCTATAATAAATGCATAGTCTAAGAGTACCATATATATTATTCACAAACAATATCGATGTGCCCCATGGTGACACAACTAGTCTAATGTTCCTTCAACTGCAACATCAACTCCACCAACTCTGATGTGCTCATCCTGTAAGGCACCTTAGATGTTGGTGCTACCCCTCGTACCAACTCAATAGAAATGTCTACTTCCCTGTGAGGTGGAGAATATGTAATATATACGATAAATACATCCTAAAATTGTTGTATAACTTGATACCTGCTCAAAACGTCTACGTCCTCGACTTCCTTACATTTGTCACTAGAAATATGCGTTGCAAACAACAAACACCCTTTCCTATGACTGCGCTTGGCTAGCATAACTGTAACCATTCTCACTGATGTTGCTTTCTTCTTTCCCCAGAAGACTCTTTGTTTCGCATTTTCATCTAAGCACTCAATATCCTCAGCATAACAATCTACCTTGCTGTTGTGAAGATATAGCTAGTCCATACCCAAAAGCATGTTATACGAACGCAACGACACTAAATTCAAATGTGTTTATGTGGACATCCCATTCAACTCAAATGCATAAGCTCTTACCCAATGATGAACTCTCTTATTGGTACCTATATCCAACTTCACTAATCAAGACTCTGCATTCAATTTTTATTCAAACCACAACTATCCACCACGTGAGGATTAACATAAATATAATTAGATCCAGGGTCGATAAAAATATAAACAACTTGATCACAAAACTTACAATCCATCTTGATAATATATGTCTAGTGATCTTCCTACCTATTATCCAGTGTTGCATAGATCTTGGGAATACTCTGTCCAACATCTCCCAATGTTTGTGCCTCCTGCGTATTGTAGATATGCTGTATACCACCCTACCGTTTATATTTTCCACAAATCCAACACTATAAAGGCTTCCAGCCTTCATTCTTATTCAACTCCTCATATTGAAGTCCCTATCCTCTGCCTGATGTATTGAAATTCTTAGGCAGTGAAAAATTCTACTTGTTAAATGTATCCTGAGGTCTTGCTCGTTTCTTGTCCCATCTTCCTTTATTATTATCATTACCATTATAGTTCATCTTTGCCTTATATTTTCGCTTCGATTTCTCATAACATTTATTTAGCTTCCGGATGGCCTCCTCCAATGATCTACGCTAATCAAGCTCAATCCTATCTTCAAATTCTAACAGAAACCCACTAATGTATATTTGAATTTTGGCCTTCTCCTCCTTGAGGTAAGGCACATACCTAAACAACTCTAGAAATTTGTTAGTGTACTCCTCATTGGTCAGAAATCCCATCTTTAATTCATAAAAATATTTTTCCCTGTCATCATAGTATGTCTTTGACAGATACTTCTTGTAGAATGGTCTCTCTAACTCACTCCAATTCAATTCCTTCGCATAAAAATCCCTGACATTTTTCACATCTTCCCATGAAATATTTGCTTTACCTTTGAATTTGAATGTATTTATTCTAGCTTCTTGTTTTCTGAGTAATCATGCAACCTAAAGAAATTGCGCATACCAAGAGTAAGCGGCTAACCCGGGTAGACATATGATGAGACGCTACTATGATCTGATTCAACCACCTAGGTGCACTTAAGGAAGTGGAAGTGATGGAAACACATCACAAAAACCATCCACATAAGAAAAAAAACTCTCAGGAGCCATCCCATCCACTCAAGTAACCAACCCCTGGGCCCCTTTGGGTTTTTAGACCACTTAACCCCCATATTCTCCATTGATATGGACGAGGGTGCATCTAGGAGGTTGTAGACACTCCCGCAAGATGGCCATACATGTGTCTAAGGACCTTATTCCTCAGACCTATGCCAGTGTCCCTAATATTTAAGCCAATTTTTCAGGCCAAGATCCCAAATGACTTCCTAGAACACCGTGACACATTTAGAAATGAAATATAAC
The DNA here is from genome assembly GCA_034641835.2 of Pinus albicaulis. Lineage (NCBI taxonomy): Eukaryota > Viridiplantae > Streptophyta > Pinopsida > Pinales > Pinaceae > Pinus > Pinus albicaulis. Next base: position 1,341,574,049 of record CM076582.1, on the reverse strand, counting down.
AATAGAATAATGATGCAAAAGCAAAAAATTGAACAAGGACATCACTCAACCCCTACTAGCCATAGCATACATTTCTTAAAACATGTCACAAATATGTAATCTATAGGTTTAAATAACATATCTAAGCATAGGGGTATCATACTTATCTAAGAATGTCTAAGAAGAATTTTTGGCTCGTCACATTAACTACATTACCAATTAATTGGACATAGATACATTGTTCATTCATTTACAAATAAAAATATGATGAGGGCCAAACATCATCAACATCATAAAACACATTAATAACCAACATATATAAAACAAATATGATGAGAAAATAACAAGAGAAAAAGAGTTGTTATTGCCAAAAGAAAAATGCAACCAAGTATGGGACTTCCACTTTCCACCTGACCATAGACATGGTTGAGCCAAAATTTTTCTCACCTAGTCACCCTCGTGTCATATTCTAGGCATGAATGTAGAATATCATAAAAACCATCAATGAAAACGAAACCAGGGCTTCCAAAGGCCGAACCACAACAACCCTTAACTGGTGGTTCCATCTCACGAACAACATCAATATTGGTCTCGACCCAAGCTGTCTAGGGCTCCAGAGAGTTTTTTCCAACCAATGCTTCCATGACTACCAACTCAACCCACAATTTGCATTAGACTCCCATAGTGTTTCTCCAACCAAGGGTTCGAGGACTAGTAACTCAACCCACCAAGGGCTTCTAGTTCATTTGTACAAGTAGGGCTTCCAGGACTAGTAACTCAACCTGAGTTGTTAGAGGGCTTCTAGAGCATATGTCCAGCCAAGGCTTCCATGAACTAATAGCTCAACCCACAACCAAAATAACATGAGAACCAACGATAAAATCAAACAATGAAATGAACCCAAAACAACGTGGATATCTAAGAAATGGAAAGGCTAAGAAAATCCACTATCAATCAAGGAAATCCTCCATGCCAATGAAAAAACATGACCAAGGAACCAGACACATATTCCATGCATTCCAAAACTAGTGAGGATAACATACATGCAACTTAGTACTTGCAAAAAAAATCCCTTGTAGTTGCTAATCTTGATGTCCTATTGCGCTTTTCTACACTTCCTTTTCCTTCTTGCTCCAAATCTCCAAGTATGCAACACTCTCCAAGGGTGTTCCAAGAACTATAAGTATCCAATAATATGAGAGAGAGAGAGAGAGAGAGATAATAATGAGAGCTCCAAAGCTTCATTGAGAAAAAACCATCAACTGATCCTCATAAGCCTTTCTATTAATGAGGCTTCTATTTTCTTCGTTTTCCATTATTTTCCTTCATTTTCCTCCTCACATGCAACCAGTGACCTTTCACATACTTTTTCTCATATTTTCCATTATTTTCCTTCATTTTCCTCCTCACATGAAACTTGTGACCTTTCACCTCCCTTTTCTCCTATTTTGAATTATTTTCATAAATAAATGCCACTTTTCCTTTCTAAATCCTTATCCATTTCCTCTTCCAATTTCCGTAGTCATAATAAACCATATGAACACTTACACTAGGATCTTTTTCCCAACATTCAGCTTGGAATATGTGTCTCATGACCTTGGTTATTATTTACCTTTATTGACTTTTATTACATAGAATTTTAACGAGGTTTGGTACAATAACTCCTCCCACCACCATAAAGATGAGAATATACACATTCTAATCAGGGAATACCATGGACTTAGGAAAGGAAAACTAGGAATAATCTGACCAAAACATGGGATGGTTTCAAAGATGAGGAACATAGCTAGCAAGACTAAAGGGTCTTCTCGATGTAAGGAGATTAAGTAAATGATGAATGAAGGATGGAAAATAGTAATATTTTCTTTCCAAGAACAACCCCTATAACCCAAAATTTTATAAAACTTAGCTAAACCAACCCTGAGTGTATAGATAAGATGAAACCAAAAGAATTCAGTACCTAAAAGAATGAAGAGAATTACTAACTAGAAGATCTAAAATTATCCTCTTCTTGTGTGGGTAAAACCTAAGTTGCTTGATTTAAGAGCATATTGGATTGCAATCCATAAAAACTATGCACCTATTCTATACCAAAATATGCTATAAAATATTTGAAAGGAAGGAATATGCCATGATTGAAAATCAAACATTACTCAAGATTAATTTACAGAATCATCATTTAGAATTTCGATTCCAACCATAAAATATTTAGTACTATCTTAGTATAAGTCACCCTACACTAAAAGGATTTTGGGGTGGTATTTATCATCATATTTCTCAACCAAATGGAAAAACTAGAGTCTCCTATGTTTACCAAAAGAATTGTGGAAAAAGTTATGTTATAATCTGAATAAAAAAATAACATTTTATTGTATTGACGTTTACATTAGAAATACATATTTCAAAATTAAAAACATGCATCTATTTTCAATCACTAATATTTAATTTTATATGGGGAGTCTCATGTGTGTGTGTGTGTGTGTGTATAATCTATTTTCCTTTTATAATTTTATAAGATAATTATAATTCAGTTTTATTAGCTAAAATATAACTATTATTCAATGTAATGAAGCACAACTATCCAAAACTCAAAGATATCTAGTAACAATGAAAATATCCTACTATATATAATTTATTTTATAATTTTATAAAATAATTACGCCGTAAGGCATCTTTATCTGAAAACAAATTTCCTATCTACCTTTCTATCATAATAGGTGCCATTATATGCTTTTTTATACAATTGTATCATGCTCATCCATCGATTTGAATTGCGCTAACCAGTGACAGTTGTGACTCACTTTAGTGATTCCAAATTTCCTCCATCCAGTTCTTGACCACAGAAACTAATCTTGCAGAAACTAAGGCGATTCCAAATTTCCTCCATCTAGTTCTCAACTTTAGAAACTAATCTTGTAGAAACTAAGGTGATTCCAAATTTCCTCCATCCATTTCCCAACGACAGAAACTAATCTTGCAGATGCATGCCATTGCTCCCATGCATCTTGCAACACTGGCCTCTCAAGAATCTCACTGTTTTGATTTCAGGGAACCTCCGCAGATCAATATATAGTATACTCCTTCTTTACAATAGTAGTCAACATTCCTGCCTTCTCTGCTCTATTATTTGACAATACCAACCCTCTATTAGCAATGAGAAATATTTAACAAATTTCAAAAGTGGTGGAGGAATTTTGCTCTCTACAAGCTTAAAAAACAACCACAAAATTAATACATGAAGTATGGTGAAACCCATCATTGAAGAAGAGGTGATGGTGGAGGAAAGGATGGATTGGGGTTCCGTTAGTGGACTGGAAGAGCACCATATAATTCCCCTGACCAGAATTTGTATGTGGGGCACCTACTGGAAGCATCTGTGAGAGCCGAGGTTTAGCAGAAACAACCACAATATTAATCTATAAAGTATGGCGAAACTCATCGGTCGAAGAGTTTGATGAATTTACTGTGAACTCCATGTTTTGCGAGTATTTTATTAAGAAGGTTTAAGATTTATTAGAGGTTATAAATTTGATTTATGAAATTCTTTATTATGTTGTAGTAAATTTGGGGGATTCTTTTTGAAACCCTATGTTTGTTTAGTTTGTTAGGTTTTAATTGTTTGATGGAACATTTTGTAGGGATTTTTTTAAGGGTTCTCTCCTCTCAGGCCCCTCCTGGCTATAGTGATTTTAGACTATTAATTTTGACCACTCATGATTTTTCCTATAAGGAAATTCCTATTGCAATGCACACTATATTGTCACTAACCATGGACATTGGCTCTCATAAGATCTCTCAACATGTTAGGAGATAGCTGGCCTCTTAGTTCTCTCCAATGGGCTCTTAATAAACTATTTTCATCATATGATAGAATCATCATCATTCATGCTCAATGATCTCCAATTTCCTACTTCGTAACTAGAAGCTTAGCTCAGTCACTTTAGGTTTATTTCAGGTAGTTTTTTTTTTTTTTGGGTTTATTGTAACAAGATCGATACTAGTTATATCCATGGAAAATTCACATGTGTCTAGATGAACCCATGAGCATATCAATTTTGGTAATACTGGAACCCTATGGAGAGCATAATAGCCACTTCTCTCTACCACATGAGCTACACCCTCTTGATTGGCTGGTCGTTATGGATATAAGTCACAGTAAAATGATGTAAGACTCTTGTATTTATTGATGGAAAGGGTTTTAATATTTTATGCCACATAGAGTAGTAGAATGAGTGTTTTATTGATTTATCTCAGAGATTGTAATGGCATTTCAATGTGAAGTGCTTTGCTCTATTTTTTGGTTTTTTGAAGTCAAGGTTTTGATTACAGTTTGGCATGGGCAGGGCTGATGGTGCCAGAAGATGTGTTGCAAACGTTGGAAAATTATATCAAGCAGTCTACAAAGAAGATTTTCATCAAAGCATGGGAAATATCGAAAGCCAAAAATTTAAGATCTACTCATATTGTCCATTTTACTTCAAGAAGTTGGTGTGTTCAGTTGAATGGCAATATTGGAATTCAAGAAATGCAATGTTGATCATTGCAATCTTGGGAGGCATACTAAATCTGGTTCAAATTTGACTTAAAAAAATAAATTAAAACCCCATCTATTAGTAAATATTGGTTCAAATTATACGTATGATAGGTGCCTATATGATCCTTTAGTAGATCAGATCCATGTTATTAGGATTCACGGAATAGTCTTTCCCTAATCACACAAATGGAATTCTGTTCTTCTTCCCTCTGTAGTTTCATAATGGAAAACCTTATATTTTTTTGGCCACTCTTCCAGATGACTCCAGAAACTGAGATTCAAACTCAAGAAGCCAGGTAGGTCATATGCAATGCTGCCAAAAAGTGCCATCCTGACATGTTGGTGTTAGGTAGTATGGTTATGAAGCCCTTAAAAGGTATTACCAATAAAAATTTCTCCCCATTTGCCGCTCTGAGAAGTGCATTTTAAAAATAAGCATTGTTATTGATATGCATGATTTTGAATGATTCATGCCATTGTCGTTTTAAAAAACTAGCATTTCTCTTCTTGGGTTTCGATTAGAGTTTTATTTTTTAAAACAGGTACATATATTTTTAGGATTCTATTGGGTTTTTAGTTTGTAATATAACACTCAATTAAGCAGATGATATCGGATTATGCAGCGTTTTTCTTGGCAGTGTGAGTGACTATTGTGTTTACCATGTACAGTGCCCTATTGTTGTGGTGAAACCTAAGGAGCAGGCTCATTGATTTCTATTAGCCCAGTGCCACCTATATGCTTTAATTCATCTTATATTTTCCCTTTATTTCTGATATAAGCAGTAGATACTACATCTAATTGAAATATTCCAAGACACGGTCTCGAAATTTCAATAGTCATAATATCTGTTGGTGATAAATATGATATATATTGTAATTGCATGAATTTATTTTTAATTGGAATCATGTTACCTTTACATCTTTTTTGTGTTGGATCGTATCTATCTTTAACATACATTATTTTCACTGGGATTATTGAGGTAGTGACAATTTACAAGGGTTTTAATATTTTAGGCCACAAAAAGCAATACAATGAGTGTTTTATTGATTCATCTTATAGATTGTAATGGAATTTCAGTGTGAAGTGTTTTTCTCTATTTTTTGGTTTGCTGAAGTCAGAGTTCTGATTGCAATTTGGCATGGGGAGGGCTGATGGTGCCATCAGATGTGTTGCAAACATTGGAAAATGATATCAAGAAGTCTACAGAGAAGATTTTCACCAAAGAAAGGGAAATATGCAGAGCCAAAAATGTAAGATCTACTCATATTTCCCATTTTACTTCAAGAAGTTGGTGTAAGCTATATTGTTGGGTTTATTCCAGATTTAAAATTGTTTTGATGTTTAGTTGAATGGAAATATTGGAATTCAAGAAATGAAACCTTGATCATTGCAATATTGGGATGCATACTAAATCTGGTTCAAATGGGACTTAAGCAAAAAATTTCAAAACCCATCTATTATCAAGATACTCGTTCAAATTGGACTTATGGTAGGTGCCTATATGAATATTTGAGAATTTATTGACACATTTAACTTCAAGGAGATTCTATACATGAAGGTCTTGGCTCATTTTAGTTAGGATTGCAAACTTTGATAGGAAGATCCTTTACTACGTTAGCTCCATGTTATTAGGATTCACAGAATAGTCTTTCACTATTCACACAAATGGAATTCTACAACTTTTCCGTTCTTATTCCCTCTATAGTTTCATAATGGAAAACCTTATAGTTTTTTGGCCACTGTTCCAGATGACTCCAAAAACTGAGATTCAAACTCGAGAAGCCAAGGAGGTCATATGCGATGCTGCCAAAAGTTACCATCTTGACATGTTGGTGTTAGGTAGTGTCATTATGGAGCCCTTAAAAGGTATTACCAATCAAAATTTATCCCCATTTGCGGCTTTGAGAAGTGCATTTGCAAAATAAGCATTACTGTCGATATGCATGATTTCGAATGATTAATGCCATTGTCGTTTTAAAAAACTGGAATTTCTCTTTTCAGGTTTCTACTAGAGTTTTATTTTGTAAAACTGGTAAATATATTTTCAGGTTTCTATTGGGTTTTTACTTTGCAATATAACACTTTATTAAGAAGATGATATCCGATTCTGCAAGTTTTTCCTTGGCAGTGTGAGTGACTATTGTATTCACCATGTACAGTTCCCTGTTGTTGTGGTGAAAACCAAGAAGGAGCAGGCTCATTGATTTCTATTATCCCAGTGCTAGCTATGTGCTTTAATTCATCTTATATTTTCCCTTTATTTCTGATGTAAGTAGCAGATACTACATCTAATTAAAATATTCAAAGACATGGTCTGGGAATTTCAATAGTCATAATATCTGTTTGTGATAAATATGATATATATATTGTAATTACATGAATTTATTTTTCATTCGAATCATGTTCCCTTTACATATTTTTGTGTTGGATCATATCTATGTTTAACAAAAATTCTTTTCACTGGGATTATTTAGGCAATGAAAATTTACAAGCAAGAAGATTATGGAAGATTTATATGGATGGAGTTTTCCCCAATTATCCATTAGTAGTTGAAAAAGAGAAATGTCCTGAAAGTTCTATAACATTTTTACCGGACTTTGGAGTTTAGGGAAAACATGTTCTGCTCAGGAGAGAATATAAGATATAATAACAGACCCTTGGACAGCCTAAAAAACTTCAAATTGAAATAATGGACTTTTTTGGAACGAGGTTGGATTCAAGTAAGAGAACTAAGAATCTAGGAGATGAGCTTTACTCAGGTTATACTTGTAAAAAAGGAGAGATTGAAGCTGCGGTTATAGCTACTAGAGTTCACACCTTCTTTGGGAAGGCAGCTCATTTGGTGGATGGCCTTGACTATGTAAACGATAGCAGCAACAAGGCGGTTCCCTTTGACCTACACCCCCCTTCTCATCAAAGCAAACCCATTTTTTTTTCACTTTCTATTACCTTGGCCTTGAAGTAGTGACTATATTATAATTTTAATAAATAAATAACATTATTTTATTGTATTGATCGTTGCATTACCAATACATATTCCAAATCAAAGACATGTATCTATTTTCAATCACTAATATTTATTTATATATATATATATATATATCTATATATATATATTTTAATTTTATAAAATTATTATAATTACTTTTTTTTTCTAAAATTCAAATATTCTTCAATATAATGAAATAAAACTATCCAACGATCAATCACATCTAACCACAATGAAAATCTATTACTTTGTATAGATTTTTTATAGGTTATTATAAATAGTATACTATTCCAAGTAATATATTCACTCAATTTTTTATAGATGAATACTATATTTTATTTTTAAATAAAAATAATGACTCATACTCCCTTACTCCAATAAAAAGAAATAATTTATTTTTATTTTATAATTTTATAAAATAATTATAAATATATATAATAAAAATAAAAAATACTAGTACTTTATTTATTCATAGATTATTAGAAATAGAGTCCTATTATAATATATATATATATATATATATATATATATATATATATATATATATAATAAAAATAATGAAGTAGAATCTCATTCCATAGACTTCTCATTGCACTGCACTTTAATGCTAAAATGATGTCAACTGACATCAACATTGCATGCTATAGAGCAAGTTATGAGCCCATTGAACACCTGCATTACACGTCTTATCTCTAAGTATTAAATAATCTCTAATCAACTTAATGATAGTGAATACGCGCAATGCACACTTCAATCCCATTCTTCGCTGATTACTTTTCCCTACGAATTTGGACCATGGTGGCCTCCAATTTGAAGATGATGTTCTTCATTATCCTGTCACTACAACTCTCTCTAACATTGTCTCAAGAGAATAAGAATGAAATGAATGGAGTGTCCATGATCCTCCATTCATTTATGAATGTGAAAGCCAAATTTACGAAAAAAAAGGTGGGCGAGAGTGACAACTAAAACAAACTTATCGAAATAGAAGTACAATTGCAATCAAAGTGAGGAATACTCTCAATGAAAATGTGCACTCACTATCGACATGTGTTGCACAATATATTGTGCTTATGGATTGTGCAGTCATTATCATTGGTGATTATGCATGCCTTACCTTTAAGAGTTATGGTGTACCTATGTAAGCTTTCATCGAAAGAAGTGAACTTGTGAATTATTCTATAACTAAGAATGCATAAGAAAGTGAGCTTGACACTTAAAATATAAGGGAGCGTTAACCAACCATGAAGGAGATATGAATGATTAAGGAACGACATATTCTAGAATCACAAGTAGGCTCCAAAATTTGACTGTAAGAAAACATTTGGAGGATGCTTGTTGCAATGAAAATATGTTAATCATGAGGTCACACTTAAGGCTAATGGAGTGAGATAAACCATATCATTAGTCTGGGTGGCACGAATTGAAAATTTTTCATATATCACAAACAATGTTAATAGAATTTTTGTTGTATCACTTGGGGGCCACTTTGGAGGAGTACACCTCATTTGGAGGCATCTCTGAAGTGGATTTTAGGATATTTTTTCCTACCCTTGCATTTGAAATCGGTTGGCGATTATCCCCTCATGACATGTTATTATTGATGGTAACCATGGAATCCATTTTTTCATATCTTTTAGATAGGGTGATAGGGAGGGTTTTGTCCTCTTTCTACTCGAGAAGGATTTCAGGGAAGCTCACCTGATTCTCCTCGGTTGTGCTCCCCTCATGATGTTTGAGTGTGCATGCTTGGACAAAGTTTAAAAGGGTCGGTAAGTAGGTCATTATTATAATTGTCCCAAATATATCTTCCCTATAGTGCTATGCCTTGATCAATCAGGCTCAAGTAGTGAGAAGATCACTCTTCAATCTCTTGGTTTGTGTGTGTTTACCTTTAGGGGTTCTTTTACAAAGTGTTGTTTGGTTTGAGTCATAGTTTGGCCAAAAATGTGTCTTACTGACTTAAATCTATATTCACTTTGGTTGGATGAAGTGACCATCATTCTCATATATTGTTAGGCCTTTCTCATGAGGAGGAGGGTACACCATCATGTATATGTATTTTGATTTGATTCCAGTAGTGGAAATCTAAACCCATACTTTGGTTGGGGGGATAAGATTTGTCATACAGAGGAATATTTTTTTTGGTGTTGAGGTAATATAGAACCAACAACTTGAATAAATTTTCATGATTAAAAATAAAATATGACAAGGAATAAATGCAAGGCCACCTAAAATAGGGATGGAAAAGAAAACATTACCCACAAAAGAAAAAATGGAAACGACATCCCACAATTTTGGTTTGAGGAAGAGCTTGCAAGCTAGAAGGGTCCACAGATCCAATGGATGGTAGGATTTTAAGGGTAGGGTAATGGTTTAAGCTTTTACATAATTCTGGAAACCCTTTCTCCAGTAACTCATCCCACCACCATAAAGATGAGAATATAGGAATCCTAATAAATGAATACCATGGAATTAGGAAAGGAAAATTAGGACTAATCTGACCAAAAGATGGGGTGGTGCCAAAGATTAGGAACATAACTAGAAATATTGAAGGGGCTTTGCAATGAAAGGAGAATAAGAAAATGATGAGTCAAGTAGGGAAATGAGACATATTTGTATATATAAATATTTAGTAATGTGCTATTATATATATATATATATATATATAATGTGTATTTTTTTAAATAAAAATATAATGAGGCAGACTCCCCATTGCATTGCACTCAATGTGGCAGTGATGTCATTGCATTGCACGAGAATGATGGCTGCATCGAAAGCTTCCAGAAGTGCTCACAGATTTGTCCACATTTTGGCCTTACTTATGGCATTAGAAACGCGACGGGGCGTGTATTGACTGACACCTTCACTTTTCGACTGGAAGACGGAGGATATAATTATATAATTATAAAGATATCTAATATCAATGAAAATCTAGTACTTTATTTATTTATAGATTATTAGAAATACTGTCCTATTTATTTGTTTATAGATTATTAGATATAGTGTCCTATTCAATATATATATATATATATATATATATATATATATACATACATATATATATATATATATATATATATATATATATATATATATATATATATATATATATATATATATATATATATATATATATATATATATATATATATAATGATGCAGACTCCCCATTGGACTACACTTTAATGCGAAAGTAATGTCAACTGACATCAACATTGAATGATATAGAGAAAGTTATGAGGCGAATGGCCATTGAACGTCGGCATTAAAAATCTCTAATCAACATAATGATAGTCAATACGTGCAATGTGCACTTCAATCCCATTCTTCGCTGATTACCTTTCCCTACGAATTCGCACCATGGTTGCCTCCAAGTTGAACCTAATGTTCTTCATTATCCTCTCACTGCAACTCTCTGTAACATTGTCTCAAGAGAATAAGAATGAAAAGAATGGAGTGTCTATGTGCCTCCACATGAAGACAAGGACGAAGAGCGTGTCTATAAACAAAATCACAGTGGAGGAGCCTCTCTACTATGCTAGCAACATCATCGAGTATTACATGAAATTATCAGTGGGTACTCCTGCACAAGAGTTATTTCTCATGATGGACACGGGAAGTGATGTGGTGTGGGTAGGCTGCACCAAAAATTATAGATGAAACAAGTGCAATGGGTACAAGATAGTCTTTCTTTGAAGAAAATCATCTTTTGATGTGGCTGTAAAGTGTGCAGATTCAAAGTGTAGAGACCTGTACTGTGATAATGAAGGTTGCGCCGAAAGCTTCCGGAAGTGCTCGTGGATTTGTCCACATTTCATCCTCGCCTATGGCTCAGGAAACACGATGGGGCATTTACTGACTGACACCTTGACTTTTCCAATGGAAGACAGAAGAAGGCATGTTATTTTAAATTTTTTGAATTTTATGTTTTTGGAAATTTTCTTTTGGAGCCTCTCTTCAGAGATGTGCCAAATCGACCAGCAGAATTATTCAATTTTTCACTTAAATATATGTTTTTAAGTTATAATTTATAAATTGAAGTTTAAAAGTTTTATTATAAATTGAGATCTTGATCTTGAGTTATTTAATACTTTTAAATTTTTTGAATTTTAGGTTTCTATAGAGGATTTCTTTTCTCCACAGACTCTAGCGATGGAGATAGGAACATCCACACCATTTCAACCATTTGAACAAGTTGTCTAATTTTTTTTTAATATTATTGAAAATAATTTTATATATGCATTTTCATTTGAAATTTTTTAATATATATAACTGTACATGTCTACTGTATAGTTTATTGTTGGAGATGTTCCTATGGGAGAAGTTGTAGTGGATAAGCAGAAAATGGAGAGGGAACCTCATGAGGTATTGCATGATTTTTTTTACATTTTGTTTTTCACTTGAAGTTCTATATATTCTCACTCAATTTTAAATCATCAAATTTTAATGTTTGTACACATTGTGTACAGGTTCCCCATGCTTCGTAGGATAGCTCGAGGATTGTGAATTTTTTTGGAAAGACACTACATCCATCTGTATTTGATGGATGATGCACATGTACACGTGAAAAATTATATTTTCAATAGATTTATTCTTAAATTTACCTTTTTTTATATAGTCTTATATAGATGCGGTCATATATAGCTTGATACTTGATACTTGTGAGATCTATAAATTTTGGACATATTTTATGTGAGCTACATTTGGTACATGTGAATGTGATATCTAATGTTTTTAAAACTTAAGTTTTGGACGGTTGAACTACATTTGGCATGTGAAGTAATGTTACAGAGTTATATATAATTTTTTTGTTTTTAAAACTCAAGTTTTGGATGGTTGAACTACATTTGGTATGTGATGTGAAGTAATGTTGTGTTAAATAACTTGTTTTGTTTTTAAAGTGGTATGGTCAAACTACATTTGGTATCTGAAGTAATGTTACTTGATACTTGTGATCTATAATGTTTTATTTTTATAATTGAAGTTTTGGATGGTTGAACTACATTTGGCATGTAAAATAATGTTGTGTTATAATTTGTTTTTCTTTTTTCTTTTAACTTAAGTTTTGGATGGTCAACATGTACATTTTGCATGTGAAGTAACATTGTGATCTATATTAATGTTTTTCTTTTGAAAAAACTCAATTTTTGGATGGTTGAACTACATTTGGCATGTGAAGTAATGTTGTGTTATAATTTGTTTTGTTTTTAAAAGTTAAGTTTTGGAAGGTTGAACTACATTTGGCATGTGAAGTAATGTTATGATATAATCAAAAAGTTTTTAAACTCAAGTTTTGGACTCAGGTGTCTACATTGCAACGATTGCCAATATTTATGTTTATTTTTCTGTTGCAGTGGTGCAAACAATAAACAATAATGAATATATGTACATGTAATGATTTACACACATATTTGAAACCATATATGTTAAAGCGATTGAATATATATATATATATATATATATATATATATATATATATATATATATATATATATATATATATATATATAGATAATCATAAGATTCTAGGTCTTGTTAGATGTTTCAAACAACCATAAAATTTTAGAAATGCATTCTATAATGTATACATATGTAGTACGTGCAACATTTTTCATCAATGCACATAGAAAATCTACTTGAATAGTTAATTGCATTCTAGAACATATATATCTAGTACTTCAACATTTTCATCGATGCCAATAGAATTTAACTACTTTTAGTTAATTTCATTCCAGAAAATATATATATTTAGTACATGAAACATTTTTCATCAATGCACATAGTAAAACTACTTGAACAGTGAATTTCATTCTAGAACATATATATATCCAATACATGCAACATTTTTCATCAATGCACATAGAAAAGCTAATTTCAGTTAATTTCCTAGAACATGTATATATCCAGTACATGCCACATTTTTCATCAATGCAGATAGAAAAACTACTTTTAGTTAATTTCATTCTAGAACATATATATCCAGTACTTGCAACATTTTTCATTAATACACATAGAAAAGCTACTTTTAGTTTTAATTGCATTCTAGAGCATATATATATATATATATATATATATATCCAGAACATATATATCCAGTACTTGTAACATTTTTCATCAATGCACATAGAAAAGCTACTTTCAGTGAATTTCATTCTAGAACAAACACACACACACACACACACAGATATATATATCCAATACATGCAACATTTTTCATCAATGCATGTATAGAAAAGTTAATTTCTATTGATACTATTGTGCATGTACCAAAACAATGTACATGTGAAAACACTTGCACAGATAAGATAACAAGAAATCTCAATTTTTAGTTGAGTTCTTGAAGTTATAAAACATGAATTCAATGAGAAGAAATTGTTGGGTAGTTCAATAAAAAAAATCCAATAGAATGCCATCTTCAATGATCCGTTCATGATTGGATTTTGACATTTTCAATTTCTTAATTTTTCATTTTTTTCTTTGATTGAACCTCTATCAACTTTATGTGTGCTACACACACCAAGTGAATATATTGAAAACTTATGACATCAGGTTCATAGGCTTCAAAGTGAACAAAATCACCACTTTGATTAGCTTTTTTTTAAAATAACCATTCAGTATAATAGATCCTCTTTCATATGGAAACCCATCATTATTATAGTTTTCTAATAATTTCATTTTTTTGTTCAGCGCAACGCATCAAAAAATATTCACATTTTCATAATTTTCAGTAGGTGAAATTACGAAAAAAACATCTCCTGCATAATAAAACAAACTTGTGTATTTAAATTTATTTCTAGATATCTATCATTTGAAATAAATTCAAATGTTACCTTCTCTAACAAGATCAGAAACTTGATCACCATGAGATGATATTGTAGTCTCCTCTAATTTCATTTCTTCAAAAATTGCAATGTACATTTTCCCCTTTTTATTTAGCTCTGTATGTTTCCAATATTTTACATACATTTTGTTTTCAAAAACATCATTGGATTTTGTGTTGTCTATGTAAACATGACAAAAACAAGAATATTTTCTTTTATCCAATGCAAACACATTTGTGGACAACTCTTTTTTAACTGAATGCAATTTTTGAGTCCCTTTTATTGTTTCAATGTCATTTCCAATTGATCTATCTACATCTTCAATCCCAATATGCCAAAAAAACCTATATATGGAAAATTCAAAGAATAATGTAAATATGATATCAAAATACCATCAAATATAATCATTGTGATAAATGTACACTGTTTAAAATTAGATATCCAATAAAAATGAAATTGAATGTACCTTCGCACTTGCCTTGATCGGTTAGTCTCATGGCTTAGAGCAGCAATGCACCATTGAAAAACTTCTTTATCATCCACAAGTCAGTTTGCAGAGGGGTTCATTTGATATCTTCTAAGTGCTCGTTTTATGCATGCCCCTACACCGTCATGTTGTCCTTTTCCATGGTCAATCTCAAAGAAATTCCAACGATGTTTAATGCAGGTTTTCTTATGAAGAAAACACGACCAAAAGAATGATCATGAATATTTGAATTGACTTGCACATCCTTCTGACCATATCCAATTCTCATTGAATTTTATTCCATGACTTTTCAAGGAGTCATAAATATTTCCAAAACAGTGTTGTACAAAATATGTTTCATGTGTACGATCGTCATTGATATGAAAGTGATATTCTTTAATAAGATGTAGATTTTCACTGGTGCTTTATATATGATCGACGTTTTGTTCAGCATGTCTATATAGAATATGGACGAGCATGGAGACTTGTTCAGAATGATAGTATTCACTACGAATTTCTTTTTATGGAACAAATGTGTAGTTTTCTTCAAAATCAATTACTGACAAAATGGTCCCTAGTGGAAAAAATTCACGAGATTTTTTGAATTTCAAGTCTTTCCATCGATCTCAATGGGAATGCTTAGTGTATTTATAAATTTTTGCCTCAAACTTTCTCAAAAACTCTATCACAAAAATTTCTTCTTCTTGTAATTGAATTCTTTTAGCACTATTTGAGCCTTGAATCGTTGTATGGATATATTCATATCTCCTCTATTTCAATTTCATGTTGGACAATGATTGACTATTTATATAAATACGATATTTGTTTTGAAATTTAGTCAAATTTCCACAATCATCGCATTTTTTACCACAAAAAAAATTCTTTTTGTAAAATAATTCATCACTTTCTCTTTCACATAGAATTTGAGATATGAAATCACGGATAGTGGAAGGAGGAGGTGAATCTTTCCAAAATGTTGTACCAAAATTAAGGAATGTGTCATAATATAACTCAAATTCCACATGATAACGACAACAACAAGTGTCTCGTACGGTGATAGGTTTTACATACCATGTTTTTTGTTGAAAAAAATCATTGATTGAGACATGAATTTCACAATTCTCTTCTTTGAAATTGTTGAACAACTCTATATGAGTGGTTTCCAAGAAATGTTTTTCATGTTTTTCGTACTGATTTTGTGCTATTCTTCTTCACATGACATCCCTTGCATTTGGCGAAACACGTGAATTTTTCATCCAATATTCATATATTGTTTTTTTAACATTTTCTCCAATTTTATCTTTGTATGGTTTCCTACAAATAGCTCTCCAACAAGTGAGTTCATCATTTACATCTATTTGCAACTGAAATTTCTGATGTTTGTGCAAATTTTTTCTTGAGGTTCCTAATGCTCGTGACATATATTTTCCCAAGTGATTCTCTTTAGTACTTGATCAAACCACTGCTGTATGTATTGTTGTTCGTACAGCTGAAACATTTTTCTCTCTAGATATTCTAATTGAGTTTATAGCAATATTTATATTTTGTATCACATCTTCCTTCATTTTTTTAATCTTTTTTTGATTTTCGAATACCCAATAAAGTCATAGTTTCTTTTAATTTCCTTAATGATAGGAGACCTTTCAACATTTGGGCTTGAACTGTCACATTTTCCTTTATGAAGTACGTATCAAAAATTCACTTAACATGATATCTTATAACATGGTCAGCTCTTTTATCTCCATATGTGTGAGTGTCAACATTTTCTAACATCTCATCATTGGCATTGATTTCATCTGTACATATTCGAATGCATAGTACATAATAAGTTTACATATTCAATAAATAAATAAAGTAATAGATATGTATAACATCAATAATACATGCATGTTTTCAATATATATATATATATATAGCCCCAATGGTTAGCTCAATTGGTGGAGTCCCCGCTTGAAGTACTCCCTGATTGAGAGGTCACAGGATCAAATCTCATTGACGCCTGCGGGGTTAGGCCTCAGTGTTAGGCCGATAGTAGATCCCCTCGGGAGGATGTACTACGATTTCTTAAGACCGTGGATGTAGCCAGTACGTGTGTGCGGGCACATAGGAAAGTGAACCACCAGGAAAAAAAAATAATAATAATAATAATAATAATATATATATATATATATATATATATACCTTGTGACTCAATTTCTTCACTTGAATTTCTGTCAACATTTTCACCATCTTAAATCATTGGTTCAATATCTCTTTCACTTTCTCTTTCAAAATTTTGTATCTCATCATCAATGTTTTGAGGAATATCTCTCTCTGTTTACATCACAAAATATTTTTCAAATTATTTCATCAAATAAAAATTAAGATTCACATTTTAAACTAGGAAAATTTTGAATGATATCTATGTTATATTTTGATGTTCTTGTTATTTTAATGGATTTGTCTAACTTAGCTATAGAATGCATCCCATTTTGCAGCTAATTGTTGTTTCCACATATAATTTTATGGTTTGATATGTTATAAGGAGAGAATAAAGGAATGAGCCACATGGACATTTCCAGAATTATCCATATATGGATTTTGTCCTATCCACGTAGTCGAATTGAATAGAAAAAGGTGCCTATGATCGAGGTCGAAGTATGGTCAAAGGACTTGATTTGAGAATGAAAAACCTTTGATTTTATTTGACGTAGAAAATAAAGAGTTAACCACTTAGAATTTTCTTCTATGTTTCAGTTGTAATCGCCATATTTAGGCAGAATTAGCTCCTCACAGTTACATTTAATTTTGTTTAAATACCAGTTCTGTGAAGACCAAAGACAGTCTTAATTTTCTGTAAACGTTCTATATGATTTAGATTCTGTCCTTTTTCATAATCCAAAGACTGTGTTCATGGTTCCAATTTCTTCTTAATGCGTGTATAGTCTGTTAGGATCTTAACCTATTCTGTTGCAGAGTGCCACTGCATAGGAGGAGGTATTTCATTAGTTGTTTTAGTTTAATTTCATTAGCTCTATTTTATCAATTCACAAGTAGATTTACATTATGTTGTAGCTTTTATATTAATTTCATAGATTAAATTTATAAGTGCTTTCTTAGTATTAGTTTTAGAATGATTGTATAATATTTTGCTTACCAAGAAGACCTCAAGAAAGTAGATTCTTCTATTTTCCAACTGGATTATGCTTGATGCATTAGAGCACACAGTTGTTTGGCTTCTTTACATGATTTTACACTGGTTTCTTAGATTAAAACCTCAATTAGGTGTATAATTAAATGCTTGTAAATCATGCGAAGAATATGACACTGTCATAGTTCCAAATTGGATGCTTGAGTATTTAACATATACAATAATTGAGTTTTCGTTTACATGCGTTTACACTGCGTTCCTAGATCAGATCCTCAGTTAAATGTATAATTAGATGCTTGTAAATCATGCCAAGAACATGACTCTGTCATACATCCAAATTGGATGCTTGAGTATTTAAAATATACAGTAATTGAGTTTTTCTTATATGCTTTTTAAATGCTTTCTTGGATTAAATTTTTAAAACTAAATTGTAATAAATTTCTTGTAAATCATGTCAAGAGGGTGATTGTGTCATACTTCCATATTGAATGCTTGAGTAGTTGGTTATACAATAGTTTATTTTCCTTTGAATCTGCTTTCATTTAAATTAGCACTATCATAAGATTCATATTTCAATCCATGGAGTAGAACTAAGTTAAGATGGATTAGAATTGACTTTAATTTTCAAAAAGCTCAAAGTAATTAGAATAGATACTCTTTTTTTTACATCAGATTCTAACCATTTAAATTTTGATTCATTTTTTATGAAAATTAGAATAGTTAAAGAACACTTCCTTTTCTTCCTTCTTTCAAAGTTAGTTTTAACACTTAAACTTCATTAGATTCAGTTGATTCATTTCATAGTTCTCATTCCTTACAATTAACCTTTAGACATATACAACAAAACTCCCCAGAAACAAAATAAAAACATACACAACGAAGTAAGAAGAAGGTTAACTAAGAATATATAGTGCACCAAACTTCATCAGATTACTACTCTCGTTTGATGATTTATGTCGAACAATTTAAGACATTAAATTGGCTAAAAAACCTCCATACACCACATTCCTCCATTCCTGAGCACAATGTAGCAAGGGAATTCCTACAACGCAAAACTATGTTCATGAACAACAAGAAAACACAAAGAGAGTAGCTAATAAAGCAGACCCCATGAAAGATAGGAGTGCCACCCATGGAATCTAGAGCACCCCTATGTAGCATATACAATTGGAAGAATCAATAAGAAATATCAGTAGCTCACTTAGAGAGTTTCTCATTCATCACGTTGCTGAGTCAGAAAACATGAAAATAAGGAATAACACAACATATAAGAGGCTTGTATCCAAATTCCAGCTCATGCAAATGCCTTGAAAAAAACAGGTAAACTCAGGTATAGCTTCTCACCCCTAGATATGCATCCATAATAGCCAACAATAATTAAATTTTTAGATTTAGAGTTTAAGGGGTAGAAAGGTGGCCAGCTAGCTTGGCCACCAACATGAAGAATGAGTAGGGATAACTGCAAATTCACACCACCTGGGCATGAAAAATAAAAAAAATTAAATCAGGTGACGTAGAGGAGGACGAGGGGAGGAGACACGTAGTATCAACCAGTTAACAAGAAGAGGGTCCAACTGTCTACAACAGGAACTGGAGCTGATCTGAGTTACATAAGCTCTCAAAAATTAGTTATGCAATATAATAAAAAGAGATCTTGTATCATCAAAACTATTTAATTGAGAATTTTTGAGGGAAAGAGACTGAAGGGAGCCTGCAAAATAGCAGTGCCGAGAGTGGGTTTCATATTTGAACAATGTGCAGCGGCAACAATAGAACAACATTACCAGAAATTGAGCTAGCTTCCAAATCATATCGCATATCAAACATAGTAACAAGGGACCAAGGGAAGCTTTTCTCCTAGGCTTAGAGAAGAAGGAGAATAAGAGCTAGAAGAAGAACCAAAAGAGGAACAAGAAGAAGAAGAGGAAGATACAGAGGGCTAGGGAGAAATGAAAGAAATGGAAATAGAGACATAAGTCATAAAGGTAGAATAAAGTGAGAAAGAAGCAGACTGACAACACAACACCACATCCCCTCAAGACAAATAGGTAGTTGCCACCTTAGCTCCTCTGAGCGAAAAGAGAAAAATCCAGAACTCTATGTATTTTAGAGATGAAAAGAGTCAGAGGATAAGTCATAGAGAGATGAAAAACCCTCCCACGAGCCCAAATATCATTGAAAAATCACCAAGGGAATAGGAAATAATCGAAGAAACTGTTTTGAAGGAGTAGCTGTAGAAGGCAAAAGAAGAGAACGTATTAATGAAGGAGCGATTGTAGCAAACAGACAGCAACTAGCCACCATGGCAGATTTTTTCACAAAATCCTTTTAGCATAGATTCCCTTCTGACTCATGGGTAAAAATGAGAAGTTGGGTTACACTTTTGTGAGAATCGGGGGCGGAAATTTTTTTTCTCAATTATGTAGCTGAAATTTTATAAAATTTCAACTGAAATATTCAAGAGCTCGGCAGAAATTTCGAAATTAGTTTGGCTAAACTCATTCTACCATTTACATTGACAGTGTAATGACGGTGTGGGAAAACATATTTTTGGTTGGAGATGGGAAAACCGGCAAAAAAAGTTCGGTTGAAATTTTAAAATAGCTCGGGCGAACTTATTCTTATAAATATATCGACCTGCAAACCTTAGTAGGTTTCTTATGCACATGTGTCTCACATCTATCGGTCTCGTGTCTGTGAGGTGTTTATATGTTGTGGTGTTTCTCTTTTGTGAGGTGTTGTCATGTTTCTCTGTGATAAGGTGTTTCATCTGTGAGGTGCTACTTTGTGGCGTCACGACAACGAGGTGAGGTATTGCTCTGTTGCAGTGTTTCTTTGTTGCTCTGTGAAGAGGTGGGGTGTTGCAGTTGCGCTGCGACGAAGAGTTGAGGTGTTGCTCTATTTGTTTTGTAATTTTTTTTTGTTGAATTCTTTTGGTTTGATTTTAATTTAATTTTTTTTTGTTCACAGGGAATTTGTTCTACGTCCTCCACGATGTCTTCAGTGATCTCCAGGCTTCATCCTCGTTGCGGCTTCATCTAAAAATTTCTGTGAATTTCCAAATATGAAATCCTCTATCATTGAAATCCTTTGTTAAACATTAAATGGTAAACATTTAACAAGAAATAAGATTTATAATACATAGTAAACACTAATTTCAAATTTTCATTTCAGATGTATCAGAATGATCACTAAAATTTTACATCATAAATTTGTGAGCTATATTCATAATCGTATAGAGTAGTATTGATTAGGCTTGTCCTCACTGGGATATGATACCATGCTAATTTTTAACAATGGTATGTTCTATTCTTGCAAAAATTACTTCAATGTCCTTTTATTATCCCAATTACAATTCTAATTCAAATAGAAATCACATTAACCATTAGATCAATCTTGAGAGTAATTGTATATAAAACATAGAAATAAAATGCAGAAGACAAAACAAATATGGGAAAACCCAACAGGTCTTCCTCTTCTTAATATATATAAATTTTTAGACAGAGAGATAATCCAATATTTTACAAGGATAATGAAGTCAAATTCAAGGCTTTGACTTTCAAACTATCCTCCAAAATCCAAACGACAGTTGACTAAAAGATGCTCATAAAACCAATCGAAACAACCAAGCGTCACCTCTAAAATCTCTTAAGAAACCCGAATTTAAGCCTCTACAATTTTAGTCAAGGATTGCATAGTTGATTTTCCTTCAATGTAGGTCAATAGAGGGTCTAAACCTGCAATTTATAATCCCATAGCTTCATTCTTTTAGCCTTCAAGAACTCGCTCAATATTCCTCTCAAAAAATCCTTCTAGAAAAAGATAATATTTCTTATGCATGCATAGTTTTAGTAGTGTCAAACGGAACATTTTTTTCACTATATTTATTTGAGGCATGTTACATTCTTACCTATCATATCAAATATTTTGGATTCTTGAACTTCCTTCATGATATCTATGGTTTCTTACCTTCGTTCAATATTGGGTAAAAGCTCATGGTCTTACCCTAATTTCTATTCTAATTCCCTTTCCTAACTTTGATTTTCCTTTTGACCTTGGAGATAAGCCCAATCATTAAATTTGATAGTCATCCCTTATAGATAATTTATTATGGGTTGCTTAATGGTTTCCAACCCTTATGATGATGTGAGGTAGTGTTTCAAACATGGGAGTAACTTGTGTTTGCAAGTGATGCTCACGGGCCATGGTTTCTTTTGTGGGTTATATATGGTTTACTTCTACCTCCTAAGATAAAATTTCTAAAAAACATGAAACATTCCTTAAATTCAAAATAGATATATACTAAGGATTAATCATGATATGTATTTCTACGATATAAATTCTAAGGATAATTAATCACATATGTGTTAAAGTAGAATATGAAATAAGCCCTTTTTACACTTGGCTTGGCTCTTAGGAACATAGATGGGTGGGTTTGGGAATGTGGTTCACATGAAAAGTAATAGGGAATGGATTTAGTGAAAACCTTTTATAAGATCAGGACAAAAACAATGTGAGAGAGAGAAAAAAACCTTTTATATTCAATGTAAAACATATGCATTAACATATAATTGTAATATTTTCCCTTCTTTCGAACTTAGTCCATCCTTTTAGATAAATCCACTTAAATGAAACAAATATATCCATAGTGATCCAATGATACTTTTTCACCAAAAAATATTCCATTTTGGACTTATATTTCTCAAAAATATAATCATTGAATTTATGCATTTATCTCTTTAAGCTGCTCAACTATTTTATTACACCATAGGAATCATTTCGATATATCTCCCATTTTAATGGGGTCTATCACATTTCAAGAAAAACACATTAGACATAAAATTTTCCCATTGAAACCAAAAGTAATTTGATACAAAACGTAGGTTTTAACATTATATAGTTAATTTTTTCAAATAGATTATTAATAAAATGAAAAATATTCAATGTAAAGCACATGCACATTAACATATAATTGTGAAAATTTCCCTTCTTTACAAATTAGTCCATCCTTCTAGAAAAATCCCTTTTAATGAAGCATATATATCCATAGTGATCCACTGAAATTTTTTCACCAACAACTATTCCATTTTGGACATATATATCTCAAAACTATGCTCATTGAATTTATGCATCTATACCTTTAAACTACTCAACTATTTTATTACACCATAGGAATCATTTCGATATATCAACCATTTTAATGGAGTCTCTCACATTTCGAGAAAAACACATTAGGCATAAACGTTTCTGATTGAAACCAAAAGTGATTTGATACAAAACATAGGTTTTAACCTTATATAGTTAATTGTTTCAAATAGATTCTTAATAAAATGAGAAAATTCAATTTAAAACTCATGCATTAACATATAATTGTGATATTTTCTCTTCTTTCCAACTTAGTGGACATTCTTCTAGAAAAATATCTTTTAATGAAGCAGATATATCCATAGTGATCCACTAATATTTTTTCACCAACAACTATTCCATTTTGTACTTATATATCTCAAAACTATGCTCATTGAATTTATGCATCTATATCTTTAAACTACTCAACTATTTTATTACACCGTAGGAATCATTTTGATATATCTCCCATTTTAATGGGGTCTATCACATTTCGAGAAAAACACATTAGCCATAAAAGTTTCCCATTGAAACCAAAAGTAATTTGATACAAAACATAGGTTTTAACCTTATATAGTTAATTGTTTCAAATATATTCTTAATAAAATGAAAAATATTCAATGTAAAATGCATGCACATTAACATATAATTGTGATATTTTCCCTTCTTTCTAACTTAGTCTATCCTTCTAGAAAAATCCCTTTTAATGAAGAAGATATATCGATAGTGATCCAATGATATTTTTTCACCAACAACTATTCCATTTTGGACTTATATATCTCAAAACTATGCTCATTTAATTTATGTATCTATATCTTTAAACTACTACACTATTTTATTACACCATACGAATCATTTCAATATATCTCCCATTTTAATGTTGTCTATCACATTTCGAGAAAATCACATTAGCCATAAAAGTTTCACATTGAAACCAAAAGTGATTTGATACAAAACATAGGTTTTAACCTTATATAGTTAATTTTTTCAATTAGATTCTTAATAAAATGAAAAATATTCAATGTAAGACACATGCATTAACATATAATTGTGATATTTTCCCTTCTTTCCAACTTAGTGGACATCCTTCTAGAAAAATCCCTTTTAATGAAGCAGATATATCCGTAGTGATCCACTGATATTTATTCACCAACAAATATTCCATTTTGGACTTATATATCTCAAAACTACGCTCATTCAATTTATGCATCTATTTCTTTAAGCTACTCAACTATTTAATTTCACCATAGGAATCAATTCGATATATCTCCCATTTTAATGGGGTCTATGACATTTCAAGAAAGACACATTAGCCATAAAAGATTCCCATTGAATCCACAAGTAATTTGATACAAAACATATTTTTTGACCTTATATAGTTAATTTTTTCAAATATATTCTTAATAAAATGAAAAATATTCAATGTAAAAGACATGCATTAACATATAATTGCAATATTTTCCCTTCTTTCCAAATTAGTCCATCCTTCTAGAAGAATGCCTTTTAATGAAGCAGATATATCCATAGTGATCCACTAATATTTGTTCACCAACAAATATTCTATTTTGGACTTATATATCTCAAAACTATGCTCATTTAATTTATTCATCTATATCTTTAAACTACTCAAATATTTATTCCACCATAGGAATCATTTCGATATATCTCCAATTTTAATGGGGTCTATCACATTTCAAGAAAAACACATTAGGCCATAAAAGTTTCCCATTGAATCTAAAAGTAATTTTATACAAAACATAGGTTTTAACCTAATATAGTTAATTTTTTCAAATATATTCTTAATAATATGAAAAATTTTCAATGTAAAACACATGCATTAACATATAATTTACTCGAGAAACCCAAAACAAGAAGATCAGTTCTTTATTAGTATATTAATTTTTAGACCATCACACACACACACACACACGTATGTATGTATATATATATATGTATTTATCCCACGATAATTATAAAATACCAACCCATTGTCTTGAATCAGATAAAACTTTAGTACTTTAACTGAAACCATGGAACCATGCGGTAAACTACCGTGTGGTAGAAAAATGTTAACAAAAAAAACCATGTCATGAAAAACATGATAAAGGGAGAATTTTTTTTCCCAAAAACGTCTTTTTGGGGAACTACCCCTGAACACCTGTGTGTGGGGAATTTTTCATCTATATGAAACCCTAATGTGGGGGTCCTTTCCTCCCATTTTATTCCCACCACTATTCTTAGAAAAATATCTAGTGCATGGGGGTATTCACATAAAGAATATAACACATACCAGACATCCAATAATTCTCCTTAATGTGACCATCAATGTTGCAATGGTTAGAATTATTTCTACTACCCTTGCATGGATGTGTAGTGGCTATTTTATTCTTATCCTCCTATTCCCAGTTCTTATTCCCCTCCTTCAAAGTTTCTTGGTGCTATTTTTTCTTCCAACCACTTAAGTACCCTTTATTTTGGCCTATGGTTTCTAGATAATGTGGGTATACACATGGCTCATACATTATCCTTAGCTTGGAAAGAATCACTTGTTTTTGTAGATGGTTATATAGACCCCACATATACTTAAGGAGTACACTTGGGCTCTTGGGAAATATATCCAATAATATGACCATATTTTTGAACTTAGTACACTCTTATACACCCTTATGTCTATATAAAGTAGTGTGAGTGATTCCACAGGTCCTCTACACACTTCATAGGGTATAATTGGGATAGGTAGTGTTAACTTCTACAAGTTCTATAGGCAGAGTTTCTAAAGGGCTAGGTAGCCTCTGGATGGATCTCATATTTTATGAAAGGTGAAAATGTCCCTACAGTCAGTCTCTAGAATAGATCTAAATAGAATTTCTTCATCTTAATATCCATAAACCACAACCACTTTAAGGAAAATCATGTACGTGTGTCATTTCTCCCATACATGTGTCATTTCTCCAATAAAATCTTAAGGCAAACTTAAAGAATGTGTCATTGGTTTTCTCCCATTAACTTTAAAGCACATGTCATTTCCCAAGGCTTTCTCCCATTAATTCAAGGCAAACTTTGATGCCTAAAAACTGAAAGTATCTTAACTTCCATAGGATAGGATCCCCCAAACTCAAATGGAGTAAAATGTAAAATGTTAAAAGTGGATTGCTTTATGATGTACTGGATCTTAATAATCTAGATTGACATGGTTATATTTTATTAGTGTACCTAAATTTACACCCTCCATGTTGCTTTATTCTTGTAAAATGTTAAAAGTGGAGTGTATTAATGTACGTAAATTAAAACCTTCCATGTTGCTTTATTCTTTTAAAATGTTAAAAGTCGAGTGTTTTATGATGTAATGGATATAAATAATCTAGATTGACTAGCTAAAGTGATATGATGATAGTGTAGGTTGATGTTGAAGTTGTAAAACTCTTGTACATATCAATTATTATAAATTATTAAACAATTTGATAAGTGCTAAATCATACTTCTTATTAAGGACATAAGCAATTTTTTATGATAGTGTAGGTTGATGTTGAAGTTGTAAAATTCTTGTACATATCAAGGATGAATGATACTATACAAGCCAAAAATTACATTATTATAAATTATTAAACAATTTGATGAGTGCTAAATCAACTTCTTATTAAGGACATAACTAATTTTTCATAACAGAACTTTGATATATAAGCACAATATTCAATTCCATTGTTTTGTAGGTAAAGTAATACCTTCACATTAAATAATTTGATAAGGATACTCTAAAAATAAAGGCTTTCTCCCATTAATTAAAGGAAAACTTGAAAGCCTAAAAACTGAACCTAAAGTGGTTTAACTTCCATAGGATTTTAGTCTGTCTGTTGAGTGTTAACTTCTACAACGTTCTATAGGCAGAGTCTATAAAGAGCTAGGTAGTGTTAACTTCTATAAGTTCTAAAGGAAGAATCGGTAAAGGGATAGGTAGCCTATGGATCTCATCTTTTCTGAAAGCTGACATATCTAGTAAATTCCCCTACAGTCAATCTCTGGAATAGATCTAAATATAATTTCTTCATTTTAATATCCATAAACCACAACCACTTAAGGAAAACTATGTACATGTGTCATTTCTCCCATAAATTATTCGGAAAAGTTTTTAAAGCATACATGTCATGTTGGCTTTCTCCCATTAACTTTAAATCATGTTTTTAGTAACTGCATAGAATAATTTTGCAAACCATGTAAAAGTCATTTCTCCCACAAACTAAAGGGTTTCTCTCATTAATTCAAGGAAAACTTTAAGGCCTAAAAAATGAACCTATTGTGGTTGAACTCTCATAGGATTTTGAACTTCCATAGGATTTTAGTCTGTCTCTTGAGTGTTAACTTCTACAAGTTCTAAAGGCAGAGTCTGTAAAGGGCCAAGTAGCCTTTGGATCTCATCTTTTCTCAAAGGTGACATATCCAGTAAATGCCCCTATAGACAATCTCTGGAAGAGATCTAAATAGAAGTTCTTCATTTTAATATCCATAAAATACTTCCACTCTAAGGAAAACCTTGTACATGTGTCATTTCTCCCTTCTCCAATAAAAGTTTAGGAAAAATTTAAGGCATGTGTCATTTCTATTTCATTTCTCCCATAAACTCATCAAGGTGTGAATTTTCACATAACTAGTTGTTTTAGTAAGTGCATAAAATAATTTTGAAAACCATGTACATGTCATTTCTCCCACAAACTAAAATCTACCTACCATTAATTCAAGTCAATCTTTAATGCCTAAAAACTGAACCTAAAGTGGATGAACTCTCATAGGATAGTATCCCCCAAACTCAAGGCTTTCCCCCATTAATTCAAGGCAAACATTAAGGCCTAAAAATGAACATTTTTTTAGTAAGTGCATAAAATAATTTTGCAAACCATGTAAATGTCATTTCTCCCACAAACTAAAGGCTTCCTCCTATTAATTCAAGGCAAGATTTCAGGCCTAAAAATTGAACCTAAAGTGGCTGAACTCTCATAGGATAGTATCCCCCAAACTCAAGGCTTCCCCCCATTAATTCAAGGCAAAATTTAAGGCCTAAAAACTGAACCTAAAGTGGCCGAACTTCCATAGAATTTTAGTTTGTTGGTTGGGTCTTAACTTATACAAGTTCTAAAGCAGTCTGTAAAGGGCTCGGTAGCCTCTAGATCTCATCCTTTCTTAAGGCATGTTATTTCTAGATGTCATTTATGCCATCAATTTTAAGGAAAACTTTCATGCAAAGCATGCATGAGCCATGTATATGTTCATAAATCTCCCTTAAACTCTAGGAAATGCAATCATTAACGCATCTCATTTCTAGATGTGAATTCTACCATAAAATTTAAGTCGAAATTTAAGATAAACCATGCACATGTCATTTATCTCATGCACATGTGTCATTTTTCCCATGCATTTTCAATAAATTTCAATTTAATATATTTTTATTGAATTCGTTTATTTTTTCAGGGATAAAAAAACCCCACTAAATATGGTTGAAAATTGGAAATTATTCATAGATCTTTCTTGCTATCCCAATCTACGAAAAGTAGCGATTACATATGTGCTTTCCAATATTGCGACTAGCAAGGTCGTCCAAAGGAAAATGAATATACTGGGAACAAAAATAGACAATGAGGAATATTATATTGCATTGATAGAAGGCTTGCGAAAAGCTATGGAGTATGGATCAAATGGAATTGTAGTTTTCACCAATTCTGAACTTGTGTGCAACCAGATGAATAGTATCTACCAAGTTAACAAGGAGAGGCTAAAATAACTCCATGGAATAGCAAACAATATTATTAGAAAATTTCAATTTTTTTGTATAAGACATTGTACAAATGTGAATAAGATGTATGTTGATCTATTTCTTGGGGCAATGCCAATTTAGGATTCATCTACCAAAGATGAATTAATATATGAATTAGAATTATACAGGGCAATGCCAATGCAAGATTCATCTCTCAAAGATGAATTATTTTTGAGATGATCTTATTCAAAAATTCAAGATTCATCTCTCAAGGATGAATTAGTTTTGAGATGATATTATTCAAAAATTCAAGATTCATCTCTCAAAGATGAATTAGTTTTGAGATGTTCTTCTTCAAAAATTCAAGATTCATCTCTCAAAGATGAATTAGTGTTGAGACACTCTCCTTCAAAATTTATTGATAGACATTGTAACATATCTTGGATATGTGTGTGTTTTCTAATTATAAATGCATTTTTTTAATGACCATGTGTTTTTTTCGATTATATACCAAGTGTGGTCCCACCACACTATGTAAAGCACAATTTGGTGGACTTCACATTTTTATAAAATTAAAATATGAGGACTTCAACAAATTTTTGTTTAAATGGAGTTTCATGCTTCTTTTTTAATGACCATGTGTTTTTTTCAATTTTATACCAAGTGTGATCCCACCATGTAAAGCACAATTTGGTGAACTTAACATTTTTATAATTTTTTTTGCTTAAATTGAGTTTCACACATGGATTACTACTTCAAAATTTATGTTTTACATAATTTCTGTACACTAAATTACATTAATTTTCTAAAATTTATTTTTAATTTATTTTAAATAGTAATTAAAAAAAATGATTATAAATGTCCACTGTAGATATGTATATCATGGAGGATGAACAACGAAGATCAAAAAAATCCCATATCTCTACGAGAGAGGGGGATTAGGGATCGAGGGATGTTCATGGTATTTAAATATAATCTTAAATATCCATACATATACATACATATGTGTACATATGGAATTGATTCTTCGTGAATTTTTCGAGTTAAATTACCTGTTAATAAGTTTCATTTTTTTTTTTTTAGGAGCAAAGAGGAGAAGGATGTCTACTCCATCAATGGAGCATGCCCATGGTTCATGCGATTTAATCAATGAATATGTACATGTATCTATATGTATGAATGTATTTTTTAATTGACTATAATTTCACATTTGTTTATGAAACTTCTCTCTCATCTCGTGAGGTTGTTAGTGGTTCAGATTCCCTTAAAGGGTTATCAATAAGTGTTGGCAGATTGCGTGAAGGTGGTGATATGTATTCCCCTAGAGGCCAATCAACGGATGGTCATGTTGGTTTTCAACCAAGCTGTTGTGTAACCAGCTCCAAAAATAGAAGAAAAGAGATATCAACGCCTTAGAAATAACCCACTTCGAGGGGGCAACCTCCAATACATTACATAAATGAACAAATCTTGGATGATCCAAATTACAAAACCTCCTTTCTATATATAGGAGTCCATGGGGCCATAATGTAATCCTAGCCGACCTAACAATAATAATTTAAGGGCACAATAATAACAAAATGGGGGTTACAAGGGTACAATAATAACAATAATGGGGTTACACTAACAATAATAAGGGACTATACTAGTAATATAGGGACCTAACATGCCCCTCTCCTTCAAAAAAGTGTTGTCCTCAACACTTGAGTAGCTCTGGGTGCTTCTGTATAAAATTCTCATCCTCCCATGTAGAATCTTCTGTGGGTAAGTTCTTCCACTTGATGAGATACTCTGAAATTGATCGATTCCGTAGTTGTCGAGTTCTTGTTTCCGTGACCGCTTCAGGTTCCAATATGATTTTTCCTTCCTTATCAAGTTCTGGTAATATTGTTTGAACTGGAATATTTTCACCGATAACCTTCTTTAAGCATGAAACATGGAAAATTGGATGTACTCGCGAAGAAGCAGGAAGCTCCAATTTGTATGCCATAGTACCAATATTTTGCAACACCTTGTAAGGACCATAGTACTTTGGCGATAATTTATTATCCTTCTTTGCTTGCTTGAGGGACATTTGTTTGTATGGTTGTAGCCGTAAAAATACCCAACCTCCTACATCAAAACTTCTCTCGCTACGATGTTGATCTGCCTGTTGTTTCATTCGATTTTGTGCCAAATTCAGGTTATCCTTTAAGAGTTGGAGAACTTCTTGCCGATGCTCGATGTGATCTTCCACTGCTTGAACCTTCGAATTTTCCCTTAAAGATGATGTGATGGATGGTGGATGATATCCATAAAGTGCCATAAATGGGGTCATTTTTGCTGCAGTATGGAAGGAAGTGTTATACCACCATTCAGCAAGAGGTAACCACTTGACCCATTGTGTTTGTTTATCATATACAAAACAACAAAGATATCCTTCCAAACATTTATTTAATATCTCATTTTGACCATCAGATTGAGGATGATAAGATGAGCTATGAGCTAATTGAGTACCCAAAAAAGAAAATAACTCCGTCCAAAAATTTCCAGTAAAAATGGGATCTCTGTCGCTCACAATAACCCTTGGGCTTCCATGTAGCTTTTGAATTCTATCCATAAATGTAGCAGCAACTGTACTTGCTTTAAATGGATGAGATAATGCACAAAAGTGTGCATACTTGGTAAGTCTATCAACTACCACCATGATGACATTCTTGCCTTCGGACTTCGGTAAACCTGTGATAAAATCCATTTAAATATCCTCCCAACGTTGACTTGGAATGGATAAAGGTTGTAGAAGTCCCGGGGTCTTAATTGTCTCCACTTTATTCTGCTGGCAAACCAAAAATTCCGCCACAAACTTTTGAATATCAGATTTAAGGCCATCCCAAAAAAATTCTTTCTTCACCCCGTGGTAAGTTTTTAAAAATCCTGAGTGTCCTCCTAAAGGAGAAGTGTGCAATTCCAAAAGAATATTTTGTTTTAGTTGGGAATTCCTACAAAGATATAAGCGATCTTTGTACCATAAGGAATCATTTTTCCAACTAAATGTATCAGATGTACTAGGATCTTGCTGCAACTTTTGAATGAGTGTCCATACATCTTTGTCCTTCTTCCATTCATCTCTTGCTTCGCTTATCCAATCTGGTTGGATAATAGAAATGGCACAAAGCAATGCTTCCACCTCTTCATTCTTTCTTGAGAGTGCATCTGCAACAACATTAAGCTTTCCTTTTTTGTAGATTATTTCAAAGTCATAACCCGACATCTTTGTGACCCATTTTTGCTGCTCTTCTGAAGATAGTCTTTGTTCCAAAAAGTGTTTAAGACTATCATGATCAGTTTTTACCTTGAAGTGTCTTCCCATTAGGTAAGTTCACCATTTATTTAGTGCATGCAATATTGCTAACATTTCCTTCTCATAAATAGGTTTCTGTAAATACTTTCCTTTGATTGGACGACTTTCAAAAGCAATGGGTCTTCCTTCCCGCATTAAAACTGCACCAATTCCATTTCCTGAGGCATCACATTCCACAATAAAGGTTTTTGTGAAGTCTGGTGTAGCTAAGACCGGTGCTAGGCACATTGCCTCTTTAAGACGTTCAAAGGCCTTAGTTGCTTCATGAGTCCATGAAAATGCATCTTTCTTCAATAATGTTGTTAGAGGTGCTGCTATTCTCCCATAATTCTTAACAAACTTACGATAATGCCCTGTTAACTCGAGAAATCCTCGCAACTGGTTTATGGTTGTGCGGACTTTCCATTCCTTAATGGCTTTAATTTTGTTAGGGCCTACTTTAACACCCTCGTGAGATACAATATGACCCAGATATTCCACCTCTTGTACTCCAAAGAAACATTTGGATGTTTTTGCATATAATTGTTTCTCCTGCAATAGTTTGAGCACCCTGTCAACATGTTCAACATGATCCTTCCAAGACCTGCTATAGATTAGTATATCATCAAAAAATACTAGAAAATTTTTTCTAAGGAAGGGTTTGAAAATGGAATTCATCAACCCTTGAAATGTAGAAGGTGCATTGGTAAGGCCAAAAGGCATGACCAAAAATTCATAATTACCCTAATGAGTTTGAAATGTTGTTTTTGGAATATCTTCAGTCTTCATTCTAATTTGATGATATCCTGAATGAAGATCCAACTTGGTAAAATAAATTGCTCCATGTAATTCATCCAATAATTCATCAATCACATGAATGGGAAATTTGTCTTTAATGGTGAGCTTATTGAGCTCCCTATAATCCGGACACATTCGCCATGATCCATCCTTCTTGTGTACCAATACTACAGGAGCAGAGAAAGAACTTGGACTAGGTTGAATTATACCCGCCTCTAACATTTCTGCAATCATACGTTCAATTTCGCTCTTTTGGAAGTAAGGATATCTATAAGGCCTGATGTTTGGAGGAACACTTCCTGGAATCAAATGAATAGCATGATCATGATCATGAATAGGTGGGAGTCCTTTGGGAGTTTCAAACACGTTGGAATGATTGTCCAAGACTTGTTGGAGATCTGCAGAAATAGATGGTTTTGATGTCAGAACTTCTAGTGAGAATAATTGTGAAATTATGCCTCGTTGTTATTTGTTTAGAAGCTTTGTCATGAAATTAGAGCTTATTATCCTTCCCAGCTTCCCTTCAATACCTCGTAATTCGACTTCCTTTCCTTCTGAAAAAAATTTCAAGAAAAGTTCTTGAAAATTAAAAGCTACCGTCCCCAAAGATTGTAACCATTGTACTCCTAGTACAACATCAACACCTCCCACAGGAATGGAAAGCATTGGACTAGTCAATACATATTCCCCCATGGTTAGCTTGATATTATGGCATTTTCCAGAGCAATTTATAGTTCCTCCATTTGCAACCATCACTTGACATTCTGGTGCTGGGTATAGGAAACAATTTTATTCCTTGGCTACCTTATAATGAATAAAATTATGGGTGCTACCTGAATCAATCAACACTATTACCCTTTTCTTCTTTATATGTCCTTCTATCTTGAGAGTTTGAGGAGTGGTAATTCCTGCCAGTGCATTACACGATATGGTCTGATTCATTTCTTCCTCTTCTAGGGTTGGTTCCTGGTGTATATCCTCTTCTTGTTCATTTTCTTCTTCTTCTTCACAATCTATGTAAAATAATTTCTTCTCAGCACACTTATTACCTTTAGTGTATTTGCTATCACAACTGTAGCAAAGCCCTTTTGCTCTTTTTTCTTCCAATTGTTGTGGTGTCAACCTTGTAGGTTGTGGAAATCTAGGCGTAGCAACACTTCCTTCTTTATAGAATTGAGTGGTAGGCTTCCTTGTCGCCATTATTTTACATTCAACTTTTCCTGCCAACCTGAATGCCTTCTCCAATGAATCCGGTTCCAAAACACGAACTTCATGTTGGATGTTATCCTTTAAAGTGCCTATGAAGAGATCGATCCTATGTTCCTTTGGAATATCAGTTACCCTTATATTCAACTTTTGGAAGTCCTCAATGTGCTGCCCCACTAAACCCTTTTCTTTGAGATTTATCAATTGGCTAAAGAAGGTGTTTCTCTTCGTATCCTCATAATGTGCTATCATTTCCTCCGTAAAAATTGACCAAGTGACAATTTTTTTACTGGAGAAAAGCCATCGATACCATACAAATGTATTTTGTTCTAAATGTAAAGTTTCAATGCGTACCTTTTGTGTGTTTTGCACGCTATGTAGATCAAAATATTGCTCCATCTTTAGTATCCATGTTATAGGATCCTTTCCATCAAACTTCCTCATATCCATTTTTGGAATATGGTGGTTCTTCCCGCCAACATTAGAGTTTATGAAATCACGATTAACATTTATTTTGTTCTCATCATGAGGTTCTTCTATTATCTTTTCACCATTAGGAAACATTTCTTGTATCAACTTTGTCAAAACTTCAATGTCTATTTTTAGATCATTATTCATGTTTTCCATCTTAGCTTCCATGCCAGCTTCCATGCCATCCATCTTCACTTCCACACCTTTCTTAAAAACTTCCATTTTATTTTTTATTGCTCTTTGCGAGAGTGAAATTTGTTGCACTTGCTCTTGTAATTTTGATAGATCATGTTGCAATTCTTCATCTTCATGAGTCATAGTAGAGCCTTCTGAAGGCTTAATGAGTGTTGAATTATTTTTATAGGGCATATTTTAGAACCCAATACTGACATATATTCTACAATATGCCCTTCAAATCAGTTAAAATTTATTCTTCAAACAAGGATTATGCAATTCGGAAAAAAAAAATACACACCTTTTTCTTGCTTTTGAGGAGCTCGATATTGAAATTGGATTATATCTGTGATTGTAGCACTTCAATATCTGAATTTCGGTACCAACATATCCCTCTGAATTATATTTCGAATGCCACAGGTCTGACCTGATTTGGATTCTCCAAGACAGAGTTGTGTCCAATCTCCCACAATGACCTAATTATGGATTGGTTCAGTAGAGCGAACTTGTGCGACTTGCCACGTATCACTGTTTTGTCCTTTGTCTCTGAAATTGATAGTGAAGAAACTACCATCTGTTTACTTGCGACCAATTTTTACGGAACTACAATCCGATTCCCAGAGAGAGAGATATTGAACTTTTCCCACGATCACTTCTTTGAGATGCAATTCAGGAGCCTGAAAAAGCACTACCTTCCACAGATAATATCTAAAAAAATGTTGTGAACCAAGCTCTAAAATGTTTTGAAAATTTTCCTCAGGATCTCAGCTTCGTACCATATGAATTTCAGATTCTTAATCTTCGTAGAAAAAACGTTATAGCGCAAATTACACGATGACTTGTTTAGGAGCCTGAAATAAGACCTAACTTCCACATATCGTATCTCCAAAAATATTGCGAACCAAGCTCTAAAATTTTTATACAATCTTCCTCAGGATTTCTACTTCGCACCCTAAAAATTTCAGCTTCTGAAACTTCGTAGAAAACAAGTTATAGCGAAAATTCCACGATGACCTGTTTGGAGCAGCGAAACCCTAGAATCCAAAGCTCTGATACCAAATGATGTGTAACCAGCTCCAAAAATAGAAGAAAAGAGATATCAACGCCTTAGAAATAAGCCACTTCGAGGGGGAAACCTCCAATAAATTACATAAATGAACAAATCTTTGATGATCCAAATTACAAAACCTCCTTTCTATGTATAGGAGTCCATGGGGCCATAATGTAATCCTAGCTGACCTAACAATAATAATTTAATGGCACAAAAATAATAAAATGGGGGTTACAAGGGTACAATAATAACAATAAGGGGGTTACACTAACAAAAATAAGGGACTATACTAGTAATATAGGGACCTAACACAATCAGTGGTCATGTTGGTTCTCAGCAGGGTCGTTCTGGTTATCAATAGTCTTAGGGTAGACAAGATGCTAGACAACCACATCGAGGTGGCCATCAATTTGAATATTTTTTTCATTCAATTTTCAAAAATTTGTTTACATATGTTTTTTTAATATACGAAATTTTAGATATTGATGTAGAGCCTAAAAATGTTGCTCCAAATTTTTCTCAAAAAATATGTACGGCAAAACGCGTCATTCAAGAATAAGGTTGTCCACTAACCATGACTTATCTTCCCGAAATTTTCGATATACCTTGGGAAATAAAGATTCAGCAATGCACATTAGAAAAGCATCAACATGATCTTCATGAAAAATTATAGAGAGATCTTGTGGCTTTGATTCTACTTGCTGAGGGTCGACAAAGCTTGGAAATTGTTACACACTCTTTAGCCGAACTAGTAGATGTGTGATGAAAGCTTGGGCTAACCACTAATACTTTTGTAGAAGTCATGAGAAAAGTAAAGGAAACGGTGATGGGTCTCGATAAATGGGAGGTTGTTAAACAAAGAGTTACAACAGAAATGGCCAATTCTATATTTAATTTCGAAGAAGGGTCGAAAATAAAGATGTTGAAGCTGAAATATTTGAAGCACCCTAATATAGCTTACTATTTGTATGATAGACACCTTGCAGCCTATGGAAGACTCCCATGGAACAACGAGGTTCTACTTTATTTTACAAAATGATTTTATGCAGAATTATTTTTGCAAATGAAACCCAATTACAATGACCTTCCCTCTGAATTTTTTGGTCATGGGCAAGGTTTATTATGTGATCGTAGGGGAACTAGGCGTGATGTTGATTTTCCTTGCCCTAAGCCACCATTGGTTAGTCTACCTTTTCATGTCGAAACATTGCGGTCAGAGATGGAAGCCACTTCTCAAATTAGTCGAGAAGCAAGGGATGCCATTATTGACAATGTTCACAGTGGATTAGGTGGAGTCAATGCTTGTCTAAAACGACAAAGACCATGTGAGAATGCACACGCTAATTTTGTGTATTATACAGATGAAGAGATTGACAACATGAGTGTTAAAGATCTCAAAACATATGTAAAGAATTGTCACAATGGTTGGTAGGACCTAATTGGTCATAAGGAAGACGGAATGGGAAGGGTATATGATAATGGTTAGGGTTAAATTATTTTAACACATGTACAATTTGTAATAAATACATATATACATACATTTGTTTGTATACGTTAATCTAACAAAAATGTATCATTATATGTTAACACCATTTGCAGTTGTCACGCTGGATGAATGAATAAAATGTTAGTATCACGATCAGAGCCTCTAGTTCAAACAATCAAGATGGGTCTCACCATCAATCATACAATCAAGATGGTTCTCACCATCAAGATATATTGGAAAATGTTAGTGTTTTTTAAGTGAACATGATAATGTACAATTATTTTTTATCTATTATTATATATATCGAAACATGATGCGATATTTTTAAAATAAATAATTGTGCACACATGTACATATATATATATATATATATATATATATATATACACACACACATATATATATATATATATATATATATATATATATATATATAATAATCTGTTTTAATGTATCTCATTCTATTCGATGTTTTTGGGATGGTGGTACCTTCTTCTTCTTTGGGAGATGTAACTTCTGCTTCCTTAAGAGATGTGCCAAATCCACAATCAAGGGTATGGACAATTTTTCACTTTTGAAATTTATGTTTTTAGGTTATATATTCCACCTCAAAAAGTTCCATTAAAAAATGATATATATCTATATCTTGAGTTATTTTAAAATTTTTGAATTTTAGGTTTTTGGAGATTTTCTTTTTGAACCACTCTTAGGATATTTTCCAAATCCACCAGCACAAGTACTAAATTTTTGACTTAAATATATATATGTTTTTAAGTTATAAGTTATAAATGGAAGTGTAAAGGTTTTATTATAAATTGACATCTAGAGATTTTGAGTTATTTTAAATTTTTTGAATTTTAGGTTTTTGGAAATTTTCTTTTGGAGCCTCTCAGGAGATGTGCCAAATCCACCAGCATAATTATTCAATTTTTCACTTTAATATATGTTTTTAAGTTATAATTTATAAATTGAAGTTTAAAAGTTTTATTATAAATTAGGTTCTTGATGTTGAGTTATTTTATACTTTCAATTTTTTTGGATTTCAGGTTTCTATAGAGGATTTCTTTTCTCCATGGACTCTAGCGATGGAGATAAGTACATCCACACAATTTCAACCATTTGAAAAAGTTGTCTAATTTTTTTTTTTAATATTATTGAAAATAAGTTTATATATGCATTTTCATTTCAAAAATTTTAATATATATAACTGTACGTGTATATTGTACAGTTTATTGTTGGAGATGTTCCTATGAGGGAAGTTGTAGTGGAGGAGCAACAAATGGAGAGGGAACCTCATGAGGTATTGCATGATTTTTTTCTTAAATTTTGTTTTTCACATGAAGTTATATATATTCTCACTCAATTTTAAGTCATCAAATTTTAATTTTTGTACACATTGTGTACAGGCTTCCCATGCTTCGCAAGATAGCTCGAGGATTGTGACTTTGTTGGGAAAGACACTACATCCATCTGTATTTGATGGATGATGCACATGCACTATTTGATGGATGATGCACATGTACACGTGAAAAATTATATTTTCAATAGATTTAGTATTAAATTTACTTTTTTTATTTACTCTTATCTAGATACAGTCATATATAACTTGATACTTGATACTTATGAGATCTACAAATTTTGGACGTATTTTATGTGAAATTTGGTACACATGAATGTGATATCTAATGTTTTTAAAACTTAATTTTTGGACGGTTGAACTACATTTGGCATGTGAAGTAATGTTACAGAGTTATATATAATTTGTTTTTCTTTTACAACTCAAATTTTGGATGGTTGAACTACAGTTGGTATGTGATGTGAAGTAATGTTGTGTTAAATAACTTGTTTCGTTTTTAAAGTGGTATGGTTGAACTACATTTGGCATGTGAAGTAATGTTACCTGATACTTGATACTTGTGATCTATAATGTTTTGTTTTTAAAACTCAAGTTTTGATACGTGTGACCTATAATGTTTTTTTTTTATAACTGAAGTTTTTGATGGTTGAACTACATTTGGTGTGTGAAGTAATGTTGTGTTATAATTTGTTTTTTTTTTTAACTTAAGTTTTCGATGGTCAAAAGGTACATTTTGCATGTGAAGTAACGTTGATCTATATTAATGTTTTGCTTTTGAAAAAACTCAATTTTTGGATGGTTGAACTACATTTGGCATGTGAAGTAATGTTGTGTTATAATTTTTTTTTTTTTTAAACTTAAGTTTTGGATGGTTGAACTACATTTGGCATGTGAAGTAATGTTGTGATATAATCAAAGAGTTTTTAAAACTCAAGTTTTGGATGGATAGTTCTACATTTGGCATGTGATTATGATATTATATTTTGTTTTTAAAATTCAAGTTGTCATTTTCCGAACAAGAAAAAAAATCATATGAATATATGTACACGTAGAAATGATTTTACAAATGTTTGAATATATATGTTAAAATGATTGAATTAAAATATATATATATATATATATATATATATATACAAAAAATCATAATATTCTAGGTCTTGTTAGATGTGTCAACCAATAATAAAATTTTAAAAATGCATTCTATAATGTATATTTATCCAGTACTTGCAACATTTCTCCTCACTACATGTATAGAAAAGCTACTTTCATTTAATTCCATTCAAGAACATATATATCCTGTACGTGCAACATTTTTCATCAATGCACATAGAAAAGCTAATTTCAGTTAATTTCCTAGAACATGTATATATCGTGTACGTGCAACATTTTTCATCAATGCATATAGAAAAACTACTTTCAGTTAATTGCATTCTAGAACATATATATCCAGTACTTACAACATTTTTCATTAATGCACATAGAAAAGCTACTTTCAGTTTTAGTTGCATTCTAGAGAATATATATATATATACAGCAGTATATATATATATATATATATATATATATATATATATATATATATATATATATATATATATATATATATATCCAATACTTCTAGAACATATATATCCAATACTTGCAACATTTTTCATCAATGCACATAGAAAAGCTACTTTCAGTGAATTTCATTCTAGAACACACACACACACACACACACACACACACATTTATATCCAATACATACAACATTTTTCATCAATGCATGTATAGAAAAGTTAATTTCAGTTGATACTAGTGTGCATGTACCAAAACAATGTACATGTGAAAACACTTGCACAGATAACAT
Organism: Pinus albicaulis; assembly: GCA_034641835.2. Classification (NCBI taxonomy): domain Eukaryota; kingdom Viridiplantae; phylum Streptophyta; class Pinopsida; order Pinales; family Pinaceae; genus Pinus; species Pinus albicaulis. Next base: position 1,341,533,548 of record CM076582.1, on the reverse strand, counting down.
AACAAGGAAGCTCAATTTTTAGTTGAGTTTTGGAAGTTATAAAACATGAATCCAAAAAGAAGAAATTGTTGGGCAGTTCAATAAAAAAAATCCAATGGAATACCATCTTCAATAATCCATTCATGATTGGATTTGGACATTTTCCATTTCTTAATTTTCGTCTTTTTCTTTGATTGAACCTCTATAAACTTTATGCGTGCTGCACACACCAAGTGACTATATTGACAACTTATGACATTAGGTTCATAGTCTTCAAAGTAAACAGAATCCCCACTTTGATTATATTTTTTGAAAAAATAACCATTCAGTATAACAGATCCTCTTTCATATGGAAACCCGTCATTATTATAGTTTTCTAGTAATTTCATTTTTCGTTCAGTGCAACGCATCAAATAATACTTCACATTTTCATCGTTTTTAGTAGGTGCAATTATAACAAAAACATCTCCTGCACAATAAAAAAAACTTATGTATTTAAATTTATTTCTAGATCTCTATCATTTGAAAGCAATTCAAATGTTACCTTCTCTAACAAGATCAGAAACTTGATCACCATCAAATGATATTGTAGTCTCCTCTGATTTCATTTCTTCAAACATTACAATGGAAATTTTCCATTTTGTATTTAGCTCAGTATGTTTCCAGTATTTTACATACATTTTGTTTTCACGAACGTCATTGGATTATGTGTTGTCTATGTAAACATGAAGAAAAAAAATAATATTTTCTTTTATCCAATGAAAACACATTTGTGGACAAATCTTTTTTAATTGAATGAAATTTTCAAGTCTCTTTTATTCTATCAACATACTTTCCCATTGATCTATCTACATCTTCGATCCCAATATGCCAAAAAAACCTGTATATGGAAAATTCAAAGAGTAATGTAAATATGATACCAAAATACCATAAAAGATAATCATTGTGATAAATGTACACTGTTTAAAATTAGATATCCAATAAAAATTAAATGTAATGTACCTTCGCACTTCCCTTGATTAGTTAGTCTCATGGCTTAGAGCAGTGATGCACCATTGAACAACTTCTTTATCATCCACAAGTCAATTTGCAGAGGGGTTCATTTGATATCTTCTAAGTGCTCGTTTTATGCATTCCCCTACACCATCATGTTGTCCTTTTCCATGGTCAATCTCAAAGAAATTCCAAAAATGTTTAATTCAGGTTTTCTTATGAAGAAAACACAACCAAAAGAATAATCATGAAGATTTGAATTGACATGTGCATCCCTCTGACCATATCCAATGTTCATTGAATTTTATTCCACGACTTTTCATGGGGTAATAAATATTTCCAAAACATTTTTGTACAAAATATGTATCATGTGTACGATCATCACTGATATAAAAGTGATATTCTTTAATAATATGTCTAATTTCACTGGTGCTTTATATGTGATCGACATTTTTTTCAGCATGTCTATATAGAGTATGGATGAGCATGGAGACTTGGTCAGAATGATAATATTCACTCTGAATTTCTTTTTATGGAAAAAATGTGTAGTTTTCTAAAAAACCAATTACTGACAAAATGGTCCCTGGTGGAAAAACTTCACGACATTTTTTGAATTTCATGTGTTTCCATCGAACTCCATGGGAACGCTTGGTGTATTTATAAATTTCTGCCTCAAAATTTCTCAAAAAATCTATCAAAAAAATTTCTTCTTCTTGGAATTCAATTCTTTTAGCACTATTTGAACCTTCAATCACTGTATGGATATATTCATATCTCTTCCATTGCACTTTCATGTTAGACAATGATTGAATATCTATATAAATACAACATTTGTTTTGAAATCTAGTCAATTTTCCACAATCATCGCATTTTTTACCACAAACACATTTATTTTCGTAAAATAATTCATCACTTTCTCTTTCACATAGAATTTGAGATATGAAATCACGGATGGTGGAAGGAGGAGGTGAATCTTTCCAAAATTTTGTACCAAAATTAAGGAATGTGTCATAATATAACTCAAATTACACATGATAACGACAACAACAAGTGTGGCGTACGGTGATAGGTTTTACATACCATGGTTTTTGTTGAACAAAAGCATTGATTGAGACATGAATTTAATGATTCTCTTCTTTGAAATTGTTGAGCAAATCTATCTGAGTGGTTTCCAAGAAATGTTTTTCATGTTTTTCGTACTAATTTTGTGTTATTCTTCTTCACATGACATCTCTTCCATTTGGCGAAACACGTGAATTTTTCTTCCAATATTCATATATTATATTTTTAACATTTTATCCAATTTTATCTTTGTATGGATTCGTAGAAATAGCTCTGCAACAAGTGAGTTCATCATTTACATCTATTTGCAACCGAAATTTCTAATGTTTGTGTAAAGTTTTTCTTGAGGTTCCTAATGCTCGTGACATATATTTTCCCAAGCGATTCTCTTTAGTACTTGATGAAACCACTGCCATATGTATTGTTGTACGTGCAACTGAAACATTTTTCCCTATAGATCTTCTAATTGAGTTTATAGCACTATTTATATTTTGTATCACATTTTCCTTCATTTTTTTTATCTTTTCTTGATTTTAGAATACCCAATAACATCATAGCTTTTTTTGATTTCCTTAATGATAGGAGACCTTTCAACATTTGGGCTTGAATTGTCACGTTTTCCTTTATGAAGTACTTATCAAAAATTCTCTTAACACGATATCTTATAACATGGTCAACTCTTTTATCTCCATATGTGTGTGTGTCAACATTTTCTAACATCTCATCATCGACATTGATTTCATCTATACATATTAGAATGAATTTTACATAATAAGTTTACATATTCAATAAATAACTAAAGTAATGAATATATATAATGTCAATAATATGTGCATGTGTTTAGCATATATATATATATATATATATATATATATATATATATATATATATATATATATATACCTTCTGATTCAATTTCTTCACTTGAATTTTGTCAACATTTTCACCATATTCAATCATTGGTTCAATATCTCTTTCACTTTCTCTTTCAAAATTTTGTATCTCATCATCAATGCTTTTGGAGGAATATCTCTCTCTGTTTACATCGCAAAATATTTTTCAAATTAGTTCATCAAATAAAAATTAAGTTTCACATTTTACACTTGGAAAATTTTAAATATCAAATTCATAATATTTATATTTACATACCTACTTCAACTTTTAGTTGAGATTCATTTTCCCTTTCAATATTTGAGAGTGCTTCTCTATTTATTTTGGGTGATTCTCTCGTCTCTTCTCTACGTTCCTCAAGGTCTCTTTTTCGATCATATTTTCTCGCACAATTCCTTCGATTTCCCATGATAATAGAGTATGAAGTCCAAAAATATTCCTTCAAAAATTTAGACAAAAATTCAATTAAAAAAACATCACAAAATATTTAATTTAAAAAAAATCATTTTAAAATTTTTGCAAAAAATAAATACTTCAATCCAAAACGCTTTAAAAAATTTGAGAAAAAAATGTCTTATAAAAATGAAACCAATCTCAAAATATTTCTTTCCAAGTCCTATAAAAAAATTTCATTTAAAAATTTGGACAAAAACTCATTTTAAAAAATCATTATAAAAGATTTACTTCAACCCAAAACATGTACTCTAAAAAAATGTCACTTTAAAAAATGCCTCGAAAAAATGTCCATTGAAAATTAATTCCAAATTCTTAAAAAATGCCACATTAAAAAATACTTCAAAAAAGCCTCTAAAAAAATATCACTTTAAAAAATACCTCCAAAAAATGTCCTTTGAATATTAAGCTTAAAAAGAGTCCTTTAGAAATTAATCCTAAAAAGAGTCCTTTGAAAATTAAGCCCAAAACCTCTAAAAACAATGAAAATTAAGCCCAAATCCTCTAAAAACAAAATACCTTAAAAAAAAATGAAGCCCAAAAAACATCCAAAAAATGTATCACATACCTCCAAGAAATGTCCTTTGAATGTACCTCCAAGAAAAGCCCTTAAACTCAAAACAATCATTTGCAAAAATTTCCTTTGAATGTACCTCCAACAAAATTCCTTAAACCCAAAACAATCCTTTGCAAAAATGTCCTTTGAGTGTACCTCCAAGAAAAGTCCTTAAACCCAAAACAATTCTTTGTAAAATCAGACCAAATGTGTGAAATTATGTGAAAATAATGAATGCTTTTACGTCAATTTATATTGTTGCGAAATGTTTTTTTGGATGGGTTTCTTTGTATTTTACGGCCGTAGGAAAGTCAGGTAAAAGTTCGGTCGAATTTTTATAAAAAATTTGGCCAAAATTTTATGCCGTTAGACTTAACAGGCCATCGGCGCAAAAAAAAAATCGACCAAACTTTTTTTAAGACTTGGCCAAACAAACACTTCTGCAATTATGCAGAACCAAGCTCTGAATACATATCTTCAACTTTGGAATGATTAAACTCCATGAAACATTCTAAATTAACTGTCGGAACCAAGACAAGAATTTTTAGAATTCAATCTACTTTCAGGAAATATAACTTTTATGGAATTTCATAAATATTTACTAATTTTAAAGAGTTTTGTAATAAAATGGGTGAAAAAAATTTCTGAAGGTCATTATGATTTAGTGAAATCATAATTCCGTATCTTCCAAAATAGACTGTAATTTTTTTTTTTAAATTATGGTGCATTACATTGGCCCGTAGTCTATAATGGGTAGTTTTTATATTTTTAGTTTATAACTTATATGTTAAGAAATTTCGTGCATCGCAAAACATATTCAAAATATGCAATTTTTTCATATTGGACCAGTTCAAAAAATTCTAGTAATTATTATATGCATCAGCTGGCTTTGTAAATATAATGAAATTGAAGTAGACTCTATTCAGATTGTTGTAACAAATTTTTTGTCTCAAAAGCACAAATTTTCAAAGAATACAACAATGCATATTAACATGACTTCTTATGAAACCTTTGATTGTTAAAAAAAACACACTCAAAGAAACGCTAAGTTGAGATGTCAAATGTGTATAGAAAAATTCCAAAAAATAAGTAATAGAAGGGTAATAATGACAAATTTTATTCTTATCACAAAATTAAATTCTAAACATAAATTTTTTTTTGATTTGCAGAAAGTTGAAGAACAAAAAAAAATGAAATTTTTTCTCCAAAAAGGGAAAAACGTGTAACCCAACTTCACATTTTCACCCCATATGTTGTGTATCTCAAGGAGCAATGGCACCTATTTCAAATAAAAAATCTAGCCTCCCATGGATACCTACCTTTCTAAGATTATAAGAAATTCACAGATTTCTACAAGCAAGCTAACACGGTTGATCAGGCAAAGATGACAGATTTTTATGTGTATAACCTTGTCCTCAGAAATATGGATACTTGGACCGCAATCCTACAATGGGGGATATGCAATTGATGGCTTTAGTATCTTTGATGATGAATGAGGACATTAGATCGAAAGAGATATGGAGGGTCATGAGAAGAAGAAATAGAGAAACCTTACATATCAGACCGAAATTGTTCAGCCCAAGAGGAGTCATCCTTAACCGTTGAGGGATTTAAAGGGACCATCCACTAGTTGAAAGCTACCTTCAGACTCAAACACAAGTAATAGGCCACTTTGATGATATTTCTAGGCAGATATAAGATGAGTGCATTATGGCCAGCCAGAGGAGATGGAACAACCTCCCTCACAACCTCAAGAACAGGGAGTACCATACTCCAGAAAGACTGAGGGGTGCATTGGAAAGGGAACCATTATACAAGAGGGCCATGCAAGCTAAAAATATCCAATAGTTGGGATAAAGCTCGGCCCACCTTTGTTGCTGGAGTTGAATGATGAAAAGGACGTAGATGTACAAGATAGAGAATGGGAGAATGTAGAAAAGAATAATGGCTTTTACCCCCTTAGGGGAACTCCCACACTTCTTCCTCAAGAAATTAAGGGGCATGTCAATGCCTTGAAGGAAATATAGGATGAGGATTAGTTGCTCAGAGGATGAGAAACCATTCAGTGTGGGGGGGGGGGGGGGTGATGATGAGCTCCATCATTAGACATATTTGGAGGGGTTAATGGTCACCTTTTTGCCTTCTTAGATATATTTTTCTTGCATTTTTATTATTACTTGGTTTTATGATGCTAGTATAGGTGGTGATTAAGGCTAACATACTTTGAGTGCCTAATATGAGGTTGAGTGCAGAAAATCATGAATTATTACCATTTTTATAAGGATTTTATCATCAAGGCTTGGAGGAGACAACAAGGAGAAATTATAGGAGGATTTTCCAGCCTCCTTAACTCTCAAAGGTAGCCAAAGGATCCCAAACATTCTCTCAAGAAATTCGAATTCCAAAGGAAGCCAAATAATCCCCAAGGATTTTCTCCAACAATTCAAGTTCCAAAGGCAGCCAAGCAACTCAAAGAGGAGTGCACTCCATGGAAATTCCATCCCTCCATGGCAATTCCACCATCACACTTGTTAAATCATTCTAATCCAAAGCATTTTTGCGCCATAATAAATATTTAATAAGGTTTAAACCCGATCTTTCCACCTCTAATCCTTGTTTCATGTGTTGAGCCCTCCATTAGCACCTTTAGCCCATCTTCCTGCAAAATACAAGCCACACATTGTTAGGTTTAGTTTATCATGAATAGTTGCATGGTTATATGCATGATAGCATGGTAAATATATTTTAGCTGATTGGTCTAGCAAGGTGCAATTTAGTTTAGTTTCCTTTCAGTCATTTCCTTTTGTAGATTAAATTAGTTTCCTTTCTGTCATTTCCTTTTTCCACATTCCATTAGCTTCATTTTCGTAATTTCCTTTCTGCAAATTAAGTTAGTTTTATTTCTGTCATTTCCTTCCAGAAATTTACTTATCAATTCTTTATCATAGTTTAAGGAATAGTACCCTTTCGTAAAGAAGAAGAGGATGACATGAAAAGAATGCATCTACTGTGTATATAGCATTTTCACCTCCAAGTTTGAATGAACCTCAGGTTGATAAAGTGAATTACGGAAGGCCATGGGAGTTGCAGCAATCTTGGTGAAATAGCAGGGCTCACTAACTAGGTCAACCTTGGAACTTTGACTGGGTCTAACGTTCGCATACAAATTTGATTTGAAAAATTGTTCACACCGTTGTCATCATGACGATGAGATATTAAACTTGAAGCTTGTTCGGGAGAAGTCAAAAAAATTTGATTTTTGAGCTTTTATAAACCCACTTGTCCTATGTGTGTCTCTAGAGCCACCTGGATCACGCATCTGTTAATGATTGACATCATTGGATGGTAATCAGATGGTGTCTTCCCATGTTCGACATCATATCACATATTCACGTGATTAGATTCAAACTTTAAGTAGTCGAGTGAATGAGATAGAAGACCCGAGATCTAGTTTCATCCATCTGGGATGTGATTTCAGGAGAAGTACCAAGTCATCCATACGATGGTTATTATTCAGGTAGTCATCCTATCACGGGTCTATATCTATAGATAATTTATATTTGTAGACGAATTTCTGATGTTATGATAGTTTATGTGTTGATTATGGGATATCCATCCCTCAAAAATTCATGTACAAGATGAACAAATATCATGATGTAACGTATTGTAATTGATGCAGGTCATTGTCTGCTTCATTCCGTCCTCATCACGTCGTAAATAAAATCACTCAACATTATCATTTTTGAATTCATGCTTTAGGGGGCAGTTGTTGCAGGTCGATTTGGGCATCATCCCAAAGCACAGATCAATATTAATTAGGGTCTATCATACCCTAAATTAGTTTCTAAATGCCCCAAAAATGTCATCACATTGATGGTCTTCCTTCATGAAATTTTCATTGCTTAGGTGCTAGTTAAAGTGCCCTATCAAACCATGAACGCACTCCTAGACGACTGTAACTACTTTGTAGAGCATCTACTCCCATGTAAGGCTGTGTTGCAGAGGATCTAGGCCCACTTTGAAGTGTGTTGGTGTTCTCGGAGTGAATTTTTCATTGGATTCCTGGAATCTCCCCAAATTCTAGTGGCTTAAAGAAGTTATTCTAGCTCTCACCTCATCTCATAACCTCGAAATTGGAACCAATGAACTCATTAAACCTTTTATCCTCCAATTCCCATGAACAAGGAAACCTCTTCATCCATTTTTAGGAAAGCCATTAAATGATTCATTTATTTCAAACTACCTTCATCTACTTATAGATAGGGCACTGAACATAGTGCACAAGAGAGAAAGAATTTGTGTTAAGTAGAATTATGCTGGTTGGATATCAACTATTGAAGGTGTGTGCATGTAATGTGATGTTATTGGATTGTTGATGCTGAATGTGATGACGATGGGAATCAAGGTGGATGAGTGAGGACGAATCGATCAACTGGTTGTAATCTTCCTTCTAATTCATAATAAAGACATTTGTTCCTTTCCTAATGCATGTGTCAATGATGTTATATGTGTATTAATGAGTTTAATCTATTCAATTTGTTTAATTTGAATATATCGTATTGACTTTATGTTGTTTTCTGTCTTCTTCTTCCCATGGAAGGTATCAATCAAGCAAGTTAAGTTTGATTGAAAGCGACAAAAGAAAAGAATGGAGGTGAGGGAAAGAGAACATATTACAATTAGGTTTGTATTTCTGTATAATACTTCTGAATAGCCTGCAAGATCCTATATTATATATCTATCCCATAGGAACTCATAGTTGATATATGATTCACCTGTATCCACGTTCTAAGAGCATCTAAAACCCTATTCTTTTTACCTTTAATATACTTGGTCTCAAAGTCAAACTGACCTATCATGGTTAATCATCTAGCTTGAATGGCATTCAGATTCGATCGGTCAAACAAATATCTCAACCCACTATCATCACTCATCAATACAAACCTCCTTCCAAGAAGATAGAGCCTCCAAACCTTCAATGCATGTATGATTTTTGCTATCTCAAGATTATGCATCAGATATTTCTGCTCATGCTCATTTAGTTTCCGTGACTCATAGCATACAACCTATCCTTCATGCATAAGGACTCCACCAAGCCCTTTTTTTCTAGCATCTATAAATACCACAAAATCCTTCTCTGGATCTATGATATTTAACACTGTAGCATGTGTCAACAACTACTTAAGTTGCTCATAACTAGTCGCACATTCCTTTGTCCATTCGAAATTATTACCTTTCATTTGCAATGATGTGATATGATAAGCAATATTTGACAATTTCTTAATGAAACTCTTGTAATATCCTTCTAACCCCGTGAAGGAAATTACCTCATGCACATTCCTAGGAGCTGCCCACTCCATGATGGCCCTAATTTTTTTAAATCCACTGTTATGCCTTCCTTGGAAACAACATATCCCAGGTAATGCACCTTGGTTTGAAAGAAACTGCATTTTCTAAGCTTAGCATACAAAAAATGGTGTCTGAACAATCTCAACACTGCTATTGAATGTTCAACATGATCTTATTCATTCAATATACCAATATATCATCAATGAAAAAAATAACAAACTATTCATCAAAGACATAAATGTAGATAGAGCATTAGTCAAGCCGAAAGGAACTACAACAAACTCATAATTCCCATACCTATTCTGGAAGGTTGTCTTGTGAATGTCAACCTCTTTAATACATACATGATGATATCTCAATCTAAGATCAATCTTCAAGAACATTGTCGATAAATTCAACTAATCGAACAAGTCATCAATCCTCGGCAACAGATACTTGTTCTTGATGGTGACTTCTTACATCTTCCTATAATAAATGCATAGTCTAAGAGTACCATATATCTTCTTCATGAAAAATATCGATGCAATACAATTGGTCTAATGTATCCCTTGTCCATTATTTCCTTCAACTACAACTTCAACTCCACCAACTCTGATGTGCTCATCCTATAAGGCGCCTTAGATTTTGGTGCTACCCCTCGTACCAACTCAATAGAAATGTCTACTTCCCTGTGAGGTGGAGACTATGAAATATCTATGAGAAATACATCCTAAAATTGTTTTATAACTTGATACCTACTCAAAACGTCTACATCCTCGACTTCCTTACATTTGTCGCTAGAAATATGCATTGCAAACAACAGACACCCTTTCCTATTATTGTGCTTGGCCGACATAACTATAACCATTCTCACTGATGTTGCTTTCTTCTTTCCCCAAAAGACTCTTTGTTGCCCATTTTCATCCAAGAACTCAATATCCTCAGCATAACAATCTACCTTGGTGTTGTGAAAATATAGCTAGTCCACACCTAAAAACATGTTATACGAACCCAACTACACTACATTCAAATGTGTTGATATGAACATACCATTCAACTGAAATGCACAAGCTCTTACCCAATGATGAACTCTCTTGTTGGTACCTATAGCCAACTTCACTAACCAAGAATCTGCATGCAATTTTTTATTCAAAGCATAGTTATCCACCAGATGAGGATTAACATAAATATAATTAGATCCAGGGTCAATAAAAATATAAAAAAAATCATCACAAAACTTACCATCCATCTTGATAATAGATGTCTAGTGATCTTCTTGCTTGTTATCCAGTGTTACATAGATCTTGGGAATACTTTGTCCAACATCTCCCAATGTCTGTGCCTCCTGCATATTGTAGATATGCGGTCTACCACCCTACCTTTGATATTTTCTACAATTCCAACACTATAAAGGCTTCAAACCTTCATTCTTATTCATCTCCCCATACTGAAGTCCCTATCCTCTGCTTGATGTATTGAAATTCTTAGGCGGTGAAACATTCTACTTGTTAACTTTATCCTGAGGTCTTGCTCATTTCTTGTCCCATCTTCCTTTATTATTATCATTACCATTCTAGTTCATCTTTGCCTTGTATTTTTGCTTCGATTTCTCATAACAATTCTTCAGTTTCTGGATGGAATCCTGCAATTATATAGGCTAATCAAGCTCAATCTTATATTCAAATTCTATCAGAAACCCACTAATTAATCTTTGAATCTTTGCTTTCTCCTCCTTGAGGTAAGGCGAATACCTAAACAACTCTAGAAATTTGTTAGTGTGAGGCTCATCGGTCATAAATCCCATCTTTAGCTCATAAAAACATTTTTCCCTGTCATCATAGTATGTCTCTGATAGATACTTCTTCTAGAATAGTCTCTCTAAATCACTCCAATTCAATTCTTTCGCATAAATATCCCTGAAATTTTTCACATATTCCCATCAAATATCTGCGTTACCTTTGAGGTTGAATTTAGTTATTCTAGCTTCTTGTTTCTGAGTAATCATGCAACCTAAAGAACTTCCTCATACCAAGAAACCATGCCTCTGCATCCTATGATTTATTCATCTCTCTGTCAAATGTGGGTGGATTTTTTTTCTTAAACTAATCTGGAAAATATCCCCTCTCACTCCTCCTATAAGGATGATAATGATGATGATCATAATGCCTGTCAGAACCAAAAATAGAATAATACTCGTGTTTATCACCTCTCTTATCCAAAGTTTCCAAGAACCTTCCATCTCTAATCGTTTCATCACCATCCAGCCTCTAACCACCATGATACATGCTTCCATATGCCAAATTAGTCCCATCCTTCTATCCAGAGTTGATCAGGAGTGACCCTTTTTTCTGCAAATCTGACAAACTCTGAAGCATTATTGCATTAACTTCTACTTTTTTCTCGTGTTTCTATATGATTTTATCATTATCTGTATACAAATCCTTATTTCTTCCTTCAAACTTCTCAGTGTGTCTCCTAAGTCATAAGAGTTCCCAAAACCATGTTTCTCATCTGATTCATAGGGGAAATCTTTGTTTTTTACCATCTTGATAGTCATATTTGATTTCTTCCTGCATTGCATTTCATGTTAGCTAAACCAAATCAAAATAAACCAACGTACCTTAGCATAATTCAGGGAGGATATATCATCCGCAACATTAGCCAATTGAAGTAATACATGTATAGATATAATCCTAACAACATATATGCATATAACACATAGGTATATGAACACATAAACGTCATTCTATTTAGAGTCCAGTGCATGACCATATCACTACACATACCATGAACTCAAGCATGAAAAAATCGACCATACCAATATACACAGAAAATACACAAGCATAAAGAACATGTAACCAATAATACGCTCATGATGACACATTCCATGATGTCACCCTTTCTTTCACATGGAAACATCACTGCAACCATGACTAACACCATACATATGAAACAAGCTTATAGACCACAAGGATGAGTAACACATGTGCAATCGACATTAATGCATGACCAAAAACACTTCCCATGTAGTCTGAGGGGTGAACCGTGTTCTAATACCACTCTGTAGCACCCTCCTCCCACATCTATCAAAGTAAGCGGCTAACTAAGATAGACATATGATGAGATGCTACTATGATCTGATTCAACCACCTAGCTGACCTTAAGGAAGTGGAAACAATGGAAACACATCACAGAAACCTTCCACATAAGAAGCAAACTCTCATGAGCCATCCCATCCACTCAGGTAACCAACCCTTGGGCCCCTTTGGGTTTTTAGACCACTAAACCCCCATATTATCCATTGATATGGACGAGGGTGCATCTGGGAGGTTGTAGATGCTCCCAAAAGTGTCTAAGGGCCTTATTCCTCAAACCTGTGCCAGTGTCCCCGATATTTAAGCCAATTTTTTAGGCCAAGAGCCCAAGTGAATTCCTAGAACACCGTGACACATTTAGAAATGAAATATAACAATAGAATAATGATGCAAAAGAAAAAACCTGAACAACGACATCACTCGACCCCTACTAGCCATTGCATACATTTCTTCAAACATGTCACAAATATGTAATATATAGGTTTAAATAACATATCTAAGCATAGGGGTGTCATACTTATCTAAAAATTTCTAAGAAGAATTGTTGCCTCATCACATTAACTACATTACCAACTAATTGGAAATAGATACATTTTTCATTCATTTACAAATCAAAATATGATGAGATCCATACATCATCACCATCATAAAACACATTAATAACCAACATATATAAAACAAAAAGAGTTGTTATTTCCATAAGAAAAATGCAACCAAGTATGGGACTTCCACATTCCACCCAACCATAGACATGGTTGAGCCAAATTTTTTCTCACCTAGTCACCCTCGTGCCATATTCTAGGCATGAATGTGGAATATCATAAAAATCATCAATCAAAATGAAACCAGGGCTTCCAAAGGCCAAACCACAACAACCCTTAACTGGTGATTCCACCTCACGAACAACATCAATATTGGTCTCGACCCAAGTTGTCTAGGGCTCCAGAGATTTTTTTCCAACCAATGCTTCCATGACTATGAACTCAACCCACAATTTGTCTCAGACTTCCATAGTGTTTTTCCAACCAAGTTCGAGGACTAGTAACTCAACCCACCAAGGGCTTCTAGATCATTTGTCCAACTAGGGCTTCCAGGACTAGTAAGTCAACCTGAGTTGTTACAGGGCTTCTGGAGCATTTGTCTAGCCAAGGCTTCCATCAACTAATAACTCAACCCACAACTAAAAGAACATGAGAACCAACGAGAAAAAAAAACAATGAAATGAACCCAAAGCACCATGGATATCGAAGCAATGGAAAGGCTAAGAAAATCCACTATCAATAAAGGAAAATCTCCATGCCAATGACAGAACATGACCAAGGAACTAGACACATATTCCATGCATTCCAAAACTAGTGAGGAGAACATACATGCAACTTACTACTTGCAAAAAAAATCTCTTGTAGTTGGTAATCTTGATGTCCTATTGCGCTTTCCTGCTCTTCCTTTTCCTTCTTGCTCCAAATCTCCAAGTATGTGACACTCTCCAAGGGTGTTCCAAGAACTATAAGTATCCAAGAGTATGAGAGAGAGAGAGAGATAATAATGAGAGCTCCAAAAAATCACCAAGAAAAAACCATCAACTAATCCTCAAAAGCCTTTCTATTTATGAGGCCTCTATTTTCTTCTTTTTCCAATATTTTCCTTCATTTTTCTCCTCACATGCAACCTGTGACCTTTCACCTACTTTTTCTCCTAGTTTCCATTATTTTCCTTCAGTTTCCTCCTCACATGAAACTTGTGACCTTTCACCTCCCTTTTCTCCTATTTTCAATTATTTTAATTAATAAATGTCACTTTTCCTTTCTAAATCCTTAGCCATTTCCTCTTCCAATTTCCGTAGCCATAATAAACCATATGAACACCTGCACTAGGATGTTCTTCCCAACATTCAGCTTCGAATATGTGTCGTGTGACCTTGGTTATTATTTACCTTTATTGACTTTTATTACATCGAATTTTAACGAGGGTTGGTACAATAACTCCTACCACCGCCATAGAGATGAGAATATATGCATCCTAATCAAGGAATACCATTGACATAGGAAAGGAAAACTAGGACTAATCTGACAAAAACATGGGATGGTGTCAAAGATGAGGAACATAGCTAGCAAGACTAAAGGGTCTTATCAACGTAAGGAGATTAAGTAAATGATGAATCAAGGACGGAAAATAGTAATATTTTCTTTCCAAGAACGACCCCTATAACCCAAAAATTTATAAAACTTAACTAAACCAACCCTAAGTGTATAGATAAGATGAAACCAAATTAATTCAATACCTAAAAGCATGAAGAAAATTACTAACTAGAAGATCTAAAATTATCCTCTTCTTGTATGGGTAAAACCTAAATTGCTTGATTTAAGAGCATATTTGATTGCAATCCATACAAACTATGCACCTATTCTATACCAAAATATGCTATAAAATATTTGAAAGGAAGGAATATGCCATGATTGAAACTCAAACATTACTCAAAATTAACTTACAGATCGTCATTTGGAATTCCCATTCCAACCATAGAATATTTAGTACTTTCTTAGTATAGGTCACCCTACACTAAAAGGATTTTGGGGTGGCATTTATCATCATATTTCTCAACCAAATGGAAAAGGTAGAGTCTCCTATTTTTAGTAAAAGAATTGTGGAAAAAATCTTGTTATAATCTAAAAAAAAAAAAAAAAAAAAAAATAATTGTATTGACCTTTGCATTACAAATACATATTTCAAAATTAAAAACATGCATATATTTTCAATCACTAATATTTAATTTTATATGGGGAGTCTTGTGTGTGTGTGTGTGTGTCTAAAATCTATTTTCCTTTTATAATTTAATAAAATAATTATGCCATAAGGCATCTTTATTTGAAAACAACTTTCCTAGTTGCCTTTCTGTCAAAATATTTTCCTTAGATGGTTTGCTAGATGATTGGATCATGCTTAGCCATCGATTTGAATTGTGCTAATAGGTGACAATTGTGACTCACTTCGGTGATTCCAAATTTCCTCCATCCAGTTCTCAACTGTAGAAACTAATATTTCAGAAAAAGTAAGGAGATTCCAAATTTCCTTCATCCAGTTCTCGACTGTAGAAAATAATCTTACAGAAAATAAGGCAATTCGAAATTTCCTCCATCCAGTTACCAATTGCAGAAACTAATCTTGAAGATTCATGCCATTGCACCAATGCATCCTGCAGCACTCGCCTCTCAAGAATCTCACTGTTTCGATTTCAGGGCACCTCCGCATATCAATATATACTATACTCTTTCTTTACAACAATAGTCATCATCCCTTCCTACTTTTCTCTATTATTTGACAATCCCAACCCTCTGTTAGCAATGAGAAATATTTAACAAATTTCAACAGTGGTGGAGAAATTTTTTTATCCGCAAACTTCAAAAACAACTGAAACATTAATACATGAATTATGGTGAAACCCATCACTGAAGAAGAGGCGGAAACGGAGGAAAATATGGATTGGGTTTCCGTTAGTGGACTGGAAGAGCACCACAGAATGCCCCTGACCAGAATTTGTATGTGGGGTGCCTACTAGAAGCATCTGTTAGAGCCGGGGTTCAGCAGTGGTGGAGGAATTTCGTTCTCAACAAGCTACAGAAACAACCACAACATTAATCTATAAAGTATGGCAAAACTCATCGGCTGAAGACTTTGATGCATTTGCTGTCAACTCCATGTTTTCCAAGTATTTTCTTAAGAAGATTTAAGATTTATCAGAGGTTTTTAATCTGATTTATGAAATTCTTTATTGTGTCGTAGTAAATTTGGGGGATTTTTGTTGAAACCCTCTGTTTGTTTAGTTTGTTAGGTTGTAATTGTCTGAAGGAAAATTTTATAGGGATTTTTTTAAGGGTTATCTCCTCTCAGGCCCCTCCTTGCTATAGTGATTTTAGACTACTAATTTTTACCACTAATGATTTTTCCTGTAAGGAAATTCTTATTGCAATGCCCACGGTATTGTCACTAACCATGGACATTGGCTCTCATAAGCTCTCTGAACACGTTAGGAGACAACTGGCCTCTCAGTGCTCTCCAATGGGCTCTTAACAACGTATTTGCATCAGATGATAGAATCATCCTCATTCATGCTCAATGATCTCCAATTTCTTACTTCGTAACTGTAAGCTCAGGTAAATCATTTTAGCATTTTTTCAGGCAGCTTGTTAATTTTTTTTTTGGGTTTATTGTACCAAGATCGATACTAGTTACATCCATGGAAAATTCACATGTGTCTAGTTGAACCCGTGAGCATATCAATTTTGGTAAGACAGGAACCCTATGGAGAGCATAATAGCCACTCCTCTTTGCCATATGAGCTACATCCTCTTGACTGGCCACTTGTTATTGATATATTTCATAGTAAAATGATATAAGGCTCTTCTATTTATTGATGGAAAGGCTTTTAATATTTTAGGCCACATAAATTAGTAGAATGAGTGTTTTATTGATTCATGTCAAAGATTGTAATGGAATTTCAATGTCAAGTGTTTTGCTCTATTTTTGGGTTTGTTGAAGTCAGAGTTTTGATTACAGTTTGGCATGGTTAGGGCTGATGGTGCCAGTAGATGTGCTACAAACATTGGAAAATGATATCAAGAAGTCTACAGAGAATATTTTAGCCAAAGCATGTGAAGTATCCAAAGCCAAAAATGTAAGATCTACTCATATTGTCCATTGTACTTCAAGAAGTTGGTGTGAACTAGATTGTTGGGTTTATTCCATATTTAAAAAAAATTTGATGTTCAATTGAATGGCAATGTTGGAATTCAATAAATGCAATGCTGATCATTGAAATCTTGGGATGCATACTAAATCTGGTTCAAATTGGAATTAAACAAAAAAATTAAAAACCCATCTATTAACAAGATACTGGTTCAAATCAGACTTATGATAGGTGCCTATATGATCCTTTAGTAGATCAGATCCATGTTATTAGGATTCATGGAATAGTCTTTCACTAATCACACAAATGGAATTTTGCAGTTGTTATGTTATTCTTCCCTCTGTAGTTTCATAATGGAAAACCTTATAGTTAGTGATTCAGACTCCGGAAACTAAGATTTAGACTCGAGAAGCCAGGTATGTTATATGCAATGCTGCCAACAAGTACCATCTTGACATGTTGGTGTTAGGTAGTATGGTTATGAAGCGATTAAAAGGTATTACCAATCAAAATTTCTCCCCATTTGCGGCTCTGAGAAGTGCATTTTCAAAATAAGCATTGTTATTGATATGCATGATTTCGAATGACTCAAGCTATTGTCATTTTTAAAAAATGGCATTTCTCTTTTCAGGTTTCGATTAGAGTTTTATTTCATAAAACTGGTACATATATTTTTATGTTTCTATTGGGTTTTTAGTTTGTAACATAACACTCAATTAAGCAAATGATATCAGATTATACAGGGTGTTTCTTGGCAGTGTGAGTGACTATTGTGTTTACCATGTGCAGTGCCCTATTGTTGTGCTGAAACACAAGGAGCGGGCTCATTGATTTCTATTAGCCCAGTGCAACCTATGTGTTTTAACTCATCTTATATCTTCCCTTTATTTCTGATATAAGCAGCAGATACTACATCTAATTGAAATATTCCAAGACATGGTCTAGGAATTTCAATAGTCATAATATCTATTGGTGATAAATATAATATATATACTGTAATTGCATGAATTTGTTTTTCATTGGAATCATGTTCCCTTTACATATTTTTGTGTTGGATCATATCTATCTTTAATGACATTATTTTCACTCATATTATTTAGGCAGTGACAATTTACAAGAGTTTTAATATTTTAGGCCACAAAAAGCAATAGAATGAGTGTTTTATTGATTCATCTTAGAGATTGTAATGGCATTTCAATGTCAAGTGTTTTTTTATATTTCTGGGTTTGTTTAAGTCAGAGTTCTGATTGCAATTTGGCATGGGGAGGGCTTATGGTGCCATCAGATGTGTGGAAAACATTGGAAAACAATATCAAGAAGTCTACAGAGAAGAATTTTTCCAAAGAAAGGGGAATATGTAAAGCCAAAAATGTAGTATCTACTCATACTGTCCATTTTACTTCAAGAATTTGGTGTGAACTAGATTGTTGGGTTTATTCCAGATTTAAAATTATTTTTATGTTCAGTTGAATGGAAATATTGGAATTCAAGAAATGCAACTTTGATCATTGCAATCTTGGGATGCATACTAAATCTGGTCCAAATTGGACTTAAACAAAAAAATTCGAAACCCATCTATTAGCAATATACTGGTTCAAATTGGACTTATGATAGGTGCCTATATGAATATTTGAGAATTTATTGACACATTTAACTTCAAGAAGATTCTATACATGAAGGT
Organism: Pinus albicaulis; assembly: GCA_034641835.2. NCBI lineage: Eukaryota > Viridiplantae > Streptophyta > Pinopsida > Pinales > Pinaceae > Pinus > Pinus albicaulis. Next base: position 1,341,514,826 of record CM076582.1, on the reverse strand, counting down.
CTTGGCTCATTTTAGTTAGGATTGAAAACTTTAATAGGAAGATCCTTTAGTATGTCAGCTCCATGTTATTAGGATTCACAGAATAGTCTTTCACTGATCACACAAATTGCATTCTGTAACTTTTATGTTCGTATTCCCTCTATAGTTTCATAATGGAAAACCTTATATTTTTGTTGCCACTATTCTAGATGACTCCGGAAACTGAGATTCAGACTCGAGAAGCTAGGGAGGTCATATGCAATGCTGCCAAAAATTACCATCCTGACATGTTGGTGTTAGGTAGTATGGTTATGGAGCCCTTAAAAGGTATTACTAATCAAAATTTCTCACCATTTGCGGGTCTGAGAAGAGCATTTGAAAAATAAGCATTACTATTGATATGCATGATTTCAAATCATTCATGCCATTATCGTTTTAAAAAACTGGATTTTCTCTTTTTATGTTTCTATTAGAGATTTATTTTGTAAAACTGGTAAATCTATTTTCAGGTTTCTATTGGGTTTTTAATTTGCATTATAACACTTAATTAAGAAGATGATGTCGGATTCTACAAGGTGTTTCTTGGCAGTGTGAGTGACTATTGTGTTCACCATGTACAGTTCCCTATTGTTGTGGTGAAAACCAAGAAGGAGCAGGCTCATTGATTTGTATTATCCCAGTGCCACCTATGTCCTTTAATTCATCTTAGATTTTCCCTTTATTTCTGATGTAAGTAGCAGATTCTACATCTAATTGAAATATTCCAAGACATGTTCTGGGAATTTTAATAGTTATAATATCTGTTGGTGATAAATATGATATATATATTGTAATTACATGAATTGATTTTTCATTCGAATCATTTTCCCTTTACATCTTTTTGTGTTGGACCATATCTATCTTTAACAGACATTATTTTCACTGGGATTATTTAGGCAATGACAATTTACAAGAAAGAAGATTAAGGAAGATTTATATGGATGGAGTTTTGACCAATTATCCTTTAGTAATTAAAAAATCAAAATGTCTTGAAAGAGAATCTTGATCTATTGAAAGTTGGTTTGAAAGTTTTATGACATTTTTACTAGATTTTGGAGTTCAGGGAAAACATGCTTTGCTCAGGAGAGAATATAAGATATGATAAAAGACTCTTGGACAACCTAAAAAACTTCAAATTGAAATAATGGATCTTTCGGAACCAGGTTGGATGCGGGTAAGAGAACTAAGAATCCAGGAGATGAGCTCTACTTAGGTTCTACTTGTAAACAAGGAGATATTGAAGGTGTGGTTATAGCTATTGGAGTTCACACCTTCTTTGGGAAGGCAGCGAATTTGGTGGATAGCGCAAACCAAGTGCATCATTTTCAAAATGTTTGTAGATTCCATGTGACATAGGTAAATTAGCTGAATTATATGGCTTGGTTTCGTTACTAGTTCCCCATCTTTCAGTTGGTGGAAAGCTGAACTAAGTTATGGTGGAATATTCATGTTATGGTGCAGGTTCTTACAAAAATTGGTAACTTTTGTATTTGTTCAATTGCAATATGATTAGCCATAGAAATTATTGTCATTTACCCTATTCAGAAACAATTGTACCGAGATGGGATTAAAAACCTCCTTGTGCTACTGATTGGTGGAATTCCTATTGCAATGCCCATTGTATTGTTAGTAACCATGGCCATTGCCTCTCATAAGCTCTCTCAAAAAGTTAGGAGACAATTGGCCTCATTTTTTACCATTGAAAAGATAATTTTAAAAGATCATATGCCCCTATGCGATTCCTTTCGTAACTCATCTTGTGGATATCACTGCACAATTGCACTGATGCACACACAAGGGACTATTACAAAGAGAATGATTGCCATAGAGGAAATGGCTGTAGTGAATGTTCTCGATGGTGATCAAACCAAAACACTCGCTCTCAAAAAGTGGAGTGTTGATAAGAATCTTATTGAGGTGATTTTATTAAATCAGGGCTGGATGTAGGATAATTCTTCTGACTCCTTTAATTGTCATAGAAAAATTTCAATGTTCATGTCTAGATGGTTCAATACCAATCATATGTCTGAACCATATTTTAAGGTAGGCATTACCGGAGTTCACTTCCTTCCTTTCAATCCTGTGGATAAGTGCACATCCATTTGCTATATTGACTCTAATGGAAATTTCCATAGGGGTAGTAAAGGGGCACCAGAGCAGGTGATTCATTATAAAGATTATCCATACTGATACGAATAATTAATTATCTTACAATATGGGTGTTTTGGCTCCTAAGTATCTATCTATTTCTTTCATAGGTCCTTGCACTCTGCAAATACACTGCATATCTAATAAATAAGATACACTCAATGATTGATAAGTTTGCAGCCCATGGAATTTGATACCTTGTTTTGCCCAAGAAGGTACGCCATTCAATTAATGAAATTCACACCCTTTGACTTAGATTTGGTTTAAGTTTTTCATTTTTCATCTGAGATACTACAACAAACTCATAATTAGACCTCCTAAACTATCCCAATCACATAAAGTGCCAGAGAAGAGAAAGGATAGTTCTAGAGGCTCGTGGTAGTATGTGGGTTTGTTGTCTTTATTTGACCCACCTTGCAATGACAGTCCAGAAACTATTCTTTGAGCTCTCGACCTTGGTGTCAATGTCAAGATGATAATATTTAATACTAAGTCTGAACACTACACAACTAAATTAAGTTTTAACACTTCTAGCCGAGTTCTATCACATCTCAAAGCTAAGCTCCATGTGAAAACTTATTATTATTGCTATGTCAATTAGGTGACCAGCTAGCTATTACGAAAGAGACGAGGTGAAGGCTTGGCATGGTTGTGAATATGTATCCCTCTTCTACTTTTCTTGGAAAAAACAAGGATGCCAATCTTGGAGAAATTCCCATTGATGAACTGATCGAGAAAGCTGATAGATTTGCTGCAGTATTTCTAGGTACTCAACATTTCAATTTTTATCACCATGGAATGTTGATTACCATGAGTCTTCTCTATTGACCCCGAATTCATCAAGGGGGCAGACAAGATAACAAGACAAGTTTGTTCGACAAAATATGATATATTTTCGGTGAAGCTCCACTCTATTTTCAAAGCTGGAAAAAAACACGTTGATGGGAGAAAATTTGATCCATGTATTAGATGTTTTTTCATTTTAAAGCCCCAAACTTATAAATAAGAGAAATTGAAAGGAAAGCTTTGAATTTGTCTCACAGTTGTCTGGCATCATATATCACTTTATTAGGTTGCCCTGTTGATAGAGCAACATAAAGTAACAATGATTATGATAAATTGGACTAGCAACCAATAGGTCCAATTTGCCCTAATAATTTTTGAATAATAATAGAAAACTAGAAAATACATACATGGAAGTTGTTGAAGAAAAAATCACCAAATCCAATAAACTCGAGATTTTCATTGTCTTAAGAAAAATTCAAATAGAATTGATCTAAGTCCCATAAAATCGAGATTTTCATTGTTTGAAGAAAAATTCAAATAATTCAAATTTATCATGAAGAACAATATAAAGGTTTTTTTTCCCTTCTCGAGCTGGAAAAGCTGATGAGACACCATGGTGGCAAGGAGAGACACCATGAATACTTAATTGTATAAGTAACAGTTTAACAATCCAGAAAAGTTTGAATCTTCGAAATAGAGCTTTATAAGACATAAAGTAACCTACATATCATGTCATAAGATGATCTACAAACCAAAAAATGATTTTTATCTTTCAATGAGGTACATTAAGATTAGTTTGGAGCCTCTTATATATTAATGAATGTTTAAAGATTGGGAGCCTGTTATATATTAATGAATGTTTAAAGATTGGGAGCCTATTATATATCAATGAATGTTTAAAGATTACAATACCTTAATAGTAGTCATTTATGTTGATCCAAGTAATGGATTGATTCTTGTTGTTCAATATTTCTTTCCACGCATTATTATGAGGTGTGCCAAATTTTCGATATTGTTGTTTTATTGTACTTTAGATGTTTTAGTTGTTTCATATGTTGGTCTATGCATGTGTTGATATTTAGGAAAAATTCTAGTAAATGGGATCCAAGTCCAACACTAGTGGAGAAATAAGGACAAATATGATAAAATTAAAAACAATCTTAATTTCACTCTTCTCCCAATATCAAATTCTGTGAATTGTGTTAGTATCACTATTGTTCATTGATGTTACTGTTTCCATTCTTTAAAGTTTTTTGGAATATTGTCATTGATGGCAAAGGAATTGGCAAAGGCATGGGCAACAAAGAAGAACAGCAAAGTTGTAGAAAACAACAATCAGTAGCAAAGAACAAAGGAAGAATGCATTTACAAAGATAATTAGGGAATTGAAGCAGAGTTGTCCAGAGACAGAGGAAAATTGAGAAGAATGAGTAAAACTCTTATTCATTCGTATATGGTGATGAGGGATTGGTTCTAAACTCTCCATGACTGATATATTCAGCAGAATATTTGAGTCTCTGTGGACATTGGTGAAATCATGTGTTATTGACAGTTGAGATTATGCCCGTATAGACAGCTTGAATTGTGAAAAGCATGAGAGTGATGCTCAGACCATCTCGCTTCTGTGGAAGGAGGGGATTCATGAAGTTGTATACGATATCAGGTTGCTAAGGTCATGACACTGTGAAGTAATTCTGCATAATGGAGGGATTAATGGTGCTCTGGTTCTGTAATTTGTTCGAGGAACCAATATGATCGACAGTGGAATTATACGCCTCTGCCTCTATGTAGTTATGGAAGGTCTACGAGTCTCGGCATTGTCTATGTAATAGAACATGGAGCATGAATAAATCGATTATATAAAGAAAACACTGAAGCGGGGTTTTTTAATCGTTTAAACAATAAGTTTGACGAAACCATGTGCTTAGACGGAACTGTGACCGAGAGGAACAGTGACGACGGGTTGGAGCGAAACCGTGGGTTATTCCGCACCACCTTTTGTCGAAACGTGGTATTTTGTGGATTGGCAGCGATTCCATACAGATGTTGACATGCGTCTCTGCAAAACCGCCAAGCGCACGATAATGATAGTCCTTCACACGTTAACTATCGACCCAGGACGGCCAGCGAAATTGCTTGTGCGTCGTCGATCTGAAAGGGAGTCATCGGACGGTCATTATTTGTGGAAGATGCGCGAAGGTTAAAAAAGGTGTGCGAAGATTAACAGAGTATGACGTGCCATCGCGTGTTATTTCCCGTGCAAATTGCCCAAGAAAAATCCGTCGATCTTAGAGGCTCGCGATCCAACGATGATCGGGCAATGGACCTACATGAAGTTTACTTTGGTACGGAGGGGCGCATATGTGGGCCAGGGGTCAAAGTTTCATTAATATTAAACAATTCGAAAGCATTGGATTTATATATAAAGCCCGGATTAAAATTTCATTGAATTTTTAATTAAAAATAATATTACGGGGGCAGTATAAAGATTTAAAAATTCAGAAGGAGTACCCCCGTAATTGAACAAGCAATAAAGCGTTGACCAGAAATCGACGGTGGAGATTAAATACGGGGGCACCAGCCAAAAATTTTCTTCCGTACCACAAGAACCCCCGTAGTGACGTAATGATGACATACGCAGCGGAATTTGATTGGTCTTCTGACTATAATTGAGGGCCCTGGTGGTCAAATGTTAATTTTTTTGAAAGCATTGGATGTTTTAATAATGTCCGAAGGGTTAAAAATTTATAAATATATTTATTTATCAATTTCTTTAAATTGATAAATAAATTAAAAAGAAATCATAGAGGTACGTAAGGGTAATACCGTCCAGGAATACCATTAGTTTTGACCCATGATCTTTTAAAGGCGAGAACTATATAAAGAAGCAAGTGAATCATTCGGAATGGAGTCAGCGGGCGAAAAAGATTGACGAAGAAGGAATTCTGCTGCATGGACAGACGATGTGTTTAATTGATAATTCTGAGTCCATGGTGCAAATGTGATGAATCTTGAGATCTTTCAACAGAAGAAACGATGTGGAGCCAGCGCATGTCTGCTAACGAGCACAGATGATTTTGGGTAAGCTTTTTATAGATCTAGCCTGCTCTGCAAAACGAATCATTACATATCTATACAAGTAATGCACATATATGCTGGTCATCCACATTAAAAGGTGCATATGACAGTTGGGGTTTCTGACGAAGGATACACAGGATGTTGAATGTAGATATTCTTTGATGTTTGGGTTATTACTGATTCTATTATGAATTCTTGGGAAAAACATGTTTATTGTTAAGTGCACAAAGGAAACTACCTAATCCAGTGTGAAAATTGATGAAACGTGGTCAGCTGCGAGTCTGAGGGTTTTAACCTTCAGTCAGGGGGTTGTGGCTCCCTTCCAGGAGAGGCTGGTAAATGAGAGAAGGTTGTAGCCTTCTGCAGGTGGGTGCCTGCGTGCTGGTTTGAGTCTGCACCAGCATATATTGTAAGAAGTTTTCTCTATAATAAATTATTGAAGACTGAGATTATAACAGCGGTGGTTTTCTCCCAAATTGGGTTTCCACCTTAAATCCTGGTGTCCATATGTGTAGTTTATGTTTGATGGTTGCTCTGTTATTTCTATTCATGATTAATGCTTATCTGATGCAATGCTCTAAGTAAAGACATATTAAGATATCTAGATATACATGTTGATGCAATTCTGTAACATATGGTCTTAAGAGAAAAGAAAGAAAATTTGTCAGTCAGTTCTAAATACTGATTCACCCCCCCCCCTCTCAGTATTTTTCCAACAATTGGTTTCAGAGCCAGGGTCCTTCTGAAAAAGCTTAGCCGCTAGAAGGAAGATCAATCAAAATGAGCAATCAAGATGGAACATCATCTATCAGGCCTCCACTCTTCAATGGAAACAATTTAATATTCTGGAAAACAAGGATGAGATCTTATCTTCAGTCTCTGGGAGAAGATGTATGGGCTATTGTTGAAGGAGGATATCAATATCCACATGTAGTACCAACAGATCCAACATAAAGAAATACCTACGAAACAAATGCAAAAGAAGTCAATGCTCTGTTAGGAAGTCTGACTGAATCAGAATTTGTCAAAGTTATGCAGCTGAATATAGCAAAGGACGTATGGGACAAGATAATTCTGAGCTATGAAGGAGATGCAAAGGTAAAAAGTGCTAAACTGCAAACCCTCAAAATTCAATATGAGAATCTTAAAATGAATAATGAGGAAAGCATTGCCAATTTCTTTTTACGTCTTGATGAAACTGTAAATCGCATGAGAAATCTGGGAGAAACAATAACCGAATCTACTTTGGTTGAAAATATTTTAAGATCTCTAACCAAAAAATTTGAGTCAAAAGTTTCAGCTCTTGAAGAAAAACAGGATCTTCAAAATCTCACTGTGGTACAACTACATGGCATACTAACTGCATATGAAATGAGAAGAGGAGGACCATCTGAAGTCAAAGAAGCAGTCTTTAGAACTTCTACAAAAGGGAAGGAAGTACAAATAACAGAAGGATCAGGGTATATCTCAGAGGAAGATGAGATAAACTTCGTAAAGAAACTTCAACTTGGGACAAGACGGTTCAGAGGTAAGCTCCCTTTCAAATGTTTTGATTGTGGAAGAGTTGGTCATTATGCTGCTAAGTGCCCTTATAAAGAAACACATAAAAAGGGGAAGGAAGTAGCAAGAAGGAATAAGAATCATTTTAGCTCTAAAAAGAGTTTCTATACTCATGAAGATAGTGATGGGTTATCTGATAGTGAGGAATAATGTGAACAAGACCTTAGACTTCTCATGGAATTTGAAAAAGAATCTAGAGAAGAAAAGGATACTTTTATGGATGCTCTAGAAGACAGTGAATTTCTTGATGAAAACAATAAACTGAAAATTTGTTTAGAAGAAAACAAAATCACTATAGAAACTCTGAAAAATCAGCTTGAAGAAACGGAGAAACATAATGAAAAATTAGAGTGTGAAGTGGTAACTCTAAGAAAAGAACTTGAGAAAGTAAAAACTCTGAATTTTAGATTTGCTAAAGGATCTGAAACCTTAGATGAAATTATCAAGGTACAACATTCTCCTCTCATAAATACAGGCCTTGGATATACTGGGGAATCTTCTCAATCTTCAGCACCAAATTATCTAAAAGCAGTTACAGCCAGTTTACAAAATGCTGCCACTCAGCAAGAGAATAAAGAATCGTTGCAGGTTAAGCATAATCTTCTCAATTCAAAAAACACAAACAGGAATGCCTTTCATGGAAACACCAATCAACAAGTAAATTCGCATAGAAGATTCTATGATCACAGAAATTGCTTTTTCAATGGACAATGCTTCTCATCTCACAATTTTGGTCATAAAGTTGCTCAATGTGTTGCATATAAAACCATCATGACAAGAGAATCAAGAAAGAAAAGGATTGAATTTGAAACAAAGAAGAATACTTATAACAATTTCTCCCCTCTTCAAAATGAAGTTGAATGTGCTTATTGCAATAACTTTGGCCATGTGGACTCTGAATGTAGGAGAAAAATTCAACTAAAAGGACATGTTCCTCCAAGCTCCAAAGTATGGAAAAAGAAGGAATCACAGGTTGAAAATTTTGGCATAGCACTATTTGCAGAAGATGAAGAAAACCAATGGTACATTGATAGTTGATGCTCAAGACACATGACGGGTGATAAAGACAAACTTCTTGCATATAGTACTCTAGAAAAGGAAAATAAGGTTACATTTGGAAATGATACTCCTGCGGTTATTAAGGGAAAAGTGTCTGCTCTTCTAAAAGAAAATGTGAAAGCTAATGAAGTCATGTATGTGGATGGATTAAGGCATAACTTGTTAAGTGTAAGTCAAATGTATGATCAAGGAACTGAAGTTGTCTTTAGTTCAAAAGAATGTGTGGTACATGATCTTGATACAGGAAAAGCTATTATAAAAGGGAAAAGAACTCCAAACAACCTATATATATTAAAGAACTGCAAAGAACAATGTTACTTAAGTAAATCTTCAGAAAATTGGCTGTGGCATAGAAGATTGGGGCACCTGAGCTTCTCTCAAATCTACAAATTAAGCAGATTTAAAGTTGTACGTGGTCTTCCCAGTATCACTCTACCTGAAAATATCGTATGCAAATCTTGCCAATTCAGCAAGCAAACCAGAGTGCAGTTTAATGCCAAAGAAGGATCATCAAGTAAGCCTCTTGAACTCATTCATGCTGACATATGCGGACCTATGAGGAAAAATTCTCCACGTGGTGAAGAATACTATATCTTATTCATTGATGACTTCTCTAGAATGTGTTGGATTGGGTTGCTTAAACACAAAGATGAAGCATTTGAGAAATTCCATATCTTCAAAGCTCTAGTCGAGAATGAATTAGATCTAAAAATAAAATGTCTCACATCTGATCGAGGAGAAGAATATACATCCAATGAATTCATTGAATTCTGTGAACAACATGGCATAAAAAGACAGTTTTCTGTAGCAGGAACTCCACAACAAAATGGTGTAGCAGAAAGGATGAATAGAACAATTCAACAAATGGCTAGAGCCATGCTTGATGATTCCGGAACACCTGATACATTTTGGGGAGAAGCAGCACATACTGCAGCAAATATTCTTAATAAAGCACATGTTCGTGTAAACAGTGATAAAACTCCTTATGAATTATGGTATGGAAAACCTCCCACTATAAAGCATTTTAGAATCTTTGGAAGCAAATGGTTTATCAAAAATAATGATGAAAAAATTGGCAAATTTGAACCTAGAGCAGATGAGGGAATATTTCTTGGTTACTCCTTTAGGAGTAAAGCATATAAATGTTACCATAAAAGACTTCAGAAGATTGTTGAATGTATTGATGTTGTTATTGATGAGTATTCTGCAGCTCCAAAAGAAGAAAAGCAAACTACAGTTGAAGATGATGATGACACGTATCCTGCTACATCAAATAATAATGATACAAACAGTGAACCCAGTGAAGAACCCGAAAATGGTTTTTCTGAAAATGCTCCCTCCAGATATGTTCAAAATAATCATCTAGAATCTCAAATTTTGGGAGAAAAGGGATCAGGTATACAAACAAGAAGAACTCTTATGGGATCTTCTAGCAATCTGGCATTTCTGTCCACTATTGAACCTCACAGTTTTAGTCAAGCTAGCAAAGATGACTGTTGGATTCAAGCCATGAATGAAGAGCTTGATCAAATTGAAAAGAATCACACTTGGGAGTTAGTACCAAGGCCTCATGAAAAAAATGTCATTGGAACTAAATGGATATTCAAAAACAAGTTAAATGAGAATGGGGATGTTATAAGAAATAAAGCTAGACTTGTGTGCAAAGGGTACGCTCAACAAGAAGGTATAGAATTTGAAGAAACCTTTGCTCATGTAGCCAGACTTGAAGCCATAAGAATGTTTCTTGCGTTTTCAAGCTTCCAACAAATCAAAGTTTATCAAATGGATGTTAAATCGGCTTTTCTCAATGGTGATCTAGAAGAAGAAGTTTATATAGAGCAACCAGAAGGATTCATTTTGGGAAATGATGAAAAACTTGTTTTTAGACTTAAAAAGGCTCTATATGGTCTAAAACAAGCTCCAAGGGCATGGTACTATCATCTTGACAAATATCTTCATCAACAAGGATTTTCAAAGGGGTCTCCTGATAGCAACTTATACACAAAAACTGAAAATGACAAATTATTGATTGTGGTTGTATATGTTGATGATATCATTTTTGGAAGTAATGGAGAGTTTATGAGTCAAAAAATTTCTTCTGATATGCAGCAAGAATTTGAAATGTCCTTACTTGGGGAACTAAAATTCTTTCTTGGCTTGCAAGTGCAACAAGCAACAGATGGCATATTCTTATCACAAGCTAAATACCTCAAGCAAATCCTGAAGAAGTATGGCATGGAAGATTGTAAACCTGTAAGTACACCAATGATAACTGGATGTAATCTCAGCTCTAATGATGATTCCCCCACCATGAATCAACCAGAATACAGATCTATGATAGGAAGTCTTCTTTATCTCACTGGGACAAGACCAGACATCATGCATGCAGTTGGGATTGTTGGATGATTCCAAGATAATCCAAAAGAGTCTCATCTTCAGGCTGTGAAAAGAATATTCAAATATCTACAAGGAACTCAAGACTTTGGACTATGGTATCCAAAGAAGGCTGATCTTACTCTTCATGCATACACTGATGCAGATTGGGCTGGAAGTGTTGATGATCGGAAAAGCACTAGTGGTGGTGCATTCTTTATGGGACCCCGGTTAGTATCTTGGTTTAGCAAGAAGCAGAGCTCCATTTCCTTATCTACAGCAGAAGCAGAATATGTGGCTACAGCATCATGTTGCACTCAACTTCTCTGGATGATGCAAACCCTACAAGACTTTCAAATCAAATGTTCACCTCCTATCTCCATTATGTGTGATAATACAAGTGCCATCAGTATCTCAAAGAATCCTGTTATGCATTCCAAGACCAAGCACATTCCCATCAAGTATCACTTCTTACGAGAAAAAGTGCTTGAGAAAAAGGTGAAATTAGAATATATTTCCTCCAAAGAACATGTTTCTAATATATTTACCAAACCTCTACCCAGGGAAGCATTAGAATATCTCAGAAAGAAACTGGGAGTAGTCTCTGCCATGCAGAGGATCCGGTCGACTTAATTACAGATGACTAAACTGGTTGTGAGGAGCTGTTGGGCATCTCTGAATGTGAAGAGGATGAATTGTTGGTCATATTATGTTTTAAGATGCATCATGATCTCAGGGGGAGCATGGGACTGTCGGTTCAACTGTTCTTGATCAAACTCTTTGCCATTGATGTCAAAGGGGGAGGAAACGCAACAAAGGGTGTCTATCAGGTCATCAAAGGAAGAGTATTGCCATCATTTCCAAAGGGGGAGATTGTTGGAATATTTTCATTGATGGCAAAGGAATTGGCAAAGGCATGGGCAACAAAGAAGAACAACAAAGTTGCAGAAAACAACGATTAGCAGCAAAGAACAAAGGAAGAATGCATTTACAGAGATAAGCAGGGAATTGAAGCAGAGTTGTCCAAGGACAGAGGCAAATTGAGAAGAATGAGTAAAACTATTATTCATTCTTATATGGTGATGAGGGATTGGTTCTAAACTCTCCATGACTGATATATTCAGCATAATATTTGAGTCTCTGTGGACATTGGTGAAATCATGTGTTATTGACAGTTGGGATTATGCCCGTATAGACAACTTGAATTGTGAAAAGCATGAGAGTGATGCTCAGACCATCTCGCTTCTGTGGAAGGAGGAGATTCATGAACTTGTATACGATATAAGGTTGCTAAGGTCATGGCACTGTGAAGTAATTCTGCATAATGGAGGAATTAATGGTGCTCTGGTTCTGTAAGTTGTTCGAGGAACCAATACGATTGACAGTGGAATTATATGCCTCTGCCTCTGTGTAGGTATGGAAGGTCTACGAGTCTCAGCGTTGTCTATGTAATAGAACCTGGAGCATGAATAAATCGATTATATAAAGAAAACACTGAAGTGGGGTTTTTTAATTGTTTAAACAATAAGTTTGACGGAACCATGTGCTTAGACGGAACCGTGACTGAGAGGAACAGTGACGATGGGTTGGAGCGAAACCATGGGTTATTCTGCACCACCTTTCGTCGATACGTGGTATTTTGTGGATTGGAATCGATTCCATACAGATGTTGACACGCGTCTCTGCAAAACTGCCAAGCGCACGATAATGATAGTCCTTTGCACGTTAGCTATCGACCCAGGATGACCAGCGAAATCGCTTGTGCGTCGTTGATCTGAAAGGGAGTCATCGGACGGTCATTATTTGTGGAAGATGGGCGAAGGTTAAAAAAGGTGTGCGAAGATTAACACAGTACGAAGTGCCATCGCACATTATTTCCCGTGAAAATTGCCCAAGTGAAATCCGTCGATCTTAGAGGCTTGCGATCCAACGGTGATCGGGCAATGGACCTGCATGAAGTTTAGTTTGGTACGGAGGGGCGTGTATGTGGGCTAGGGGTCAAAGTTTCATTAATATTAAACAATTCGAAAGCATTGGATTTATATATAAAGCCCGGATTAAAAGTTCATTGAATTTTTAATTAAAAATAATATTACAGGGGCAGTATAAAGATTTAAAAATTCAGAAGGAGTACCCCCGTAGTTGAACAAGCAATCAAGCGTTGACTGGAAATTGACGGTGGAGATTACATACGGGGGAACCAGCCAAAAATTTTCTTCCGTACCACAAGAACCCCCGTAGTGACGTAATGATGACATACGTAGCGGAATTTGATTGGTCTTCTGACTATAATTGAGGGCCCTGGTGGTCAAAGGTTAATTTGTTTGAAAGCATTGGATGTTTAATAATTTCCGAAGGGTTAAAACTTTATAAATATATTTATTTATCAATTTCTTTAAATTGATAAACAAATTAAAAAGAAATCATAGAGGTACGTAAGGGTAATACCGTCCAGGAATACCATTAGTTTTGACCCATGATCTTTTAAAGGTGAGAACTATATAAAGAAGCAAGTGAATCATTCGGAATGGAGTCAGCGGGCGAAAAATATTGACGAAGAAGAAATTCCGCTGCATGGACAGACGACGTGTTTAATTGATAATTCTGAGTCCATGGTGCAAATGTGATGAATCTTGAGATCTTTCAATAGAAGAAACGATGTGGAGCCAGCGCATGTCTGCTAACGAGCACATATGATTCTGGGTAAGATTTTTATAGATCTAGCCTGCTCTGCAAAATGAATCATTACAGATCTATACAAGTAATGCACATATATGCTGTTCATCCACATTAAAAGGTGCATATGATAGTTGGGGTTTCTGACGAAGGATACACGGGATGTTGAATGTAGATATTCTATGATGTTTGTGTTATTACTGATTCTATTATGAAGTCTTGGGAAAAACATGTTTATTGTTAAGTGCACAAAGGAAACTACCTGATCCAATGTGAAAATTGATGAAACGTGGTCAGTTGTGAGTCTAAGGGTTTTAACCTTCAGTCAGGGGGTTGTGGCTCCCTTCCAGGAGAGGATGGTAAATGAGAGAAGGTTGTAGCCTTCTGCAGGTGGGTGCCTGCGTGCTGGTTTGAGTCTTCACCAGCATATATTGTAAGAAGTTTTGTCTGTAATAAATTATTGAAGACTGAGATATCAACGGCGGTGGTTTTCTCCCAAATTGGGTTTCCACCTTAAATCTTGGTGTCCATATGTGTAGTTTATGTTTGATGGTTTGCTCTGTTATTTCTATTCATCATTAATCCTTATCTGATGCAATGCTCTAACTAAAGACATATTAAGATATCTAGATATACACGTTCATGCAATTCTGTAACATATGGTCTGAAGAGAAAATAAAGAAAAATTGTCAGTCAGTTCTAAATACTGATTCACCCCCCCTCTCAGTATTTTTCCAACAAAGTTTATATTAAGAAAATTCTCAATACAAAATACATCAATAAGGCTAGTATAGGAAATTCTTACACATCAATGCAACATCATAGACTCGATATTTCTATGGCATCAAACGTTTCTTTCACTATGTTGTACATCATGCCTCCCCTGCATTTCTCAATACTAGCACTATGACAATCCATAAAATGTAACAACCAAGAAAAATGATAATCATTAGTGGGTGTATACAACTTCTCTATCTTTGTGTGTAATTGACATTTCTTTTTGAATTCTCCAATCAGTTTCTTTGAATTCTCAAATATTAGTGGCTTTCTTGGAAAATTGGAAATGGCCAAAAAGTTTAGATACAGGAGGACAAATGGAAAACACACATTGTTGAATCATCTAATTGGTATCCTCATACTCAAATGCATTGCAATTTTTGTGTGCTTCAGTTCAAGGTAATGGAATTTTTTGGAACTAGGTTGGATGCAGATAAGAATTAGATTTCAAAGGACATTTGGTAGAGAAATGAGACTAATTGGTGAATAGGTTGTTTATTACTTCTCTAAAATGAATTTTTCAATAAGATGAACGTGTGTGGTCTCAAATACCTAGAAGGGTATAAAGAATATGCACTTGTTACAGAGACATTATCCTAGCAGGAGCGTACAAGAGAATGGCGATGTTGGAAATCATTGTGAAAATTTAAAGTTCCTTCGCTGGCACGCATATGTGTTTATAATTGCATAAAAAGTTTACTTCTTTCTTCTATGTTATTACTTCCTAAGTTTCCGAGTTACGGCGTTTCCTTTGCAACATGTGGTGCAATTGCTAGTTATAATTTATTTTTCTAAACAAAAATATAACTATTCTACAATATAATAGCACAACTATCCAAAACTCAAAGATATCCACTAACAATACAAATCTACTACTATATATAATTTATTTTATAATTTCATAAAACAATTATTATTTAATTTTCTAAACTAAAATATAACGATTCTACAATGTAATAGCACAATTATCCAAAAATCAATTTATTTTATAATGTTATAAAATAATTATAATTTATTTTTCTAAACTAAAATATAACTATTCTACCATATAATAGCACAACTATCCAAAACTCAAAGATATCCAATAACAATGAAAATCTACTACTTTATATAATTTTTTATAAATTTCCAGTAGTGTACTATTAGAAATATATATAGTGTGTGTATTTTTCCAATATATATATATATATATATTTGACTTTGCCACTCGAAGATGGAAGGTGTCGGTATTGCAGGATTTGCCAGAAGAAGACTGTCCATGCCTTCCTCTTATTGGTCATAAATTTGCACATTGCCTTGACTATCTAAATGACAACATCAACATGGTGGTTCCCTTTGACCTACACTCCCGTTCTCATCAAACCAAACCCATTTTTTTCACTTTATATTACCTTGGCCTCGAAGTAGTGAGTATATTATAATTTGAATAAAAAAATAGAATTATTTTAGTGTATTGATCTGTGCATTACCAATACATATTTGAAAATTAAAAACATGTATCTATTTTCAATCACTAATATTTAATTATATATATTATTTAATTTTATAAAATAATTATAATTTTTTCTTTTCTAAAATATAAATATTCTTCAATATAATGAAATAAAACTATCCAACACTCAATCACATCTAACCACAAAGGAAATCTATTACTTTGTATAATATTTTTATAGATTATTATAAATAGTATACTCTTATAGGTAATATATTCACTCAATTTTTTCTAGATGAATACTATATTTTATTTTTAAATACAAATAATGACTCATACTCCCTCACTCCAATAAAAAGAAATAATTTCTTTTTATTTTTTAATTTAATAAAATAATTATAAATATATCTAATAACAATAAAAAAATTAGTATTTTATTTATTCATAGATTATTAGAAATAGTGTATTATTTTATATATATATATATATATATATATATATATATATATATATATATAATAAAAATTAATGAAGTAGAATCCCATTCCATAGACTCCTCATTGCACTACACTTTAATGTGAAAATGATGTCAACTGACATCAACATTGCATGCTATGGAGCAAGTTATGAGCCCATTGAATTCCTGCATTACACATCTTATCTTTAAGTATTAATTAATCTCTAATCAACTTAATGATAGTCAATACGTGCAATGCGCGCTTCAATCCCATTCTTTGCCGATTACTTTTCCCTATGGATTTGCACAATGTTGGCCTCTAACTTGAAGCTAATGTTCTTCATTATCCTCTCACTACAACTCTCTCTAACATTGTCTCAAGAAAATAAGAATGAATTGAATGAAGTGTCCATGAGCCTCCATTCATTTACGAATGTGAAATCCACATTTATGAAAAAAAGCTGGGCGAGAGTGACAACTGAAACAAACTTACTGAAATAGAAGTACAATTGAAATCAAAGTGAGGAATACTCTCAATGAAAATGTGCACTCACTATCGACATGTGTTGTGCAATATATTGTGCTTATGTATTGTGTAGCCGTTGTCATTAGTGATTATGCATGCCTTACCTTTAATAGTTATGGTGTACCTATGTAAGCTTTCATCGAAAGAAGTGAACTTGTGAATTATTCGATAAATAAGAATGCATAAGAAAGTGAGTTTGACACTTAGAATCTAAGGGAACATCAACCAACCATGAAGGATATATGAACAATCAAGGAATGAAATATCCTAGAATCACATGTAGGCTCCAAAATTTGAGTGTAAGAAAACTTTTGGAGGATGTTTGTTGCAATGAAATATGTTAATCATGAGGTCACACTTAAGGCTAATGGAGTGAGATAAACCACATCGTTAGTCTTGGTGGCACAGATTGAAAAATTTTCATATATTACAAACAATGTTAATAGCATTTTTGTTGTATCACGTGGGGGCCACTTGGGAGGAGTAGACCTCATTTGGAGGGATCTTTGAAGTGGGTTTCAGGATATTTTTTCCTACCCTTGCATGTGAAATCGGTTGGCGATTGTCCCCTCACGACATGTTATTATTGATGGTAAACATGGAATCCTTTTGACGGATCTTTTAGATAGGGTGATAGGGAGGGGTTTATCCTCTTTTTGATCTAGGAGGATTTCAAGGAAGCTCACCCGATCCTCCTCGGTTGTGCTCCCCTCGTGATGTTTGAGTGTGCATGCTTGGACCAAGTTTAAAAAGGTCGTTAAGTAGGTCATTGTTATAATTTTCCCAACTATATATTCCCTACAGTGCTATGCCCTGATCAATCAGGATCAAGTAGTGAGAAGATCACTCTTCAATCTCTTGGTTTGTGTGTGCTTACCTTTAGGGCTTCTTTTACAAAGTGTTGTTTGGCTTGAGTCATGGTTTGGAAAAAACTATGTATTATAGAATTAATTGGATAATAAATCTATATTCACTTTGTTTGAATGAAGCAACCATAATTCTCATAGATTTGTTAGGCCTTTATCATGATGAGGAGGGTCCACTATCATGTAGATGTATTTTGATTTGATTCCAATAGTGGAAATCTAAAACCATACTTTGATTGGGGGGATAAGCTTTGTCGTAGAGAGGAATATTTTTTTGCTGTTGAGGTAATATAAAAACAAAAACTTGAATAAAGTTTCATGATTAAAAATAAAATATAACAAGGAACCAATGCAAGGCCACCTAAAATAGGGATGGAAAAGAAAACATTACCCACAAAATAAGAAATGGAAAAGACATCCCACAATTTTGGTTTGAGGAAGAGCTTGCAACCTAGAAGGGTCCATATTTCCAATGGATGGTAGGATTTTAAGGGTAGGGTAATGGTTTAAGCTCTTACATAATTCTGGAAACCCTTTCCCTAGTAGCTCATCCCACCACCATAAAGATGAGAATATATGAGTCCTAATCAAGGAATAGCATGGAATTAGGAAAGGAAAATTAGGACTAATTTGACCAAAATATGTGGCGGTGCCAAAGATTAGGAACATAACTAGAAATACTGAAGGGGCTTTACAATACAAGGAGAATAAGTAAATGATGAATCAAGTAGGGAAAATAGACATATCTATATATATAAATTTCAGTAATGTGCTATTATAGATATATATATATATATATATATATATATATATATATATATATATATATATATATATATATATATATATATATATATATATAATGTGTATTTTTTGAAATAAAAATATAATGAGGTAGACTCCCCATTGCATTGCACTTAATGTGTCAATGATGTCATTGCATTGCATGAGAATTATGGCTGCATCAAAAGCTTCGACCTTGACTTTGCCACTGGAAGACGAAGGATATAATTCTATAACTATAAAGATATCTAATATCAATGAAAATCTAGTACTTTATTTATTTATAGATTATTAGATATAGTGTCCTATTGAATATATATATATATATATAATGATGCAGAATCCCCGTTGGACTGCACTTTAATGAGAAAATAATGTCAACTGACATCAACATTGCACGATATAGAGAAAGTGATGAGGCCAATGGCCATTGAACGGCGGCATTACACATCTCTAATCAGCTTAATGATAGTCAATACGTGCAATGCACAGTTCAATCCCATTCTTCACCAATTACCTTTCCCTACAAATTTGCACCATGGTGGCCTCCAAGTTGAACCTAATGTTCTTCATTATCCTCTCACTATAACTCTCTGTAACATTGTCTCAGGAGAATAATAATGAAATGAATGGAGTTTCTGTGAGCCTCCACATGAAGACGAGGACGGAGAGCGTATCTACAAACAAGATCAAAGTGGAGGATCCTCTCTACTATGCTAGCAACATCATCGAGTATTGCATGAAATTATCGGTGGGTACTCCTGCACAAGAGCTATTTCTCATGATGGACATAGGCAGTGATGTGGTGTGGGTAGGCTGCACCAGAAATTATAGATGCAATGAGTGCAATGGATAAAGGACAGTATTTCTTCAAGGAAAATCATCTTTTGATGTGGCTATAAAGTACGCAAATCCCAAGTGCAGAGACCTGTACTGTGATAATGAATGCTGTGTCGAAATCTTCCAGAAGTTCTCGCGGATTTGTC
This sequence comes from Pinus albicaulis, assembly GCA_034641835.2. Taxonomy (NCBI): domain Eukaryota; kingdom Viridiplantae; phylum Streptophyta; class Pinopsida; order Pinales; family Pinaceae; genus Pinus; species Pinus albicaulis. The sequence continues at coordinate 1,341,495,301 of CM076582.1, read as the reverse complement.
CACATTTCATCCTCGCTTATGGCTCGGGAAACGCGACGGGGCGTCTACTAACTGACAACTTGAATTTTCCAATGGAAGACAAAAGAAGGCAAGTTATTTTAAATTATTTGAATTTTAGGATTTTCGAAATTTTCTTTCGGAGCCTCTCTTAGGAGATGTGCCAAATCCACCAGCAGAATTATTCAATTTTTCATTTAAATATATGTTTTTAAGTTATAATTTACAAATTGAAGTTTACAAATTTTATTATAAATTGAGATCTTGATCTTGAGTTATTTTATACCTTTCAATTTTTTGAATTTTAGGTTTCTATAGAGGATTTCTTTTCTCCACGGACTCTAGCGATGGAGATAGGAACATCCAGACCATTTCAACCATTTGAACAACTTGTCTAATTTTTTTTTTAATATTATTGAAAATAATTTTATATATCCATTTGAAATTTGAAATTTTTTAATATATATAATTCTACATGTCTATTGTACAGTTTACTGTTGGATATTTTCCTATAGGGGAAGTTGTAGTGGAAGAGCAACAAATGGAGAGGGAACCTCATGAGGTATTGCATGATTTTTTTTTTTACGTTTTTTTTTTCACATGAAGTTCTATATATTCTCACTCAATTTTAAGTCATCAAATTTTAATGTTTGTACAAATTGTGTATAGGTTCCCCACGCTTCGCAGGATACCTCGAGGATTGTGACTTTTTGGGAAAGACACTACATCCATCTGTATTTAATGGATGATGCACACGCACATGTGAAAAATTATATTTTGAATAGATTTGGTCTTAAATTTACTTTTTTTATATAGTATTATCTAGATGCAGTCATATATAACTTGATAGTTGATACTTGTGAGACCTACAAATTTTGGACATATTTTATGTGAGCTACATTTGGTACATGTGAATGTGATATCTAATGTTTTCAAAACTTAATTTTTGGACGGTTGAAGTACATTTGGCATGTGAAGTAATGTTACAGAGTTATATATTATTTGTTTTGTTTTTAAAACTCAAGTTTTGGATGTTTGAACTACATTTGGTATGTGATGTGAAGTAATGTTGTGTTAAATAACTTGTTTTGTTTTTAAAGTGGTATGGTTGAACTACATTTGGCATGTTAAGTAATGTTACTTGATACTTGATACTTGTGATCTATAATGTTTTGTTTTTATAACTGAAGTTTTGGATGGTTGAACTACAGTTGGCATGTGAAGTAATGTTGTGTTATAATTTGTTTTTTTTTTTTTTTTGAACTTAAGTTTTGGATGGTCAGAAAGTACATTTTTCATGCGAATTAACATTGTGAACTATATTAATGCTTTTCTTTTGAAAAAACTCAATTTTTAGATGGTTGAACTACATTTGGCATGTGAAGTAATGTTGTGTTATAATTTGTTTTGTTTTTAAAACTTAAGTACATATTCGAATGAATAGTACATAATAAGTTTACATATTCAATAAATAACTAAAGTAATAAATATGTATAATGTGAATAATACATGCATGTGTTAAACATATATATATATATATATATATATATATATATATATATATATATATATATATATATATACCTTGTGATTCAATTTCTTCACTTGAATTTCTATCAACATTTTCACCATCTTCAATCATTGGTTCAATATCTCTTTCACTTTCTCTTTCAAAATTTTGTATCTGATCATCAATGTTTTGAGGAATATCTCTCTCTGTTGAAATCGCAAAATATTTTTCAAATTAGTTCATCAAATAAAAATTAAGCTTCACATTTTACCCTAGGAAAATTTTAAATATCAAATTCATAATATTTACATTTACATACCTGCTTCAACTTTTAGTTGAGGTTGATTTTCCCTTTCAATATTTGAGAGTGTTTCTCTCTTTCTTTTGGGAGATTCTCTCGTCTCTTCGCTACGTTCCTCAAGGTCTCTTTTTCAATCACATTTTCTCGCGCAATTCCTTGGATTCCCCATGATAATAGAGTATGAAGTTCAAAAATATTCCTTCAAAAATTTAGACAAAAACTCAATTAAAAAAACATCACAAAAGATTTAATTTAGAAAAACACTCATTTTAAAAACTTTGCAAAAAATACATGCTTCAATAAAAAAAACTTACTATTAAAAATCTGAGAAAAAAATGTCTTTTAAAAATGAAACGAATCTCAAAATATTTCCTTCCAAGTCCTGTAAAAAATTCCATTTAAAAATTTCCCTACAAATTTGCACCATGGTGGCCTCCAAGTTCAACCTAATGTTCTTCATTATCCTCTCACTGCAACTCTCTGTAACATTGTCTCAAGAGAATAAGAATGAAATGAATGGAGTGTCCGTGAGCCTCCACATGAAGATGAGGACGAAGAGCGTGTCTACAAACAAGATCACAGTGGAGGATCCTCTCTACTATGCTAGCAACATCATCGAGTATTGCATGAAATTATTGGTGGGTACTCCCGCACAAGAGCTATTTCTCATGACGGACATAGGAAGTGATGTGGTGTGGGTAGGTTGCACCAAAAATTATAGATGCAATGAGTGCAATGGATACAGGGCAGTATTTCTTCAAAGAAAGTCATCTTCTGATTTGGCTGTAAAGTTTGCAGATCCCAAGTGTAGAGACCTATACTGTGATAATGAAGGCTGCGTTGAAATCTTCCAGAAGTTCTTGCAGATTTGTCCACATTTCATCCTTGCCTATGGCTCAGGAAACGCGATGGGGTGTCTACTGACTGACACCTTGACTTTTCCAATGGAAGACGAAAGAAGGCAAGTTATTTTAAATTATTTAAATTTAAGGTTTTTGGAAATTTTCTTTTGGAGCCTCTCTTGGGAGATGTGCCAAATCCACCAGCAGAATTATTCAATTTTTCACTTAAATATATGTTTTTAAGTTATAATTTATAAATTAAAGTTTACAAATTTTATTATAAATTGAGATCTTGATCTTGAGTTATTTTATACTTTTCAATTTTTTGAATTTTAGGTTTCTATAAAGGATTTCTTTTCTCCACGGACTCTAGCGATGGAGATAGGAACATCCACACCATTTCAACCATTTGAACAAGTTGTCTAATTTTTTTTTAATATTATTGAAAATAATTTTATATATGCATTTTCATTTGAAAATTTTTAATATATATAACTGTACATGTCTATTTTACAATTTACTATTGGAGATTTTCCTATGGGGGAAGTTGTAATGGACGAGAAACAAATGGAGAGGGAACCTCATGAGGTATTACATGATTTTTTTTTACATTTTTTTTTTCACATGAAGTTCTATATATTCTAACTCAATTTTAAATTATCAAATTTTAATGTTTCTACACATTGTGTACAGATTCCCCATGCTTTGCAGGATAGCTCGAGGATTGTGACTTTTTTGGGAAAGACACTACATCCATCTGTATTTGATGGATGATGAACATGCACTATTTTATTGATGATGCCCATGCACACATGAAAAATTATATTTTGAATAGATTTGGTCTTAAATTTACTTTTTATATATAGTCTTATCTAGATGCAGTTATATATAACTTGATAGTTGATACTTGTGAGACCTACAAATTTTGGACATATTTTATGTGAGCTACATTTGGTACATGTGAATGTGATATCTAATGTTTTTAAAACTTAATTTTTGGACGGTTGAAGTGCATTTGGTATGTGAAGTAATGTTACTTGATACTTGTGATCTATAATGTTTTTTTTTTAAAACTCAAGTTTTGATACTTGTGATCTATAATGTTTTTTTTTTATAACTGAAGTTTTGGATGGTTAAACTACATTTGGCATTTGAAGTAATGATGTGTTATAATTTGTTTTGTTTTTAAAACTTACGTACATATTCGAATGAATAGTACATAATAAGTTTACATATTCAATAAATAACTAAAGTAATAAATATGTATAATGTCAATAATGCGTGCATGTGTTCAACACACACACACACACACACACACACACACACACACACACACACAGATATATATATATATATATATATATATATATATATATATATATATATATATATATATATATATATATATATATACTTCAGGATTCAATTTCTTCACTTGAATTTCTCTCAATATTTTCACCATCTTCAATCATTGGTTCAATATCTCTTTCACTTTCTCTTTCAAAATTTTGTATCTCATCATCAATGTTTTGAGGAATATCTCTCTCTGTTCACATCACAAAATATTTTTCAAATTAGTTCATCAAATAAAAATTAAGCTTCAAATTTTACACTTGGAAAATTTTAAATATCAAATTCATAATATTTACATTTGCATACCTGCTTCAACTTTTAGTTGAGGTTGATTTTCCCTTTCAATATTTGAGAGTGTTTCTCTCTTTATTTTGGGATATTCTCTCGTCTCTTCACTACATTCCTCAGGGTCTCTTTTTCAATGATATTTTCTCGCGCAATTCCTTGAATTTCCCATGATAATAGAGTATGAAGTTAAAAAATATTCCTTCAAAAATTTAGATAAAAACTCAATTAAAAAAACATCACAAAAGATTTAATTTGAAAAAACACTCATTTTAAAAATTTTGCAAAAAATACATACTTCAATCCAAAACACTTACTATAAAAAATTTGAGAAAAAAATGTCCTATAAAAATGAAACGAATCTCAAAATATTTCCTTCCAAGTACTGTAAAAAAATTTCATTTAAAAATTTGGACAAAAACTCATTTTAAAAAATCATTATAAAAGATTTACTTCAACCCAAAACACGTACTCTAAAAAAATCTCACTTCAAAAAATACCTCCAAAAAATGTCCATTGAAAATTATTTCCAACTTCTTAAAAAATGCCACATTAAAAAATACTTCAAAATAACCTCTAAAAAAATATAACTTTAAAAAATACCTCCAAAAAACGTCCTTTGAATATTAAGCTTAAAATGAGTCCTTTCAAAATTAATCCTAAAAAGATTCGTTTGAAAATTAAGCCCAAAACTTCTAAAAACAATGAAAATTAAGCCCAAATCCTCTAAAAGAAAAATACCTTCAAAACAAATGAAGCCCAAAAAACATCAAAAAAATGTATCACATACTTCCAAGAAAATCCCTTAAAATAAAAACAATCCATTGCAAAAATGTCCTTTGAATGTACCTCCAAGGAAATTCCTTACACCCAAAACAATCCTTTGCAAAAATGTCCTTTGAATGTACCTCCAAGAAAAGTCCTTAAAGCCAAAACAATTCTTTGAAAAATCAGACTAAATGTGCGAAATTATGTGAAAATAATGAATGCTTTTACATCAATTTATATTGTTGCAAAATATTTTTTTGGATGGGTTTCATTGTATTTTCCGGCCGTTAGAAAGACAGGTAAAAGTTTAGCCGAACTTTCATAAAAATTTCAGCCAAACTTTTATGTCATTAGACTTGACAGGCCATCAACACAAAAAACAATTCAGCTTAACTTTTTTTAAGAGTTTGGCCGAACTAACACTTCTACAATTATGCAGAACCAACCTCTGAATACATATCTTCAACTTTCGACTAATAAAACTCCATGAAAAATTCTGAATTAACCGTCAGAACCAAGACAAGGGTTTTTATAATTCAATCTACTTTCAAGAAATATAACTTT